>UELW01000112.1:5832666-6432666 GCA_900490495.1 Danionella dracula | reverse complement strand
CACTATGGGCAATTGTTCTTATTCAATTCACTTATTCCGCATGTCTTTGGACTTGTGGGGAAACCGGAGCACCCGGAGAAAACCCACACGATCACGGGGAGAACATGCAAACTCCACACAGAAATGCCACCTGCCCCAGCCGAGCCTAGAACCAGCGACCTTCTTGCTGTGAGACGACCGTGCTACCCACTGCGCCACCGTGACGCCTTTGACTAATTCAGTGTACAGTAATTAAATTTTTTATCAAACATTAACTAAATTAATTAGGCAACTACAATCAAGAGCCAGTTAAGTCACTATTAAGGATTAACTAGGTCTCCAACTTGACATATTTGAGAAGTATTCATGCATTCCTGACTAGCACATGCAAGCTAACATTAGCAGCCTTGCCCTTGTTATAAAAAAGGTTTTTGTTTCAATGGCTCAGCCGCTTGCTGGGTAATCTAAGAGGTCTAAAAATGTCCACCGCAAATGTGTGGTATTTATTTTTTGTTCCTTTTACATATTTGTTGTTTTTTTTCTATGAATTCATGGAGATATGAGAAATGAGTCTTGGTATTGGAATTGGTAACTTTAAAATGAAGAACAAAAACAGTGTGGTCCAGTTTCAGTTTGGTCAGAAGGTTTATGTCATGACCAGGTACCCAAATTGACATTAATTTACCATAAATAACATTAGAACTAATGGTCTAGTAGTCATTCATAACTAAGCACCACTATATTCTATTCATATAAACCATCAATGAAAAAAAAAACAGTAGCCTTAGCTTAGCAATTATTTAGAAAATTGTCATCCAAACATTTTGATCCTATAACCAGAATTTCCTTCCACCCAAATGATATGGCCCTAGTGCAGAGCACCATCACATAGTGAGGTACACTCTTAGCTGGCAGTATTTTCTACATTTTTAAAGGATTTTTTTTTTTACAATATTTGTGATTTTGCCAAGTTTCATTGCACTCAGCTTTATATTAAATCAAGCAATTCCCAAATGTATTTTTACTGGTTTATAATACAGCTATCCTCTCCTGCATCAGAGAGCGGTCTTTTCAGTCACTACTAGTGCTTTTCTCCAGCTGTGTGTCAATGTTTCGGAGCCATTTTCAGTCTCTCCTTCCTTGTCTATCTCTCAACAGGAAGTCAGGCGCAGTTCCCCATCACCCAGAATGTGACTGTGGTCGAGGGCAGCTCAGCAAATATGACCTGTCGAGTGGATTTCAATGATAACACTTCCCTCCAGTGGTCAAATCCTGCACAACAGACCCTCTTCTTTGGGGACAAAAAAGGTGAGAGGGGGTAGATCTCCAGTGTTTGGAACACAGTGTGGGTTACTGGGTCGAGTCGAGTGAAAATGTGCTGCGTAAGGATAAAATCAGCTAAACGCTTGTGTCTGTGAATCTTTCTCGCTCTCTTTGTTTCTCTCCCTTGCCTCTCAGACGGCACCAAAACAAACCAATCAATTCTTCGATTCATAGCATCCACATCAGCACAGCAATAACAAAAGCAATTTAGCCTCATTAAAGGCTCCCTGCTGGTGACGGATGAAGTGTTTCGCTTCAAGTCTTCCGGGAGGCACTCTTAACACACACAACAGTTTGTTTACAAATGATTTTGCGGCATCCGTTTTGAAAACTAATGTGCCTACTCAGGTTTTACCATCAGATCTGATGTGGTTCATAAGATTGGAATTAGCCTGCACAGTTCATCCTACAGCAGGATGTTGACCAAATCATGTCAGCAATTTTTGAAGAATAAATGGTTGACGAGACTTTGGGTTAGCACATTCTCTGGATCTGATCCATTTTGAGATGTTGGAGGAATCCATCTTGTAGGGAGAAGCAGATGAGGAACAGGCTGAAATCTTTTGATAGATTCATCTTATTTATAAGATATAAAATTCCTTGGCTTCTGCCAACGTATGACTGAAAGATTTGTAATGGAAGCTCAATTGATTGAATCAATCTACATTTATTTACCTAGCAAATATAACACAGTAGAAATTCCCATGGTGTCTCAAATGATGCCTCCTGACTGAGGCTTTGCCCCTCTGGTGTCAGAGGCATATAAATTTGTAAACATGGATTAATTGTCAATTATGTTATTTAAAAATGCTTGTTATTGTCATTCTTGCTGATATACAGGTCAGTGAACAGGACGCGTACAGTGCAGCTGCACACTGAAGTACTACATTTAAGAATCTCAAACTTGTCCTACCCTGCCACACTCTCGCCTGCTTTTGCTTCCTGTCATACTACACGATCACATCTGAATACAAAAAAACAAAAAAGAAAAAACAAATGATTGATGTTAAAATAATCTGTTAAAAGATATTGTGAACGGTCACCTCTACAATGGACAAAACTTGAATTATATTGTCAGCTAGTTGCTTGATCGATTGACATCTTGTAGACTTGGACTTGTTTGTAGACTTGAATAACTTTGTGTCTTTTTTCTTATCAAGTCAAGAATACTATCAAAAACATGAAACTATTCTTGAAACAATTATGAGTAGATTTACAGTACATAACCTTTTCAAAGATAAAACTTGTTAAAGTAATCATTTATATTCATATAGCAAAATAAACTGGATCGAAATTGGAAAAAAGCAGATGTTGAGCATCAATAAACACTTAATATTTTTTGTGTGTAGTTGCTTAAAATTTTCTTGCTTTAGCTGATTTCATTTCAATCAGTGAAATAGTATTTATATGGTGCTTTTTGTAGTTTTATAAACAAAACCCACACAAAAAAGAGGCCCAATGCGTATTAAAATAGTTACAATTCATATTGGCTAGCTTTATGAAAAAAGATATATTACTTTCAAAATTTATGGTTAGCTTAGAAACTACCTTTTGAAATCAGAAACTATGTTGATCCTTGTTAAGACTACAGGGGGACAGATGAATAACTTCTACTTATAATAATGAGTAATTTCATTAACATGTTATAAAAGCCTAATTTGTTGACATTTTAGAGCATAAAGTTAATTTATTTTCATATTTTATGTTAAACATGTAACACCCAAATTGTGGTCCAGGCATTGAAAAAATTAAGTCTTCATAATGCAATGTGCCAAAATCTTTATTTCTAACATTAATGTCAGAAATTCCCTAATAATTTCCTGCATTATTCTCAATTCCAGTTTTATTTCTTTGAATGCCTTAAAAACAGGATGTTTAGATACACAACTGGACCACATTACCCACAATCCCCTGCAACTTAATCATTTGTATATCCAGAAGTGTGTTGTTTTTTTGTCCCTTATTATACATTAATTACCCTTTTTCATTTTGTTCTGAATCAGATGATAAAGCTTAAAGAGTTTTTCTAATCAAAGCTTGGTTCCTTTATAACCTATGATTTCTGATGATCCCTTTTAGACCTGGAACCTGTAACATGAAGCTGAATTAACTGGTTAGCTAGCTAAATTTAGGATTAGTTTGCACCAATCCTGGATATTGGGTACCAAGAAAGGATCTAGGTTTTAATCAATCTTTGTCACCTTGGTTACTTGCCCAAATGGCTAACCTGCTCCAGAGCAGGGTGTGTTCTGGATTAGAGATCGCAAGCTTTCGTTTGTCCAATAAGTGGTAAAAAAGTTACTTTTAAAAAATTATTCCACATTTTCTTCCCAATCCTGTGCATATTTGTGCTCAAATTATTAAACACTGACTTAATTCATGACGAGTATTTCGGGAAGGACAAAATCCCTAAGCTGAAGGAATATCTTACATTTGCGAGCTTCCTAGACCGCACATACAAAAGTGACATGTAAAGTACCATCCTTACTGTACCACAGATGGTGGATTGTACGGCTAACCTGTTCTATACCCTCATTAAAAAAAACAAACAAACAATTATATAGACCTTTTAAAATTAAACATACATTTGTAGAAAACTAAGCATTTAATTTACATTGTAATATAATCATAAACAAGTTAACATGACATAAAAATGTAAACGTATTGCAATTAAAACGTCAAAAAATAATGCTATTGTTATCAAACGCATATCAATTTACATTAAATAGAATGTGCTTTTTTGCCATCATTTTCACGAAATCAGCAATTTTCTGCCAAAAATATTCATCCGGCTTTGGCAGCAACCACAGTATTACTATGACACAAAAATAAATGTACATTATAAAGTACTCATCGTATTTTCTAACTTTAATCTCTTGCTCCTTCTCCATGAACGAATAAACGATTTGGCTTTTTCATTATCATCGTGTTCATCGTTAATAGTTATTCAGTGCCAACGTCAGTCATTTGTGTGCACCCGCCTGTGACCTAATCATAGCTTCAGGTTCAAAGCTGGACCAAGAAAGTTGATGAGCGGCTTCATGGTACCGATTAAGCCTGATTGAAACACCTAGGTTTTGTTAAGTCAAACCAATCCGGTAATACTGAGTTTGTTAAGCCACGTTCATGGTACAGGCCCCTGATTGACTGTTGTAAAAACAAAAACTACAAGATCTCCTTTCCTGTTATTACATCATTAGGATTGAAAAATAATATACCCAAATATAACCTGTGGTAACATGCAATTAGAAAAGTTTATGTCTATATTAATTACACAAAATAAACATGTATTACAGTAGTCAATCAATGTCCATTGTTGCTAAACAAAATAATATTTACACACATTTAATGAAAATATTGATGTGTATAAATCAAATTATGACCTGGATTTTTTAATAAAAAGTCTATATTCAGTCCCATCTGAGCTCTAGGCAGTTTTAAGGCACATTTGTTGAAGCTGTTCACACAGGCAGAGCTTGTTGTGTGCATTTAAAAAGAGCAAGAAGGAGCACCACTGTGTACATTCCCGCGGTGCATTTCTCAAAGCTGAACTACTTTTAACTTGACATGACATTTTAAAAGCCATTCCTTATGAGCATACGGCACAAGATGCTTAGAGGATGAGATTTGCAGTAGCATTTTGATGAACAGTGCATGCATAAATACATAAATGATGGAAAGATTTGTACTTGGAACGGTTTAGATTTACTAAATTACATTTTTAGAACTCTTTTCAAGGCAGTCTATTCATTCAATTTATCAGACATTCACTTCAAGTAGCCTTACATTTTTAAGCTCTCATCCATGCATTCCTCTCTTTGTCAGTCCACCAATCCATCTGTCCATCTTGCCTCCCAACTTGCTTCATCTGTTCTTTTATACATATGTCTCTTGGCTTGTGTTGAGTGAATCAAATTCTGATTGTCCATGTACCCACCTTCCTCAATGAAAAGTATGTTTACAAAAGGCTAAAAATCCATTTTGGCGAATTTGAGGAAAAATGTGTTTTCTTTCTCAAGAAATGGGTCTGAAAAAAACTGTTCCAAACATCTATAATGCATTTTAACATTTAAAAAATACATGTGAATTATACATAAACAATTCATATCCAGATTTTCGGATTTGTTTGAAAATATATATATATATTCTTCCCCACAAAACGCTATAATTCCAAGTCAGCAATATACATGCTTTTAAACAAGTTGTACTTTTAAATATTTTTTTAAACTTAAACTAATAAGAACACAACATTTTTATGTTAGTTTATAAGCATAGCAAAATTAAACTAGTTGATAAAAATAATTATGAACTTGTGAACACTACTATGTATGAACATGCTTTTAATCCCTCATCTTTAGTCAGATAAAGACTCAAATTAATACGGTGTACTTTGTAGGCTGTGCACTTTTTATCATAAATGAGAGCTGTTGAGATGAGATGTGAAGAGAACCAAAGCATGACCCCAACATGGGTTTTTGCACAACACAGCATGGCTGCACGACCAACAAACATCCCAAATTCCCTAATGTTAGTGGTTTTAGTCTGATTTTATTCTGAAACAGCTGCCAGAAAACAGTGAGAGTACTTTTGATGACCCATAAAATACTTACTATACATGAATTTTTCAACATCGATCTATTGATCAGCGGATCAGCTGCATATCGACATAATAACTTATCCAAAGTTTTTTTATGACAATCAAATTAAAAATATATCGATCACACTCTGTCATCATGGAATAAATATAAAAAGACCCCCCCCCCCTGGAATTTCCTGTATACAGATGATTGAAGCTTGGGCTTTTTTTATTGTAAAAATTTTTAAAAAATGATAAAAAAATTATTATTTTTTATTGTAGGTGACAGTCTGCTTTTTCAACCTCCTGAGTGTCTCATCTTTTTTTGTTCTCACGAATAGCATTGTTTTTATGTATCTTTTGCTCCTTTTTGCCAAAAGCAGAAAACAAACCCGGGGTTTCAAACATGTTGAATTTCTTTTTTTTTCTCCTAAAAAGTTCTATGATGCCGACTCAAGCCGCAGAGTTGTGTACATATACATATTTGTTTGAATGGAGTTGAGGTTATTGAATGTGGACTTGTAAAGAAGGAAACAAAGCAGGGCTGCACAAAATACCAGATGTTGTGTCCAGTGGAAAACGGTTTTGGGCTTATCATTTGTAACCAAAATGGACTTCCGATTTTGCCCATTCTTTAAATTGTCTTTTTGTTTTGGTTGCGTTTCGGGAACCTAGCTTCACATATGTACAGTATTATATGTCTAATCAGTTTTCCATCCATACACTTATTGATCGGTTAATTTCATACATCAACTTTTGCTCATACTCTGTGATGCCACCCATAGGTTTTTGCTGGAAAATCTTGAAGGCTTAATATTTTCTTGAATTGTTCAGCCATAACCAGTAAATGGGCATTTTAAGATTCATGTCAATGGGAGTCTGCTTTGTTCTCAGCCTCAAATAAGTGAAGTAAGCCAAACCCTATTACACATCTGGAAAGTTGTAGGTTCCCACTTAATGTTTCCATAAATCAATCACTTCTTTTTTTCTTCCTTTGCTAGTAAATAACAGCTACACATGAATCACTCTCAATATGTAAATAATGACATGTTATTAAATAAACAGGGGTCATTTCAGATGAAGTATTTTCAGAACATAGCAAGGAGATGAAAGCATATTTCATTTGTCATTTGACGTTAGGAACGGCAGGGCTTTTGTTTGTCTGATGAAAATAAGTCACTTCATTAGTCTGTGGTACCGTCATTGACATTTATGGGTGCGAGTGTGTTTACAGTATGTGTGGGAGAGTGCGGGCTTGAAATAATGTATTGTCTCTCTAGATGCGCTGGTATTTGCTCTATTTTTTCCAACACAGCCGTTGTTATATTTTTTGAGAGAGAGCAGTGCCTTGAGATATTTTTCTCTCTTCGTTTGGTTCTGCTGCAGATCTGAAATTGTATGTCTGCTCACATTTTACTGTAATTGACAATCTTAAGATTGGATTTCTGAGTAGCTCCTAGTTATTCTTTCAGCTTTGAAAGAAATAGATCACCCATCTTCACATGGAAAATGGCAGTTTGGAAAGAATCTACTTCAGTCTCTAGTTCACTTGTCAACACTGCAAGTATTCATTGTTGCTAATGTCTTGTGTCACTTCTTTACACCTCCTCAACTCAGTGTAAAATCTAAAATGTGTCAAAATAACTCAATTAATTCTTCACAAGAGAAAAGGACTTTCTGTACACAAAGACATTGTTAATCGGGAAACAAAATTAGCATTTATATGCATGCATTAACGTTGCTTAATTGAAAGCTGTAGCTGTTGTGGACTTACAATTACAAAAACATTTCTCTTCAATCCCCAGTAACATCTCAGATCAGTGTTATTGTAAATATACATGCTGAGATTGCAAACTGATTCCATTGCAACAGCGAACTGATTCCATGGGGTGTATCTGATTGGTAGAGTATTTCTGGTAGTTTCCATTTTGAGCAATTCCACAATAATGCCTTTAATAATATATCTCACACTTGTATTACTATGTCAGGAGATTTCTTGCTTCAGTCTTATCGCTTAGATTTCATGTGTGGAGATTTTAAATTTTCAGGTTCTGAATGTCTTTTATACAAGATACTTTCCAGAACAATGCATGTCAGGTTACTTTCTGATTCTTACAGCTGATCATCATACTTTAGTTTTTTTTTTTTCTTCCTTATGTTAATTCATAGCGTCACGGTGGCGCAGTGGGTAGCACGGTCGTCTCACAGCAAGAAGGTCGCTGGTTCTAGGCTCGGCTGGGGCAGATGGCATTTCTGTATGGAGTTTGCATGTTCTCCCTGTGATCGCGTGGGTTTTCTCCGGTTGCTCCGGTTTCCCCACAAGTTCAAAGACATGCGGTGTAAGTGAATTGAGTAAGAACGATTGTCCATAGTGTTAAAGACTGAATGTTTCCCAGCAATGGGTTGCGGCTGGAAGGGCATCTGCCGTGTAAAACATATGCCAGTGAGTTGGCGGTTCACTCCGCTGTGGCGACACCGAAAGGGAAGAAAGCCGACATGAAGATGAATGAATGTTAATTCATTTGTATTGTTGATAGACACCTTATAAAAATGTATAAAGAAAAATGATGATACCAATTTGGAACACTGTTACTTTTATTTCCTGAGTGTTGCTGAAATTTTCTTAATTCTCATTCCAAAATAAATGAAGCTGACCTCAATTTACAAACAAAGAATTTAAGATAAGCCACATATAAATAATGTTGACTTGAGGGTTAACTGTTGACCTGTTAGTTCACCTGGTGTACAATTGCACTTTTATCTGCCTTTGTTTTGTGTAATGATCTCTCAGTATTTAGTCTTGTATTTTGTAGTCTTTTGTTGACAGGTTATTGACTGCTTCTTCCCTGTTTGGTTTCACTTTGTTTAATTTTTATTACTGTTCGTCTATTCTGTGTTTCTTTTACGTTGCAATCTCTAGCCAAATGATTCAGACCACCTACAGACGGTGGCCATCTTTAATCTGTATTGTCTAAGTTTGGAGCACATGGTCTACATTCTTTTTTTCTTTGCAAGCGTTTTCCAACTCACTAAAACGTGCGGAAAAGAAATTTTCTTTTTTTCATGTTTGCAAACACCATTGGCACAGACACACCAACTGCATGAGGAACAAAGCAGTCTATGTGACACACTGCAGGAAGTTAATCAAGTTGGTAGATTTTTGCCAACATTATGTCACCATTCAGGCTACACCATATTTGGCTGCAAGTGCTGCTTCATACAGATGAGGACAATGCACCTCTTGCAATGTTTTAGTGAAAAGGTTCTACTTCATATTGATTAACAGTGCCAGATGATTATTAAGATATCAGTGTTGGAGCTTGATGATTAGGAAAAACAAAGCATGTAAGTTTGGAAAAGTTGTGAGGTGGTTTGGGGCAGGTCAATTACAGGGTTTGTTGTGTTGTGTTTTATTGTTGCATGATGGTCTAAGAGAAAGAAGGAGTTGAGGTTTTCATAGCCATAAGTCATGGAAGATGGGATACCCATGGAAATATCTTATAGTGAGCTCATTTTAAGCCTTCCATGTTTTTTACCTTGCTAACATCCACAAATGGTAGTCCATTTCAGTTTGCCACTGACCGCAATGATACAAATGTTTACACATCTAACTCTGTTAGGGTTTCTGCATAGGGCTTGAATTTACCTTTACAACAACTCAGAGGAGGTGAATATTGTATGTTTGTTTTATATATTTATATTAAAAAAAAGTATCCAAGCAGTGCCCAGATGTATACTTTTTCCAGTTGGATTCTGAAGTGCAGCTCCATGAACACTCAACTCTTACTCACAATCCACTGCATTCGGACAGAAGGAGTTTTCTCTGGGACCCAAACAAATGAGCACTCTCTGTAATACAACTCATTTTAATGAAGGAATGGAAAAGAAGGAGTTATCACACACGTTGTGCATAATAGCATGGCACTTCTGTCATGTGATGTCATGCGCATCCCAAATTGTGCACACTCTTGTCTAACACACTAAAAAGTATGTATATTTTCTTCTGAAAATGAGTAACTACTTTAAGGGTACATTGTATAATGCTCAGATTGGGACGGAGCAATGGATGTTTCTGGCCCACCAACCGACCACGAACTTCTAAGTGTTCACAGGTCCTGATTCGTTTCTCAATAAGTTTTTATATTTAAGGTTATGGTACTTATGTAGTCTTTTCTATTGTTTTCTCCTTTCATTAGGGTTATCAGCCATTTGTTTATTTTATGACATTCATGTTTCTATTTGCACTCCTGTCTTGGTAATGCTGCCACTGATTGATTTCAACCTGTGTCGATTTATTGTTTATCCCCCCTTTTCATTAAATCTCCTTAAGTTATTTTTATTGCATCACTCCATTGTGTTAGTATGCTGTTTTATATTTTCCTTATTGTGGACATTATTCTTTTTTTACTCTATAATTATTTATTTCTCATACCTTTGACTTTTTCAGTTTACAAGATTTTCCCACTTGTATGCTGTCCCTCCTTTTTATTACGATGTTGCATTATGACTGTTATTTTAAGAAAATCATTATATTCAGGACAACAAATAAGGCGAACTTTTTAAAGGCCATGATTTAATCACAGAACCCTCAGCGGGAATAAACATTGTCAGCAGCATACTGGTGATATGAGGGGCATGTCTGGCATCGGGAAACTCGGGTCAAAGGTGTGCTCTACTGAGCGAGAGATTAGGACAAAGAGAAAGGAAGTCTAGAAAAAATTGACTATTGTTATAATTATATTTGGAAACTGAGGCTGAAGAAGGGTCAATCCTGAAAGTAAATAAGCAATCTGGTCTCAAATAACATTTCTATCACTATTAAGAGCTTGCTTGTTTGGATATTTTTTGTGAGATCATTCATATGTAAAATTTTCATCATCTTTAATTGTGTTTTTCATTAACCTTACATATTTTTGTTGAATGTTAAGCAAAGGAAACTGTTTAATTATGCCATTGGTGGTAAAGAAAGTTATTTGATTATTGTTGAACAATTGGCTGCCAATGCAAATGGATACAATATGGAATGCCACAGACCACTCAAATGGATCCTAGTCCTCGAACACAGACTACACCTTTGGGATTTTGGATTTATCAATAAAGCAGTGAGATATATTTTTCTGATGCACTTTCTAAGTCCAGTCTAATATGTGTGGAGTTTGAACCATTTGGAACAGAAAATGGAAAAGATGGCTTACAGACGCTGTTGCTGAATATAAAAATGATTCAAAGGGATTTCATAACGTTACACTATGCAACTAGAAGCACGGTGGTTTGAAAAAGATGGTCACTTATTGGAGTGAGAATATGAGGCTGTGTACCACATTTGAAAAAGATAAGCCCACTTTTACTATTCCTACAGCTCATACTTGGTGTTGGGGATTAGAATAAGCTTGAGGGATTTCATGACAGACTGTTTGCGCTTGAATGATATCTGAGATTTACTTTTTTAGCGTAATTTACTTTTATGTTGACATTTAATATGGCCTATACAATTGACAGTTTCATTAAAGTGCTACACTTCTTATAAAAGCATGTAAATAAGGATAAAATTCATTTATTGTGGAACTTCACATTAGGCAGAAAGAAGGAGAATGCTAGGGCAAGATCGAATATGTTTTTGGCCAATTTCAGAGCAGATTTTTTTTGGTGAAGCTGGGGAATGCAGTTGGAGGGGTTTAAATTGTATGAATCAACAAGAACAGCAAATAACTCAAGGTCTGATAATTGTAGAACAGAGAGCATTAAAGCTTATCAAGACTCCAGTTCCTGTGATTTAGGCCTCTGAGTCACATGAATATCATATGTTCCTACTTGTACCATGGCACTCAATCTGAAAAATTCTGCAGATTTTTTTTTTTTAATCTGTGGCCGCAGAGTTTGTCTGGCCCTGGCGATTGCCTTGGACCTCCAAAGTCTCTCTGCTTGGGGTTTCCACATATCCTGAAATGTTTAAATCTGTTCTGGGTTTAAATCCATTATTTGCAGAAAAAACATCCCCTGAATCCCAAATAAGGTGCTGATGATTGGTTCTTCTGACCCTTGCATTTAGCAATGCAGTCTTTAAGAAGCAGAGGAGTATAACAGGAATAACAGGAAAACTTAACCTGCTACATAATTATATTCCTCTCTGGGGACTGTTGTACAGCCATCAGAATTGAAATCCAAGTTCCAAAGCATTTGCCCACAAACACAGAAGGAAAGCATAGATTTATAATATGAGCTAAGATGTGTTAAAGATGATTACTTTGAAGCAAACTGCATTGTTTGTCACTGAGTATCACTTTGGCAGTTACACAACAGCATGTCTCAGGTGGAACCAACAACAATGTTTGTTTGCATCTGTTAGGTGATTTACCTACAAATACCTCCAATATTTGAAGCAAAGTGTCAGTGAAAACAAAGCTCCAATCAGAAAATTTACCAACATATCAGGACTGTTAACTAGGGTACAAAATGTAAAAATTGCCTGTACTTAAAACTCTGCAAATGCAGTCAAGAAAACAATATAATTAACAATGATGATTTTGAACATTTTCCACAGACTTTGTAAGTGCTCAGCTCATATTTTAAAAGGATAGGTTTATTTCAAAGATTAGAGACTGTATATCACCATTACTGCACAAGAAATTCCTGCTTATGGGTTGTGAGAGGAGTAGAATTGTCTTGTGACGCTTAATGATGCTTTTACTCTTTTTGCTCATCAAAAATAAAACACAGTCTGTTGAAGTCTACTCTTCATCTCATCTTTTTAAATATGACAGCTAATCACCCACACAAGTTATGTGCACTTAAATGAGAAACAAATATCATAGTTGCCATACATCAACCATGAAACAATAATGGAGGAGAAGACTGGGACAAAATATTTTTTTTAACGTGGGCAAACCTTATGGCAACTTCAAGAATCAACCGAAGCCTATGATTTCCAGCAACTGTTATGTCACTAAGTCTAAAGTCACTCAATCAATTAATCAATCAACCAACCAAAGCAATGTATATAGCACTTCTTTTATCGGTTGCTTCAAAGCTGCTTCACAAAAACAAAACAAAAAATCGTAATCTGGATTAGGAATTAGAGGGTAATTCCTATAGTTATTTCTATGGGTAGAAATATTACCTGTTACCTTTGGGTTGTAAAGTGTATAAATATCAAGAAAGTGTTGAATTAAACTAAACAGCAGTCACTAACTTATTATAAAAGCTAAAACTATTTTTTTTTTTTAGTTTAAAACAATTTTGTGGTGAAATAAAGCAACACATTTTTTACTGATGTAGGAAAAAGTCTTCTTTATATATCTGAAAACTTTCTTCAAATGTCTTTTTTTTTTCAAATTCCTTGATCAAACAGACCTGACAGTTTACTATTAAACATATCTTTTGTTTGTTTCTATGAAGACATTCGAAATAATTTGAAATCAAATAGTTTTTTCTGTCACGGTAGGAAGCTAAAATCTATTTGGGTACCAGAAGTCATAAAGTAAATTGATATTATGAGTGTTTCTCCTTCTGGGACTACAATACTAAATAATATCTTCTGTAATTACTACACTTTTGAATAAAAACCTCTAAGCTCTTCTGCTGTTGAACAGATACTGGGACCTGGCCCACAAATCCATTTTAGCCAAGGCCATTAGGAGAGAGGTACCGGGACCCCAATAATGAGTTGCCGCCACTGTAAAATCGATAAGTACCATACATCTCCCTTATCGTGTACTATTAATGCGATCACAGTGTATTATTTATCATGTCAGAACAGGATAAATTACATCAGCGCATGACTTCTCTTTGTGTCTATTCCTCTGCTGCAACATGATATAGAGACCCTGTGAATAGGAACAGGCAGTATTGTGTATTTATAACAAGAGATGGAACTGCTGTTTATTGTGTAAAATTATCTCACATCATGAATTTTTTATTCTCTCTTTTCATGCCACATCCTGTAAAGCATGTTTGAGGGAGCAGCTAAAGTCTGACATCATGAAAATTAAATATGAAAATGTGCATAACAAACACCAATTATCAAATCCTCCTTGATGAAGATGTTGGATTTTTTTTTGTACGAATATCAAATGTTTCTACCAAATGATTCCTGACATTCATTAGAGGTGTTCAACTCAAATTCCCAAAGGTCAAATTGCAGAGTGGGTTCATAATTGGCCTCTGGCTATCAAAATGTTGTTATGTTCTAAATTGCTGCATAAATGGACTCATTAAATCACTCATTAGATTAGAAAATCCAAAAGCGAGAAAAATGCTGCTGAAGGACATGAGGCGCATCATCGTTCTATAGTGTCATCAGATATTTAAAATGTTTTCAAAGGTCTACTGGGTGACATCAGTATAGGATATTTTCCTTAAAAAGACTTTTTGAACAGAATGCTTTAATACAGCTCTCTGAAGGGTGCTTTCAGGTTTTACCTTATCGGCACATTTGGCTTTGTCAGCTGCAGCATGTCCTTTCTTTGTGTACGATTGAGGCCATCGTGATTTATATTTCTATTCGCTGCTCTGGGACATTAAATGTGAAATCAGAATGTAATACGTTACCATAGCTGTGCATACATGTGTATAACTCATAGACTGCTCAAGGACAAGGTCCAGGATGTATTAAGTATAGAATAAGTGAGATTCTAGATTACAGTTTTTCCATTGTATTTATGTCCCAGTCATGCTTCAGGCAAAGATTGCATTTTTATTTAAAGCAGAGCCAAGGTCATTGGTTTATTTCCCAGGTAATATAAAAACTGTTAATAAAATTCTTAAATGTAAATGTTGTTGCCAAACCACCAAATAGGTAAGGGTAAAAGAAAAAAGAAGGGAATGAAATAAATATGAGTTTGCCTCCTTTTGTTCCTAGCCATTGCAACTTACTAACAAACTGTAAAATAATAAATACTACTAAATACTGTAATTTCAAAGTAGTCCATTTAACTACAAAATTACTCTCTTAAAAATAACTTACTTTTCTGTATATTACTATACTGTACATACTATCAAATCAATACAAATGCATGCAAATCATTTTTCATAATTGTATAGTGTGCAACATAATTACTCCAATGTAGCATAATCACTATAGCGGTATTGTCTACCTGTAATATGAATATAGTTTATATTTGCACACAAAAAAAAACTGTAATGATAAAGCATCAAAATGAATGATAATTGTCAGAGACATATAACCTCAATCGAGTCAGGAGCTCAATCATCTGCCTATCCACCTGAACACCTTCATAAAAGGCTTCACCACTCACAAGTTTCTGTGTCAGGTCGTCGCTATCACTATTGTGATCGATCTTGCCCTCTTTAACTGCCAGAACTAGGATCCTGCATATTCCTGTCATCTCCAGTCGTCTCCGTTTCCATTCTGCTCTTCAACATCTCCCTAACTTTGTCATTATCACCTCTGCAAGCCATACTTTTCACAGGATCCCTTATCTAAAGCAATCACCACACAGAATAAGATAAACCTACTAAGGCCTTTTAAAGGGACAATATTATTCTGCATCTTTGATTTTAATATAAGGTTAAACATCACTGATACCTCTCGTTCTAAGATCCTTTTTTAAATGCAATTCCACAGCCCATGTTATACTTGTGCTTTTTCCTTTGTTTGAATTTAGGAGGTTCAGATAAAAATTAACTTGCTTTGTTTTCTCCCTCTTGAGTTTTTGTTTGTTTGTTTGTTTGTTTGTCTTTTCTTTCAGATTTGGACAAAAAAATTATCACTTTTTGATCCTCGTTCTTATATCAGTTGAAATTAAAATAATGTCGGTAAGACCATCTGATGAATACTCTTTCCTAAATATATTTAAATGTAACAAAAATAACTTTATGAGATGTAGATGTCTTTACAGGATAAACCTCACTTTGAGATAATTTGAGAAATATCTTACCTAAATAATCAATAGGCAAGGTGAGATTTTGGCTGAAGAAATTAATTCTCATCCCTGGTTTTAGACACCATGTTAGTTTCTTTATAGTTACCTACTTGTGCAATAAAATTGTTGCATATCACACTTATAGCAGTGTGATATGGCTGGATGTTAAAGTGTGATATCGCTCATGTAAAACCTCCAAACAGTCACAAGCAGTGGGCAATAGCCTTTATTCAAATAAAGAAATGTACTAAAAAATAATGTTTGGTTTATTATTGGACATTTTTTTTATTTCCTTCCCAGCACAGTTAGGACTGTTAGGACTCTCTAAAACTGTGTTGAAGAAAACTCTTTTTCTTTTAAAGATGTACAAGAAATGTACTTAAAGAAACTGTGTAAAGGAGCAAAAATTCTCTTTAAACCATATTATTGACATCTCCATCTTGTAAATGACAGACAGTGAAACAAGACATCTCATTCTAACACTTGCACACTTAGTTAAATGTCATTTTTAAAGCTCAACACCTCACATAGAGCCAAATGCTCCTCTAATGGGCTCTTATCATTATAACATTACTGGTCGATGAATGAAATGTTAAGTGCTGCGTGACATTTCAGCAAGTCTCTTTTTGCAGCTTACCATGAAGGGTACTCTAAGGCAAGGATTAAGGATGGTTTCTACAACAGACATTATAAGTTCATTTGGGTCTCCATTCAGCTGTTGATGAATCAGAAGACTGACAAAGGTTGATTGAGTTAGAGTTTTTTTCATGTATGATCATTTAGGTTGTTCGTATACTAGTTGGGCAAAATGCGAAATGGCTAAAGTGACCAGTCCATTTAACATTGAGCTAAGCCTTCCTGCTCGTATTAACTATTACCATATCTAGAAGAGCTGTGAAATGCTTTCAGTGAGAGATAACTGCACTGAAAGAGTTTTTCCAAAAACAGTTTTCCTTAAGGAGTGATGGAAAACAAGGTTAAATAATAAAGAGATGTGATCCGAATTTCAGTATTAAGTTAGATGTTAAACATCATTGAGAGATATTTTAATATTTGTTTGTTTGTTTTAACACTTTGATGTCCCTCTTTTCATCATTTTAATGTTTACCTTCCAGGGTTTTCATTTCGACTGACCAAACTGAATTAAACAACCCAAGCGCAAATCCTATTTATCACAGTGTTAAGATTTAATAACTTTATTTTAATAGATTTACACTTAGTTTAATTGTGCAGCATGCACTGCAACAAAATAAAAAAATATTAGGAGGCATGAATGCTCTTCCCTCCCTCCAAGATTAAAGGTTTCAAGCTGTAGGCTTTCTAAACTCTTTTTTTTACTAAAATGTAACAGGTAGCACTTCCATCCAAAACATAAACATTATTTATTGTAACTTAGCTTTTCAAATCTGAATATTCTGGCTGGATGACTACTTCCAATGTATTGACATGTTAAATTAATGTTAGCATTCTTTACGTACAATTTCTTACATACTGCATATTTAATAAATGTAACTTAATGAACTGAATTTTGTTCTTAGCTTGGAGCACCAACACAGACTGTAATGTTGGTATATGCACAAATTAGCTTGTTTTAGTTACAGAATAAGAGTGCATTAGTGTGGCACATATTTTGATGCTTTCAGATGCTCAAAATCCACTCTTCCAATTTCTCATGCACAAAAATTATGATAATGCCTACCAACTTGTGAAATTCTATTCATCAGCACATGAGTACTGGGAATAACACTAAAAACATACTGAACACATATGTAAGTGATATCTGTGCTTTCTGTCTGTCATTTTCTGTAGAAATATTTCCAAGGTATTGAAACAATTTAGTTTGTCTGCAGATCATTAATATAACAGTATCAATCCATTTATTTTGTGCTAATGTAGTTTTTTTTTTCACTTTTTTGCAGTTCAGTAAATATAAAACATGTATTACAGAATGTTGTCATACTCTCAGCATATATTTTTCTGTTCTGATTAACAAAAAGTAATATAAATTAATGTAATTGAGCATGCCAAACAATTGACTGGTCAAAATAAGTGTGAGATGTAGAATTCCTGGAAACTCCTGGAGACATAATGTCAGGCTCAAATAGAAACAGAGCAGGATTTTGAGCAAACTGTTTTTCTGATACACATGATAATTCAAGAACAGATCTGTATTTATTTGCACTCTGATACAGTTCACATCTGATGGTCAGTTTTACATTTTTGGTACAACATTTTTTAATATTTTTTCAAACAATGAGGGAGCAGCAATGTTACTGTCAAAATGCCAGCGTACTACTTGTCAAGGTTAGTTGACCTCCCTTGTTAGGATTTCTTTGGTATAATGTAGTTTTGAAAATCTTTTAAAACAACTGATGTCATCTGATTTAACAAACTGTATTCATTTCATTATCAAAGAGCTGTTAAGCTAGATAAGCTGTGAAAGGCACACATTCTGTATCTTAATTTTACATTCTGAATGTAATGCAGCTCACATGAGAACAATGTTCTTCAACTGACCCAAAAATGTCTTGTCTTGCGTTTTGATATTCCAACAAGCTCTATGAACAAAGGCTTACTTTTTTTGTGATATATAGGAATCTAAACCTTAGAGATTTGTCAAAGTGAATTAGGTTTGAGTTTAACTCCTGTCTATTGTCTATTGTTAGCTGAGAATGGCTCATGTCAAATATAACCTGATATCACTTACTGTAGAAAAAACAAGTATTTTCCATTCATATTAGTCGTTTTACACTTGTCTTTAAAATCTTTGTAACCTCTAGTTTGAGGCCACTTTCAATAGAGGAGTTTCTTTACCCCCAAGAGCTCTAGGAACACAGTTTCCTGTCTGAAAAGGAAGAGCAAACTCCCTCCTCTGCAATAACAACAGCCTGTCCAGATGGTGTCCAATCACAGCTAGCTACTGGGGCGATCTAATTGCAGTTTAAGGGAGACTTCTGGCTTCTCTAAATGTGTCAAGGCCTTCATGCCAGCTTTGGGACAGTCACCGGTGCAGAGGCTCTTCACTCTTCACTTCCATCTCCTCATCAGATGAACTAGTCTGATTGTCAGAGTAGTAGCTGAGCTCCGAAATTGGATGTTAAATTTGGTTTCAGAGTCTTTCTTGATAAAGTACCAGAAGTCTCTGTGTGCAACGCACTGCCAAATGATTGTTCACAAGGAAAGTGTGAAGAAATGAAATAGGTTGTTCTCAAAAACACACTGTTATTCAGTCACACCAGCGTTTACAGCCTTGAAAAAACGTGTGCCTTTCTGGGCTGTAATTTCCAGCTCCTTTAATATTTTTGAGTCACACAATCTCTTATTAAAGAGGAATTCCAGAAAATAATCAGAGAAATGTGTGTCAGCCATTTGTCTGACGACTCCCACTCAAGAAAACACAGCGATGGACAACATGACGCTACTTGCAGAAATTATCATATTTGTATGTTCAATGTGCAATATTTTGGTAAGCTTCAAATATTAACCATGAAAAATCCATGAAAGAATCATATTCCTATCAGAACTCCTTTAACAAACTCTTTTTGAAATTAGTATCCGATGGTGAGAAATACTATGTGAGTGGTAACTGATGGTGAAAAATAGTATGTGAGTGGTATTCGATGGTGAGAAATACTATGTGAGTAGTAGTATCAAATGGTGAGTTTCTCTAAGCATTTCTGAACATCTGTGTTTAATACATGTGTTGTTTTAATCCAGTAAATGCAAGAGAAGGTGGAGTTTGGTATAATTGCCTCACTATCGAAAAGGGGTGAAGACTCCTGATGTTACAGTATGCCTAACTCACTGTCAGCTCATAACTCTTGTTCACTGCCTCTAATAAAGTAGTGATTCTATTAAAGCAGTTACATATTAGATCACTTTTGAAGCCATCATAATAGGAACAATTGCTAATGTTAAAAACATTGTCCATCAAGGGAGCAAAACAATTCAACTAGCGGGGAACAGAGTGAATAGAATATGCCTCCAGGTCCTGTCCCCAGATATGACATAATTTAGACCTACACCATTTATTTCTGCTGCTTCAATATAGTGTATGGAAGAAGTGGAAAAGATTTTGGAAACATGCTGACCTCTTTAAGCTCTGGTAAAAACCAGCTTTGTCAGATCTGGGTATTTCACAGAGGTTGTGACAGATTGGCGCTAGCTCTGGGCATCTGGAAGCCTGTCAAATCTTTTTTTGGAAACTTGAATGCACACAGATTTGCAAGACCCTTCTAGCCTGCAGACCATTGATAACAGCTTTCACTTTTCAATAGGATGCTTTAAATGTTTGTCTACTTACTTTTGAGTATGGAATTGTGATCATGTTGTAGATGTAGCACAATATGAACGGGTGTATGATGAAGTTGTTGCACAAAGCTCTTCCCATCTCTTCAGATGACCCCAGCATAGAGACAGGTTTGACCACTGAAGAATTTTGATTCAAACTGTGTGGGTGAGCAATCCTCTTTTTTCTTCACAGCCACCTTTTTGACGCCCACATCCCTATATGGTATTACTGTATAACTTGAAACTGCCAAGCGTTTTAGAGTTTTGGCACTCTATCCAGCATTGGCTGTGAAACAAACAGTGGCTGATTCTCATCTTGGCAGCTTATCTTCACCTTTGTAATGTTCAACGTGTGTGTGTGTGTGTGTGTGTGTGCGCATGTGCGTGCGTGTGTGTGTGTGTTTGTCTTTTCTGTTACCAATAGTGTTTCTTTCCTTCCCTTCCTCGGTGTGTGAGAAAGATAGAGGGATAGGTTGTTGGAGGATGTGTCATTTATGCGCTTTGATGGTGTTTCTCTTAATAGTCTTTGCTGGACCCTATCAGCAGGACCATGTGTAGCCTTGATCACCTATCCTCCTTTCTTCCAAGCCTGCTGTGTCTCAAATCCGAACCACCTCTTTTCAACACAAACTTATTACTAGGCACACTTTCTGAAGGATTATTTTTAAAGACTCTGCAGAAAGACATTTTGGGATCCAGTTTTTGTCTATTCTTGTTTGTAATCTTAAAGTTCTTAAGAGGTGGAAAGTAGAGGGATACAATTATGTGTCATTTTTTTATACACTTAACCTCATGTAAAAGTATACCCTATTATTATTACTTACTACTTACTTACTAGTTACAAGTAGATTTTGGTTGAAGTATGGTACCTCTCTTTAGTTGAATTCGAATTTTGTCGTTTTCACTATATATATATATATATATATATATATATATATATATATATATATATATATATATATATATATATATATAGAGAGAGAGAGAGAGAGAGAGAGAGAGAGAGAGAGAGAGAGAGAGAGAGAGAGAGAGAGAGAGAGAGAGAGAGAGAATAAGCAACATCATTGCGCTAATCTCCCACAAGGGCTGTATGCGGTGAGTTGTCTATTCAGCTAAGATAAATGTTTTACCTTAAGAGCTTTTGCAACATGTAAAAATTAACCAGCAATGTTCTGCAGCATAAGTTATTGAACCAACGAGTAGGTTGAAATAAAATTAAACTCAAAGGTTTCATTAAGGGTAAATTTAACGTTATATAGTATCTTGTTCCTCCTAATCTCCTCTCCCATAAAATATTAAGTTAATAAAAACATAAGTAAAACACATCAAATATTTTAATTAGAAATGAAACAATATATTATATGTTTTGCACATAAGTAAACAGGACATTACTTTTTAAAATGAATGGTGACCAGTAGTGTGTTTTATTACATTTAATAAGCATCCCTTACCCTTCAGAGAGGGGTTTTTCACTTTAAATAATTTTTTCTCTCGTAATCTTTCATTTGGTGCCTGTATTCTTATGTATATATGTTGATTTGTTTGTTTCATGTTTATGAATGTTATGAACCGTCAACTTTTCTTGCAGCATGAGTTTTTTTGCGATGTATCATACTATATCTATCAATTATTGATCAGTGCAGGGGTGTTATTTATTTATTTATTTGCATTTCAGCACTGAGGGACAACCGGATTGAGCTGATTCGAGCCTCATGGAAGGAGCTGACAATCAGCATCAGTGATGTGTCTTTGTCAGATGAAGGACAGTACACATGTTCACTCTTCACCATGCCTGTCAAGACTTCCAAGGCTTTCCTGACAGTCTTAGGTGAGACCCGTTATATCTGACTCCCCTGATCAGTCTTCCTCCCAAATACGTCAACCTGCTCTTTAAGGTCAACTCACTTATCACTGGCCTCAGTTGAGGCATTCTCTTTCTTGTTTGAGCTTTTCATTTTGAATCATTGTGGCAGAGAATGGTGCAATGCAAACAAGAACATTTGGTTATTGAAGCGAGCCCAAGCGCTACTTATGGCCAGTCATCGCAATGTAAAAGTTTTCATTTTAATTAGTTGTTTATATGTTGTTATATGTTGTAAATAATGATCAGTACAACTAGCCATTTGGTTCCTTAAAATTACTATTACAGTCATATAAACATAGTGCATGATTTTATATATATAGTATACTGCTAATAAACCTGAACTAGGCAGGCCGGTATTTTATATGTTCTTCCTTGTAACGTCATTGTTTGGCATCACATATATAAAATAGCATTAGAGTGATGTCAGAATATTTTTGAAAAAGTGGTAGAAATAAGCTTGGCTAAGAAAAAAACTGTGGATTTTTTCCCTCATTATTTATTCTCATATTGTAACAAATAATTTAAGCTAGCTGAACAAAAGAGATTAAATAGAGCTACAGTGAAATGTTGAAAGTCCATTACAATACACTGAAAAATTGCTGTGCACAAAAAAAGAAATCCATCTTTTAGTAAACATACTAATCTTATGTGTATATTTCAAAAAAATATTCAATCGACTTCCAAACTCTCTGTGAAAAACAGGTGTTCCTGCAAAACCAGAAATCACAGGGCTCTCAAGGCCTGTGCAAGAGGGTGAGGATGTCACACTCACATGTTCCACATCTGGCAGCAAACCAGCTGCTGACATCCGATGGTTCAGGAATGACAGGGAGGTGCAAGGTAAAGGAACTACTGAACTTTCTGTCCTCATTAAGCACCACTTGGCATTCACACTTGTTAAATCTTACTAATTTTTCTATTACAAAATAGCGCATTTAACCATAATAAATGTATCGTTACACATTTCTTTAAATAACCGATGTAAGTTTCACTTTGAGCATCTTACTCCTTCACCTTGGTTGTTCTAGAGGAAACGGACTGGGTCAGACATTCAGTAGCATCACAGCTTCCCCGCATCACAGCTGGATGCCTGTCATTCATGCCAGCTCAAAGCATTCTTGCTCTGTGATCTGATCCTCAGAGAGAAGCTTGCAGACCCAAACAGAATCTGTAACTCACTGGGATAGCACTCATGATTGAATGAGGGTCAAGGAAAGACTGGCGCTGTATCCCAGTTTCCTTGCTTTCTACTACTACTGCTACTACTACTTGTGTAAACAGTTTAAAAATGTTTTGTGAAAATAAATGAAAATCTATTTCTACTGTCAGACTTCAGTCAAAAAGTGACGCAAATCTGGATTGGAGTATGTATTGGATATTTTTACCTCTGTCTGAACAGCTCCATTCAGATTTTTTTTTCTGGAGCCTTACCCAGGTATATCTGGTTCTGACTCTGATATGTCAGCTTTTTTTCAACCTTATCTAAGTTTGAACGATCATGTCACATTTATATGAATTTCATATCATCGAATCCAAGTCAAACACACCTCGCAGATACAAGTAGCTTTAGAAGACTTTAAGGAAGTCTTCCAGGGAAATTGACACAGGGTTACTCTGTGTAGATCTATATAAAGGTTGAAAGGCTCGATTTTAACGCATGATTCATTCACATAACAATAACATTTTTCTAAACCATTTCATATGAAAAGAAATATGTGAAGAACCATTCATTCATTTTCATGTCGGCTTTCTTCCCTTTCGGGGTTGCCACAGCGGAATGAACCACCAACTCTCTGGCATATGTTTTACGCAGCGGATGATCATCTCCTTGCATCTGGTTCTGGCCATCTGTCTTTGCTAGTTCTTCTTGAACTCTCTACAGCCTTTGATACCATCAACCATCAAATTCTGCTTCGGCACCTTGAATCTCTGGGCATAGGGGCCACTGTACTAAGCTGGCTTAAGTCTTACCGATCTGGTAGTTCACAGTTTGTGGCTTCAAAAAATGTTCAATCTTAATTTACCTTAGTTACCTGCAGTGTCCCTTAAGGTTCAGGCCTAGGTCCTCTTTTGTTCACCACTTATCTACTTCCTATTGGCAATATCTTATGGAAATTTGGTTTATCTTTTCATTGCTATGCAGATGACACACAGTTGTATATCTATAGTCTTTCTCACAATTTTCTTTCTACATCCCTCACAGACTGCTTTTCTGAACTAAAAACCTAGTTTACATCCAACTTAATAGTAGTAAAACTTAAACGACTCTTTCTAAAGTAAATTTTCAAGCCATTACTATTGATTCCAATACTATCAAGCCATCTGAGCATATCAAGAGCTTTGTTGTGCTGCTGGATTCTCACCTGACCTTTAATGCCCACAAATGCCATCTCATGCACTTCTTTCTTTCATATTAGAAATATAAATCGGATCCGTCCCGCATTATCACAGTCATCTACTGACTTTTGTAACTCTTCACGGTCAGTCCATATAAAGCCTGGCGGCTTAGCCAAAATGCTTTAGCTGCGTTGATTTCAGGCGAACCCCCATTTCAGAACATTTCTCTCCTGCTTTATTTAGTCTACAATGGTCTACGCTGTTTTATGTGTTTTAAACTCTGTACGGTGACCTTGAGTGTTTATGTAAGGTGCCCATCAAATAAAATTTATCATTATCATTATTATTATTATTAATTCACATATATAAATATTTTACTTTAATTTCATTAATTTGCATCGTTCCGTATGTGCAATGGGAATGAGAATGAAGCTGGTTTTAAATCTGTCATAGCTTTCACCGGAACTCTAATCTCAGCCACCACTTTTGCTCTGCCAATATTCTGTAACTCTTCCTCTCTTTCTATTTTATTATTTTTATGGTCTTGAAATTATAATCTTGTATGGCTCTGTTCACACAGATGACAGCTAGCAGTTGCAAAGGATTCGTAATGTTAACAGACAAACAAAAAAAACAGATTTCATCAAAATGTCAGAATTAAAGATTATTACTTTCTGTCTAAAGTAACTTCAGGAACTTTTAAAGTTTTACTGCTACAAACTGTCAGATCCTGAACGTCATTGGCAGAATGGTGGGGTGGAGTTTGCCGGGGAACTTGTTGGTTGCACTAAGTTTAAAGAATTACGTCTCTCAAATTTTGATGAATTTTATTCATAATGTGACCTAAGATCGAAAGTAGGCGGACATCATGTTGAAAGACAAGTTGGGGTTGGAGAAAGATATGTTTCTGCCAATTTCTAGCTACTCGGGCAATCACAAACTATGGAAAGATATTTTTATACCCTCTGCCCCTACTCATCTGCCACTGAAGTGCTGAAACTGATGCTATGGCTATGACTAGATATATCTCAGAACATTGGCTAAAATATTAATAGATTATCTTTAGATGTAAACAACAGACATCTAAAATTGTAAAAAAAAAAATTCCATCAAACTCTTCCAGGACCATGTTGTTGCCATATTTACAGTTCAGACTGATTTAAGTTCAGTTTGCATGGAGTGTGAAAACATTTGTGTAACGCCAAAGTGCATTGATTAGTGGTGTATTTTGTTTCCAAGCTTTTAACCAGACCTTAAATGCCTTTGCTTTCTCAGAATTCACTCAAAATACATGAGATTGCATTTACTATTGGTAAACCCACAGTGTCTCTCAGCACATTGAGGTCATGTATTTTCTCAACACTGCAGTTCCCAGGGAATTGAACACGCAACCTTTGAGCTTCCTGTACGGTCCTAACACATTGTTTGTAAATGGATTTATCAAGTTGCTTTTTCCTCATTCTTTTAGTTTCTTGAAACAGACAACCGTTAAGATTCAGAGGAGAAAGTTGTACTTGTATTAGTGGAAATCGAGAAGCTGGATGATTTTTCCAGTCGGCTGCTCATGCATGTGTATATTTTCAATGAGATGTTTACAGCATTATTTCTCCATGGTCATGTTTAGGTTTCTTCATTTGTAATGCTACTGATCCAAGGCTTTTACACTACACAGACCTGGCTGTAAACAATCTTTTTCTCTCAGATTTTTTAACTCTCCACAAATCTTTTACTAAAAATGGGTGGATTCTAAACACAAGTCATAAGTAAAATGGAAAATCTGTGTAAATATGTGTCCTCCTGTTACATCTTGACTTCTCTAATTTTTGTGCTTGAACAGGTCGAAAAGAGGTCAACTCCACTGGACGGTCGTTCACGGGTCAGGAGCACAGTACACCTCCGAGTAGACAGAACAGATGATGGAGCAGCATACACCTGTGTGGTCGAGCACATCACTCTAGGTTCACTGGCACACCAGGTCACTGAAGTGCTTGAAGTTCACTGTGAGTCTTGTTTGTGCCCCATTTTTCCTTCTGAATTTAGTTGAAAAACTTCAGAGATTAGGTTAACATAAAATGTTCTTCAGTAACAGTCAAGATCATGTGATAATGTGCATTTTCTACATTTTCCACATTTTACTAATCGATGCTTTCATGGGTGTTTTGATTTGTTAAGCAATGAGCAAGTTAAGTAGAGAGTTGCTTATAAATAAAAATATATACTCCATGCAACCATTATTTAATGTTTGGCAATAGACATAGATTATAGAGTATTTGTTGGTTGTTTATAATGGGCATGCTTGTTTACTATTTTCAAATAACCTTGCCTCTTGTTAAATTTATCAAAATGTTTTTATTTCCTGTCTTTTTGTACTTTTTTGTATTTTGTGGTATATTGTGATTTGATGTTTTGTTTCTCAAAATGTTTTTGTTGTTTTCTGGTTTATTTTTGTTATGTCTTATTTCCTCTGTTTTTATGGCTTGTTTTTTTTTGTATCTTAACTGTTTTTAACTCAATTTGGAATTGCTTGAATTTGTTCTCATTCCCTATTCGTTGCCTCTCTTTTTGTGTTTATTTTGCCATTTGGACTTTTTCTTTATTTTTTATTTTATGGTCATTAAATTTTTTATTAACTTATTTATTTTTGCCTTTCTTTTTTGTGTCTTTGTTACTGTAGATCCTCCTCAGGTAATGATTGTGCACTCAGTGGTTTCACCTCAGGAAGGACAGTACTTCAAACTGGAGTGTGTATCCAGAGGAAATCCACTGTGAGTGCACTTCTTCTAATCACCTTTGTGACCATTGTTTTGATGTGTCTTCTGAATTTAAATACACAATCGTTGAATAGAAATGATAGTAAAGTGTTTTAAAAATTATCAAGTCTGAATCCAATAGTCCTGCTAAATAAGCAGTTTTTTTTAATACATATTTATTGTTGTTAGGCACTTAGGTGCATTTACTATGGAGACATGCACTGCAACAGATGTCCTGTCTGTACTACTACCATTTTCTTCACCTTTCGTGAAAAGTACTCTTTTATAATTGAATGAAGATATCGCATAATAATAAACATTAAGTACTAAATAAATAGTAAAGTAAACAACCCGTTAGATTGTTGATCAGATAACAAACTTTTCATGCGTTCATTGATTTTAACAAAAAAAATCTTCAGGAGAGATCAGTTGGACCAACCTGGAGGGTAACAAGAAAAACTTCCAAGCAGCAGGAGCTCTCGAAATATCAATTATTATATCAACTATTGGTTGTGTTGGTTTTGAGGATTTAAAACACCAACAAGTACCCCAAAGATTTCATAAAGCATGTTTAAAAGCTAAACATCCAACAAAAGTAATCTTTTACTGTTGTAAAATGTTATTTGGCATTTTATCTAAAAATGAACATGAAAAAAGTTGCAGCGTGATTAGTACATTAGTAGATAAGTACATATCACATCTGAATCAAAATAAAAACTATAGAAATCATATAAAAAGTTTCCAAAGTCAGTGTACTCTGTCTTGATTTAACAGTGCAAATGGGGTTTATAAGAAAGGAGTAGTATTTCAGTCATTATTTCTAGCACTAGAGCTGAATGATTGTGTTTTTGCAGGCCTGAGCCAGTTTTATGGACCAAAGATGGCGGCGAGCTTCCAGACATTGAGCGAATGATTGTAGAGGGCCGAGATCTTATCATCACCACACTGAACAAAACCGACAATGGCACATATCGCTGTGAGGCTAGCAACCAGCTCGGTAGCAACAGAGATGAGTTTATGCTCTATGTCTATGGTTAGTACTGTCTTCAATACAACCTCTGGAAGACATTAATCCATTTATTTTGCTCATCATTTCTATTTCATGTGTAAAAGTTCTGGTAATTTACATCGCGATCACATTTGCACTCACTGAACCCGTCATGGCCTAGTTTATAACTGTTTTAGTGTGCTGAGAGAATAAAAACTGCTGATGACTGCAGTGTTTCTCTTCAGAGTGAGACTGGGGGGCAGAAATGATAAGTTGGGTCCTGAAACAGGAAGTAAAGTAAGAGGGGAGTACACAATTAAGGGTTCGCTGCTAATGCGGATAACATTTGTCAAGATAAAATTGGAAGGAACCTACACAGCACATGGGACAGAGATGGATTTGAAGCATCTCTTTTTAATGGGCTCAACACGGTCTTTGCGCGAAATCATCTAGAAGGCACACATTATTTGCACTGAAAGCAAAGACCTGGGATTTCTCAACTGGAGATGCCTTTTGAAAGTCACGCTCAAAGCTCTCCATGGTTTTCCACCAGCTAACTACATAATTAAGATGGATTACACCGCAAAAAAGTCAACTAATAAAAGAACAACAAAACTTGAAGAAAGTCTTTATGAAACTTTGCAGGTGCATTTTCTCAAGGATTTTCTTTCTGGTGAACTACCCATCTTGCTGTTTTGATGGATGTACCTGAATAAAACAAATATTTAAAAAGAGTGATTACAATGAAAGATTCATGAGGTTTGGTTCAATGGGTAACCAGTAGCCCTTATAATCCAGTTGTAGCAACTCTAGAGGCACTTTCTTAAATTGTGTCCTCCTCAAAATTTATTTTGACAGAATATTTGTTTAAACTATAGCATTAACTCTAACCCCATTTGAATCTTACCTGTATGCATAATCTTACCTACTGCACATAATTGATCTCTCAGTAGAAGTCTAGATACTGGCTATTTTAGGTAACAAACTGTTGCAAAATGTATAATTTTTCAAAATATTTGTACTGAAAAACATAGGACTTCTCAACGAGTGATGCATTTTGAAAGTTCTGCCTCAAGCTCTCCATGGCTTTCCACCAGCAAACCACTTTTCAAGACTAACAAAATAAAATATAGAAAGTGAAGTAATTGATCAACAAACTTGAGTCTTTTAACGACTTTACAAACGCTTTCAATTGAGATTTCTCTTTGCAAGCTGTTTTAATGCAAATCACCAGAATTTGCTGTTTTGAAAGGTAAAGCTGAATAAAAACCTGTATCAAATAAAAGATTCAAGAATATAATTTTCTTTATTCATTAAAACATTACTCCATAGTATAGTAATTGTGATGATTTGGAAAAGATGACCCAGATGCCACAGGAGCTCCTTAAACGTCTTTAATGATAACGTAACAAAATCCACTGTTCAACAGAACAGGACAAACACATGCATGACTTCGAGAGCCGCATAACACTTTTGCAAATATTAATCCGTAATGAACCAGAAGAGTGAGACGTCTAATATAGAGCGCCTCATCAGCAGGCGAGCAGCGACACCTGAGAAGCATGAGGGAAATGAGGGACAGGTGAAGAGAGGAAAAAAACACTAATGACAGCCCGGACTGTGACAGTACCCCCCCTCTTAGGGTGCGGCCCCTGGCGCACCAAAGGAAATCTTACGCGAGCGAAGGAACGAGTCAATCAATGATTGATCCAGAATATCTCGTGAGGGAACCCACGACCTCTCCTCCGGCCCATAACCCTCCCAGTCTACCAGAAACTGTCTCCCTCTACCGCGGTTGCGGACGTCCAGTAATCTCTTGACCTGATACACTGGGGCACCATCGACCACTAAAGGTGGGGCAGGGGTGGTAGTGTGAGAGCGGATGGCAGGTTTAATACAGGACACATGGAAAACGGGGTGGATACAAGAGAGGTAGTTGGGAAGCTGGAGACGGATGGCTACAGGACTAAGGACCTTCATAATGGAAAAAGGACCCATAAATCGGGGGGACAATTTACGGGAGGGAGAACCCAGGGGAAGGTTACGGGTAGAAAGCCATACCCTTTGACCCGTTATATAACGTGGAGCTGTGGACCGGTGGCGGTTAGCCCAACGACGCATGCGTTCTTGATTCTTGCCTAACTCGGCCCTCACCACTCTCCAAGTGCGTCTGGCGCGGCGGATGAAGTGTTGCACCGAGGGAACATTAGCTTCGTGTACTTGGTTCTGAAACAGGGGAGGTTGGTAACCAAGGGAGGCATAAAAAGGAGAGACCCCGGTGGCGGAAGAGGGAATGGTTTTGTGAGCATATTCGGCCCAAGCCAGCCTCTCGTACCAAGACGCGGGACAACCTCATACTAGACAACGGAGGATGCGACCTATGTCCTGATTTGCACGTTCGGCCTGGCCCTTGTTCTGGGGATGGAACCCCGACGATAAGCTAAGAGTCGCCCCAATCAAAAGCCGTCTTTTACTCATCCCCCTCCCGGATGCGTAACAGATGATAGGCGTTTCGCAAATCCAACTTGGTGAAGACGGTAGAGCCCTGGAGGAGATCAAAGGCAGAGAACATGAGAGGAAGAGGATAACGGTTCTTGACAGTGATCTCATTCAAACCTCTGTAATCAATACATGGACGCAATGTACCATCCCTCTTCTTGACAAAGAAGAACCCTGCCCCAGCCGGAGATGTGGAGGGTACAATGGTGCCCGCAGCCAGTGACTCTGATATCAGCCCCTGGGATCAGCTCAATGGCACAGTCGTACGGACGGTTGGGAGGAAGAGAGGCTTGCTGAACACCTCTCCTAAGTCATGGTACTCAGACGGGACACCCCCTAAACATCCTCTCTCCTCCTGTAATACAGACTTAACAGAGCCAGGAGACAAGGCAGAGCCCAAACACGTCCTATGACACTGAAGCCCCCAAGACACAACAGTATTATTAATCCAGTCTATCTGAGGCTTATGTATAGCTAGCCATGGATGTCCCAAAACAATCGGGCATTTAGGAGAGTTAATCAACAAAAACGAACAAGATTCAAGATGATTACCCGAAACAGAGAGTCGGACAGGCGCGGTCTGTTGGGTGATCCCCTGTTGGGGGAGTAAACGGTGGAGGAAACCGCTAGAGGGCGCAGCGGGATCCCGCACGAAACAGCAAAAGACTCGTCTATGAAGGAACCCTCACTGCCGGAGTCGATGAGGGCGGAACCCAAGTGAGTGCGCGAACCGACGCCGAGGATGACGGGAAGTGTAGTCCGTAAGAGCTGCGCATATGGTTGCTCAGAGGAGAAAGATGACGCACTCAGCCGTACTCCTCGATCTACAGCCGGACAGGAGCCTTTTAACGGACACACAGAGAAGAGGTGACCGGCTCCAGTAGAGGCACAGGCGGTTGGTGATTCGTCGTTGCCTCTTCTCCGGTGTGAGACGAATCCGCCCCATCTGCATAGGCTCCTCGGTCGATTTCCGTGGCGAAATCGGCGACTGATCGAGATCCCTGGCGGATGTTAGCCAGCTGCTGTGAAACCATCTCTTTGTCCCAGCATCGACCGGTCAAAGTCCTTAAGCATCTCAGCCTTGAAGCCCGCATAGGTGGAGCAACAGACTGCCTCTGCCTCCCACAGAGCGGTATCCCATCTCCGTGCTCGGTCCTTGAGCAAGGACAATACGAAGGCCACCCGAGATCGATTGGTGGCGTAGGTCGTCGGTTGGAGCGAAAACACCACCTCACACTGGATTAAGAAGGGACGACAGCCGGCCGGCTCTCCAGAGGAGCAGGGTGGATTGTTGACCCGAGGCTCCTGAACCGAAGATGTGGCAGTGGTCGGAGGTTCCCGGTCCCGCTCGTTTAGTCGTAGGGTGAGCTCGTTGAGCTGAGTCGCCAGCGATTCCAAGGCTCGCCTGGTGGTCACCAACTCCTCTGCATGTCTCCCAAGTAGGGCTCCTTGATGCTCTAGCGCTGCTCGGACCGGCGTTTCCTCTGCTGGGTTCATCTTGTGATGATGGATTATTCTGTGATGATTTGGAAAAGATGACCCAGATGCCACAGGAGCTCCTTCAACGTCTTTAATGATAACGTAACAAAATCCACTGTTCAACAGAACAGGACAAACACATGCATGACTTCGAGAGCCACGTAACACTTTTGCAAATAATAATCCGTAATGAACCAGAAGAGTGAGACGGCTAATATAGAGCGCCTCATCAGCAGGCGAGCAGCGACACCTGAGAAGCGTGAGGGAAATGAGGGACAGGTGAAGAGAGGAAAAAAACACTAATGACACCCCGGACTGTGACCGTAATAAATATAATATATTAATAATGAATCATTATATAATCAAATAAGTATAATATAATTTTTAAAAAGGTTAAAAGCGCGTCACATTTTTAAATTAAACTTTACTGCAACATTTTATATGAAAGAGCAGGTTTCCACATTTCAATTCAATTTCTTAATCTATGGCAATCGAATGACTGTTTCAGATGACTACAGCAGTATAGCAGGTTTTTTCCTCAGTCTCTGGCAACCCTACCCCAATCTCTTGCTGACACATGTGTATTTGTATGTGTTTTCTCAGTTCTGGGCAGCCAAGCTCTCACCCCTAATTGACCTTACACATTATAATTTGGAATCTTCACAACTTCTGGTTAGATGAAAGCCAATTAAGACACTGGTCGATTTAACTTACCCTGCTTAGAAAAAGCATTCATATTTAATCAATTTAAAAGTGTGTACCTCCAAATGAAAAGGGGCTTCTTGTATATCTTCATAGGCTTGGAAATAATGAACATGAAAGTAAGTATTGATTGGTAAAATCCAGAGGTAACTGCTGCACGTTTGTGACTGAAAAAGCTTAGCTGGATGTCACAATATTCTATCATTATCTATCACGCTTTCAGAAAACGAAAAAATTCCGTCCTTTTTGTATTGCTGTAGGTATTTTTATTAAATGTAGACTTAAATCTGGTAAAAATTTACCTGAAAAAAAAACATTATTACTTGAGAAGCAATATTGGAACTCCAAAGGTGTTCATCACTTTAAATCTTTCAGATAACCTTTTAAAAATGGTCTTATACTCAGTTATAAGAAGCCCACCAACCTGGTTTAGCTATCACTCCTTGACCTCCAGGTTAAAAAATGAGAGGAAGAGAGTGAAATAGTGAGAAAAACGGTAGAACCACAGCTGTATGACTCATTACTTCTGTCTCTAATTCATCTGGATGTCTGACTTCACCCCAGAGAAATTTATTAAGCACATCCTCTCAGAAGGAGTCAGACTCTGCTCTCAAATGAACCCAATTTGCTAATGGTACAACTGCCAAGTGGCAATAAATGTCAGCTGAACTCATACGGTGTCTATTCATCTTCAGTTACCGTTTTAATTTCCGTTTATTACCATGTCTGCCGGAAGGAGCACTTTACTTTCCGAGGGTAGATAGAATTGGAATTTTCTGTAGATATGTAATAAATACAAATCATGATGGCAATCTCAGTTATATTAATGTTCTGATAAGCAGAATTGGAAAAAGGCTGATTAGAAAGATCCATGTATTGCATGCTTATTACCTCTTATTTTGTGTGTTCGTCCTCCATTTATACATGGCTGTTTGAGAGAGTTTCGGTAGATGGATGTGAAAGTAGTACTTTGGCTACAGGAGCGAAATATATGTTGTGGATGCAAAAGGGAACTTCCTTTTAGGGGACATCATAAACATGTTTAATGTGGCATAAATGTTTACAAAATAATATTGCATCCTCTAAAATTTACTTTAATTTCATACTTGAGAGAACTTATATTGTCTCGTTGAGACCTACAAATCTCCATATTACTATCATCTGTATTTCTCACCCATCGTTTTACACATTTTGTGAATTCACTGCCTTTACTTGGAAGTTGGCTCAACTATTTTCCTAATTGAAGTCTTGACGTATTGAAGTATCGTCTGAAATTGTTTCTGTCCGAGTGAATGATGATATATATATATATATATATATATATATTTATTAAAATGACAACAGCTAAAAATCATATACATGCAAACTCCATGCTGATCACAGACGACCTTACAGACAGACTTCAGATGCAAGACTTCATCCCAGATCTGTTCACACAAGGAACTGTGCTCTCTCCTGTGCTATTCATGTTGGACTTTCAGAGTAGCTTAGAGTCATGCCCATTCAAAACTTTGCAGATGACACTGATATTTGAGTTGTATACGAGGGAGAAGGTAAAACTGATGTGCAGGAAATTGATTGGAAATTGATAAGGGGCTTTGTCACGTGTACTGACAACAGTAAACTGTGCCTGAACAACACAAAAACTAATGATATGGTCTTCAGTAGACCCAGACCTCAAATGGAACCTGCTATCATCAATGGGAACAACGTGATGTTCTTAAAATCATACAAACATATATGTTTTAACATAAAAAAAATGATAACAGAGTAAAACCAAAACCAAGTGTGCCAAAAAAAATACAGTGGTGTAAAGGTGCCAGGTAGCAGAGTGGGATGGTGGTTTCAATAACAGTGAAATGAGTTAAATAACATACATTTTTGTGTTTAATCTGTATTTTATGCACAACCTGGGTTTTTTTTTCACATTTCACCTGTATTTGTGTGGTGATCTAGTTTATATATATATATATATATATATATATATATATATATATATATATATATATATATATATATATATATATGTTTTCAGTGAGTAAGGTTGGGCCAACTCATCTGGATCCAAACAAACTTGAAGAGTTTTTAAAAATAGGCTCAGGAAGCTATTGGTAAAACGGTTTTGTCAATATGGAAATCACCCACCTCATCATTTAATTATGGTTTTGCCTCAATGTCTACTCTTAAGGGAGACATCAGATGTTAATTTCACGCAACCTGATATTATTTTTTAGATTATTATGAAACGTTTGTGACAAAGTAAGGTTAGATTTTGTAATTATTGAAATGCTTGGGACACCTCTTCCATCCAAAGCCAGTGCTGGTAAAACAACACAGTACTCACACTATTCAAATCAACCATGTGCTCATTGCTGATTGCCTTGAGTGAGCAAGTCCGTTAATGCACATTGCTTCATCCTAGCCAATTAGAAGACTCTTATTTGCTTTCAAAAATGACCTCTGTGAAATGTTAATGATGGCTAACAAGGGTTATTTCGATCATGCCTCACTCAAAAATTCATTAAGCAGGACCGCTTTTGTGGTAGTGTTTTGAATGGAAGCTGTAGAAGACCTCAAAGGGAGTTTTTAAGGAAAGGACTTACTACGCCACGTTAGAGAAACTGCTACACTTGTTCCTCATGAACCTTTGCCACTAGGGAGCTCATGTAACGCTGCTCTGATTTTCAGGGCTTACTGAAATCAAATTTAACAGGAAATCAGAAGCTCATTTTTCTTAAGTAGGATATAACTGACAATCTGTAACAAACTAAGGCTGCATTTAAAGACTGAAGTTAAACAATGATACATGACGGGTGGGTTAATGGTAAAGGTGGAATACATAATGTAAAAATTACCAATACAATGTTAGTTGTTTTGAACAGTGCTTTTTCAGTTTATAATTCAAAGCTGATTTAGTTGCTGCTACTGAATATGTGTGTCAAGAGAGATACAATGGTCCATCTAATTATTTATGTAGTAGTTATAAAAGAACTACTTCCAATCATTTCCTCTCTTGCTGAATAAATAGAAATCAAAAGCTCAAAAAGAAAAATATGAACCTCTACATTTAGGGATCAACCTAAATTCAAAGAGAATTTCAAAGAAGACCTTACAATATAGAGCTGTTGCAACAGCTCAGCTATAAGAAAAAGCCTATGTGGTTCACCGCCCTCCTTTTCTGTGTTACTTTCCTACTGCAGGTGTAAAGTATAGTCCAATTGTACACAGCAGTAGGTCTGAGTACACCAGACTCCCTCTGGCGCTCTGAGAACAGTGCTTCTTTTAAATGAGCATCAGCATTTATTCCATGTGGGTTTAATCCAGCGCGTGCCTCGGAGTTTAAAATATTTATTGCTTGCTTCCTATAATCAGTGTGTTTCGTTACCAGTTCCTTCTCATTTAAAACCATGAAAATAGATAAAAGACTTTTTTTACTTGCTCGGAAAACATCCATAAAATATATTAACAAACGTGGCAAGAGATGAAGTGCTTCCAGAGGCACTTGTGAGCCAGTTTGACCCTGGTACAGTCTTTCCCAAAACATTTAAAAACTGTTGTACTTGTTTTCTTTCCTCTCTAGTCTTGGATCTTGTATAAGGAGTTACATTTGTAGCTTTAAATTTGCTCATGCTTAATAATGCACTAGAGCAGAGGTAGACAAGGAGGGCTGCAGACCTGCAAGTATAATTTCAACCTTCAGCCCTCCAGGAATGACTTTACCCACTAGATGAGGATTCAGTTGTAGAAGGAAAATATTTTTATTACAAAATAAAGTATTTGACTGAAAAAAAAATTACTGAAGCATCTATCTTACATCGACTCAATTCATTTTGAACAAATGAAACATGTGTGCACTGTGTTGTGAATGTGTCAAGGTCCAAAAAATATTTTAAAATGAAGCGTGATAAAAATGATTGGAGGTCTACGCCCCTGTAGAGAGATCTCTAACACTGTATGTTATGTAGGTATATGAATAACCTTCTTTATGTTTTCCCTCAGTTAGAATCCTTCATCCCGATTACTGTTGATGGCAGATCAATATGGTCACCCATCGTCCTCATTAAATGTTTTTTGTTTTGTTTTTTTATGGGCAGTTTTTTTTTGTTTGGTTTTATTCTCTCATGTGACGTCCTCACACTTTGTCTCCCCTTCTGTCTGCGTCCATGGCAACAGCTAAAGATATCCCAGGTGCAACCACAGGTAAATATTCATAGTTGGAGAGCTGGCATCATCATTGCAAGACGGGGCGCTGTGATTGGCCGGTTTTTACCTCCTCATGGCATGAGTTGGTAGCCGTTGACTTGCATGAAAGCACTGTTGATATTTGTTTAAAAAAATTATTAAATAAAGTGTTTTTGAAATTATTTATTAAGTTTTACCTTTTTAAGTTATACCTTCAGGGTAGCTGTTATTGAATGAAATATTTAAAAAAATTCCCTTATATTCTTTTCATTATGGCGGATGTTAGGAAAATTTAAGAAAATGAAAGTAGAGTAAAATGGGAAAAAAATGATAAAATTGGGCCTGATTTCTAGTTTGTGCTCAAAATGAAGAAAATGAAAGGATCAAATACAAATAAGCTACTGACTATCACTATCTTGTTTGTAAAAATCAATGTCATCATTGTTGTTTGCATGGTTTGGCCTTTCAGAACACATTTTCTGTTTTGGTATGCATCGTTTCTGTCCCGTTTGTTTTTGTGACTCATTGATTTCTCAGCTATGTGATGTGTTATGCTAATGTATCTGTGCTGGATGTTGATGTGTTCAACAAAAGTGTCAGTTTTTGTCTGCTGACCATTAGTCAACAGTTATAATAATTGGGATTTGATTTAAGGTTTTTATGCCACCAACAAAAAAATTGAGTATTAATGATTAATATGGAGGACGTCACGGTGGCGCAGTGGGTAGCACGGTCGTCTCACAGCAAGAAGGTCGCTGGTTCTAGGCTCTGCTGGGGCAGGTGGCATTTCTGTGTGGAGTTTGCATGTTCTCCTCGTTATCGCGTGGGTTTTCTCCGGGTGCTCCGGTTTCCCCACAAGTCCAAAGACATGCGGAATAAGTGAATTGAATAAGAACGATTGCCCATAGTGTTAAAGTGTGAATGTGTGTGTGAATGTTTCCCAGCGATGGGTTGCGGCAGGGAAGGGCATCCGCTGCGTAAAACATATGCCAGAGAGTTGGTGGTTCATTCCGCTGTGGCGACCCCGAAAGGGAATAAAGCCGACATGAAGATGAATGAATTAATGATTAATATGGAGTGGTGAGATTAAATACTTATCCCTATGTTCAGTGTTAGCCATCTCAAAATGTCAGACCATGATAATCAAAAAACTGGATTAGTTAGGATCTTTATTATTTTAATATTTCAAAACATATAACTCCGATGGATTTTTTAATATCAAAATACATCAAATAATCACATCATATATAGGTGTGAAATGTTAGAGGAATGTTGTTTCAGTAAAAAGACAACTAGTCAGAGTCACTGAAGTTCCCTCAAGAGTGGCAAGACTGAATCTAGCTTCTTGTGGTCATCTTCCTCTAACATAAGTCAATTAAGTTGTAATGAAAAGCTTTGAATAAGCAGCTGGATTCACATTTGTCAGTGGCGAAGTGGCAGTCGTTAATTGAGATCCAGAAGAATTGTCAGGCCTCAAACTAGCTGTTTTTTTCCAATGCTGTGTTGTTGTTTTTTTTTTTTTTTCAAATTATACTTATCAGCCTAGATAATTACTGAGTCACTTCCCTGTCCACTTTTGTTTCAGGTAAGGATCAGATTGGAGTCTGATGGACTCTGTTAAGAGTCTGATGTGAATGTCTTGTGTAAATCTTCTAAATACAAAGCTTAGTGGAAAGTGCCCCACTGCTAAGGAAGGGGAAAAACATGTGACGTTATTAGAATTTATCAAAAGAGTTCAAAAGTAGCTGGATGGAGCACTAGAGAGTAAGAGATAATTATTTTCTTGTTGTGACCCACACACAACACAACATAAAAATCCAGCAAAACGTTTTTTTTGGCAAAATAATATTGTCATTCAAATCCATAAAATGTGTTTTCCAGCAATGGAGGTCTAAGAAAATGACTGTGTAGAAAGGATACATTTTATTTTTGTGTGAAGAGTTGCTTTCATTTTTCATCCTGAACAATCCAAATAGAAGCATTTGATTTTAATCTCCACAGAATTGTCTGTTTACAGATTTGAGTCTTTTTCACACGCTGTGAAACAGGAAATCAACATTAATTAATTCCTCAGGGAATCAGTAGATGCAAATGTTCTCTTGAAATGGATCTGACTGGTATTGTGTTTGTGTCCCATAAAACCCTGCCTGTTCTTTACCACTGGTCTTTCTTAATGAAGCTCATTAATGCTCAGGCTAAATGACGTATGTCTTTCGCCATATGTCACCATCCTTCAGTGAGAGTAATGCTCTCTAATGGACTTTCTACTTTGCCCTCACAAACGCCTTTTGTCTATAGAAACAGGGTTGGGTTTCTAAGTCATAAATTATCAGGTCCGTTTTTAAGGCAGCCTTAAGCAAACTTAATTTATTCCAGCTTAAGGCTGAAAAGGCATTTGAATGAGCACAATTACAAAATCAGATTTTTTAATTAAAATTACATGGTTGACTAAGAAGCATCTGCTTCTATTGGGAAGTCAAACTTGTGCTTTTACGGCAACATCCCTTCTTTCTTTCATCACAATTCTTTCTCAATCACTAACAGCTCTGTGTCAAGATTTGAAGTAAACGCAGCCTTGTTTTCTCTAGCTTCACACAAGTTCAGATACATTCCTGCATTAAAAAATCATGAGAATCAATATTAAAATCCTTGCAGAAAATGATCAAAGTGATCAGGAGGCATGTGAATAAATGAGGAGACATGACTGTTCTTCAGTCTCTATCTGATTCCAGCTTTTAATTAAAGATGATGCCTCGCACAACACGGCAAGCATCATTATTTTCCTCCGCTTTAAGAATGTGTATTCACGAGGCGTTATAATGAACAGTCAATATCCTTATTGTCAGGGGATATGCAACACTAAGTAGAGCCAAACTACAAAGCATGAAAGAAGAAACCCAAAATAAATAAACTTTTTTGAAATGTAAATGAAAATAATTCCTGAAATGTATTTTTTTTTCTGAAATGTATCTTTTTGGTTTGTTTTTGGAAGCATGTAATGCAGTCTTATAAATTGAAGAATATTATCAATTGCTAGTTCATGACGAACAGAAAAACATTTGTTAATAGCTTCTATTGTACGATACACAGTTATATTGTGTGCTACATAGTAGAAGAAAAAAAAATCATTGTATCTTTATTTTGAAACTCACATTGCATTCTGGGACAGTCTGCTGAACAGGTGACTTATTTCCCAAACATCTGCCAGCTATCATTATCTTCTTTTAAAGTTGACCAATGGAGAGGTTTTTCTATAGCTTTCGATTAAGTACTAAAATACATGGTTAAATGACATGTTTCTTCTGAATAGTATGTTTTGAGTTGGTAAACTTACGCATACAAATCTGATGCACAATATTGCCAGGTTGAGTTAAAGTTAACACCATTTTCAAAAATCTGCTTCATGGAATAGTGCTCAGTGCGCAGGACTTTACAGTGTTTACTATTCAGAATTTACAGTGTTTTCCCTCACAATTAAAAATTTTATTATAACATCATACAATATAGAAACATCTACTAAGTAAATAAATGTTCTGTAAAATTACAGAAATTGCTGAATTTATTTTTACTGAAATGCTCAATTTAAAATAGAAAAAAACAGTACCCAAAGGATTACATGGTTTTCAGTCAGTACTTTCTCCCTTTAACAGACTTTTTTTTACAGTGTAGGACTTCCATAAACTAACTGAAAACACACACAGGATCTGCCATTTGTAGATAAAATATAACAAATTAAACAAATTAAAGGAAGTAATGATATAATGATTATTATATATTAAGATATAATGATGTAATAAATATCATATAATGGCGATGTAACATAACATCACTCGAGTTGGGATCCATTTGCAGGTTTTTATTAACAACGTGGTCAAGGAACAGGCGGGTTGTCAGGGCAGGCAGCAAAGATCGTAATCGGAGAACAGGCAGGGTCACAACAGGCAGACTTATAGACAGGGTAAACGCTCAGAGTTGCAGCACAGAGACAAACAAGACTTCGCCAAGGTTGGTGAGGAACAGTCTGGTTATATACTGGTGGTAATGTACTTCAGCTGGAAGGGTAATCAAAGCGGACCTGGGGTGTAATGTTCTTCAGCTGGGTGTGTAATCACGATGCCCTCGTGCAACGAGGGTGCCCTCTGCTGGTTAGAGGAGGGAGTGACGAGGTTAGCCTCTGTGACATAGCCCCCTCCCTATGAGCGACTCCTGGCGCGATGAGGCAGACGGTGACGGGGTCTCCCACGTGGTCGAGGAGCCGGCTTGTTCGGGTGGTTGCGGTGGAAGGTCTCCGTGAGGCCTGGGTCGAAAGTGTCCTCCGCGTTACCCAAGAGTGCTCCTCTGGACCGTACCCCTCCCTGTGCCTAAGAGGCAGTCCAGGGAGGAGCTGGTGGCAGGAGCCATGCCACAAAAAGTGACCTCAGAAACAAGGCCTGTGGCATCGGCAAGAGCAGGCGAAGAGCAGGTGCCGGCGGAGCTGGGCAGCGGCGCTCGGGTGGCGCCGGCAGCCACAGAGTAGGCATCGGCAGAGCTGGGCAGCGGCGCTCGGGTGACGCCGGCAGGCGCAGAGTAGGCATCGGCAGAGCTGGGCAACGGCGCTCGGATGGCGCTGGCAGGCGCAGGCGAAGAGCAGGTGCCGGCGGAGCTGGGCAGCGGCGCTCGGGTGGCGCCGGCAGGCGCAGAGTAGGCATCGGCAGAGCTGGGCAGCGGCGCTCGGGTGACGCCGGCAGGCGCAGAGTAGGCATCAGCAGAGCTGGGCAGCGGCGCTCGGGTGGCGCCGGCAGGCGTAGAGTAGGCATCGGCAGAGCTGGGCAACGGCGCTCGGGTGGCGCTGGCAGGCGCAGGCGAAGAGCAGACGTCGGCAGAGCTGGGCAGCGGCGCTCAGGTGGCACCGGCAGGCGCAGGCGTTGAGCAGACGTCGAGCAGACGTCGGCAGAGCTGGGCGGCGGCACTCGGGTGGCGCTGGCAGGCGAAGAGCAGGCATCGTCAGAGCTGGGCGGCGGCTCTCGGGTGGCGCCGGCAGGCGAAGAGCAGGCATCGGCAGAGCTGGGCGGCGGCGCTCGGGTGGCGCTGGCAGAGCAGGGCAGCGGCGCTCGGGTGGCGCTGGCAGGCGAAGAGCAGGCATCGGCAGAGCAGGGCAGCGACGCTGGGTTGGCGCCGGCAGAGCAGGGCAGCGACGCTGGGTTGGCGCCGGCAGAGAGGGGCAGCGGCGCTGGGTTGGCGCCGGCAGAGAGGGGCAGCGGCGCTGGGTTGGCGCCGGCAGGGCAGGGCAGCGGCGCTGGGTTGGCGCCGGCAGAGCAGGGCAGCGGCGCTGGGTTGGCGCCGGCAGAGCAGGGCAGCGGCGCTGGGTTGGCGCCGGCAGAGCAGGGCAGCGGCGCTGGGTTGGCGCCGGCAGAGCAGGGCAGCGGCGCTGGGTTGGCGCCGGCAGAGCAGGGCAGCGGCGCTGGGTTGGCGCCGGCAGGGCAGGGCAGTGGCGCTGGGTTGGCGCCGGCAGGGCAGGGCAGTGGCGCTGGGTTGGCGCCGGCAGACTCAGGCGCAGGGGCGGCGCAGGCAGATTCAGGCGCAGGGGCGGCGCAGGCAGACTCAGGCGCAGGGGCGGCGCAGGCAGACTCAGGCGCAGGGGCGGCGCAGGCAGACTCAGGCGCAGGGGCGGCGCAGGCAGACTCAGGCGCTGGGGCGGCGCAACAAGCAAGACGGCATAACAAGACCCCATAATATTAAGGACAGGAGCATGGCACACTTCAGCCAAGACTCTCCCTTCAGCCTCAGGGATCAGCGTTTCCGGGGAAACACTGGGGTGGTCTCTACTAATCCTCGAAGCAGTAGACTCGGTCGTACTGACTGAAGAAGAGAGAGTTGAGGGGTTGGAAACACTCCTTTTCTTCTTCTTCCTCTTCTTCGAAGGACGTTGTGGTTGTGGCACCCCCGTGGAGGTGTCTAGACAGACCCTCTCAGGGCATGAGGCAGACGGAGTCTGGATGGGAAGCTTTGCGCAGGGTATGTGGGGAGTGCGATTCTCCACCTTGGAGGGATCTGAGGCACTAACGGGCTCAAAAACTTGAGGACTAAGGATAGGAAGCCCATACCACTCTGGGAGGGCAACCTCTCCTTTAGACCTCCGGACGGCCCTTCTCAGTCTCCTCTTCTGTGACTTATTGCGTGTCTCCGTTGACTTTATACTGCTTGGGGGAAATGGTGAGTCCTGGAAGTCATCACTGCCCAGCAGAAGCTCGAGATCCTCACCATAGAGCTCCCGCTCCTTCTGCTGGATGAAGTCATCGACTAACTGCCAGAAGTCCCAACTCCACTTGTCCCCTAGACTGCTGTGGTTCACTGGTTCCTCCAGTCCATCCAGGAACAGGGAAAAGAGCCAAAGGTCTGGCAGCCCAAACCCCTGCAACCTCGTCCACAGCTTTTCTGCATAGAGTCCATAGGGCACTCCATCCCGCTGGAGCTCTTGCAGCCTCTGGGTTAAGAGCACGCTCATATGGACCTCAGAGAGATCCACTAGAGACTCACCAGGACTGTCAGCTGGGGTCCATATTAGGCGGTACTTTCTGTCCTGTGAACACTCCAGCAGTTTTTTGCCTGCGCTCTTGCTCTCACGGGGCTGATCAAACCTCTCCGGACAGCCGAGGTGAGGGCTGACCTGCGGCACATCCACGGCGGCGGAAGCGGCGTGAGCGTTCGGTGACGTCATGGCTGCCGCTGGAGAAGAGACATGCACCTTCTGCAGCGCGATTACCAGTTCCTCGGTGAGGGATGTTAAGCAACTCAGCCGATGTTGCTGCGCAGCGAGTTGATCTGCCTGAGTAGACAGCGCTGAGGACAGTTGTGAGAAAGCCGCTGGATCGTAAGACGGCGAAGTCTTCTGTAACATAACATCACTCGAGTTGGGATCCATTTGCAGGCTTTTATTAACAACGTGGTCAAGGAACAGGCGGGTTGTCAGGGCAGGCAGCAAAGATCGTAATCGGAGAACAGGCAGGGTCACAACAGGCAGACTTATAGACAGGGTAAACGCTCAGAGTTGCAGCACAGAGACAAACAAGACTTCGCCAAGGTTGGTGAGGAACAGTCTGGTTATATACTGGTGGTAATGTACTTCAGCTGGAAGGGTAATCAAAGCGGACCTGGGGTGTAATGTTCTTCAGCTGGGTGTGTAATCACGATGCCCTCGTGCAACGAGGGTGCCCTCTGCTGGTTAGAGGAGGGAGTGACGAGGTTAGCCTCTGTGACAGGCGATCATAAATTGATCCGTTTTTTATCAATAATTTGAATTTTCAGAATGTGCTTTTATTTGCATACAAAAAATTTATAAAAACATTTAATAATTGTTAAAATGGAATTAAATCATCAAACAAAACTTTTTTCAAGTAGGTACATTACTTAAAATGTAAACCAAACTGTTCTCAAAAGAGATGTGAATGTCGGTAAAAATGTGTGTCATGCTTTGCTAGCTTAGAGATTGGGAAACTGGAGAAGCATTTGGAGTTAAGTTTAATTTTTGGCGTGTCATCCTTCGTAAACCTCTCTATCCAACTTTGACAGGTTATTAAATATCTATTAGATATTTTACAGACATTATAGGTTTGTGCAATTTGTAATTGTGCAGAATCGAAACCTTTACTGAATTTTTTTTAAGCCTCACTCTTCCACCAGAAGTAAAATATGTTTTAGCAAAAAAAAAAAAAAGCTTTGTTAGCATTCTTTTGAGAAACTGACTTTGAAGAAAAAGAGAAAGGTAACAAATTATAGGGCTTTAATTCCAATGGACATATCATTTGCAAACAAAACAGGTGTGCCCTTGTGACTTTTGGGATAAAAACAAAAACAGTCTATAAAAGAACTAATCTGATTGATTAAGGCTATAGTACACTAGACATAGATACCCTGTCCTCATTCAAGACAAAGTTGCGCCTCACCATTCTACTGTAACTCCAATCAACTGATTTATTTAGGCTTAGAACCAAGCAGAATGTTAATTGAAGCAAATGGGTTCATTTATATGTTAGTGATGGCTCTGCAGAAGTCCCCATTCTGCACATTTCCCAGGGTCACTTTGCCAAGCACAGCAGAAGCCAGAGCCATTCATCACTTGGAGCTAATGAGAGCAAGTTCAGGAGCAATAAAGACACATAGTTAAAGTTTACACCCTTGCAGGAGCTTCAAGAGGGCTCCCGGTGTAGGGCCAAGAGATGTTTTGCTAGAACATGATCAGTCTAGGGCATACAAAACCTTTTTTGGTTCTGCGACCTTCAAGATGAGGCTAAAAAGACAGTTTGCTTAAAAATAGTGAACACTGTCTCAGCCTCATAGAGTCCAGCGTATATGTGACTACAAAACAGTAGGTGACTTTTAACCTTTCCCCTTGAAAAAAAAAGTATTTAATTGAAAGACGTGTTCAAAGAAGTTGAACAAAGTTCATTATTGCAACTGAATATTTTGTTATTGTCTTCACTTTTGTCACGGCGAGGGGTCATGTTGAAATAAACTCCAATATGTTTTTTACACAAAGTAAGTCACAAAAACAATCCCAGTTCGGTGAGCCTAAATTTCAACAACATCCATCTGCTTTTTTATCTAAGTTTGCCCTTTGCTGTCTTTTGTGAACATATGTGTGTAAAATAACCCCTTAAATTCACCTTTTGTGCTCTTTAGAGGAATATTTATGTGAACTAAACCTTCTGCAGTTTGGAGGCATATGGGCAATGGCAGCCCAAGCTGTCTCACACACTACACTACCCTCGCAGCTCCAGGTGGTGATTTATTTACAGAAGTTCAGAGGCGAGAAAATTCAGCCTCTTTGGTGCTCACTCACTCAAACTTAAAACTGGGAGAGAAATCAGCCCTCTGCAACCCCTGCTGTGTGTTAAACTTGTAGTTGCATCGCCAAGGATTGAGTCCCTTTGGTCGTTTCAGGGTTGTGTAAGATATGACATGCCTTTGGTTGCTTCTGAGCATTGGTTCGTAATGATAAAACCTCTTCCTACTGCTCAGAGAAAGTCTGTCAATTTTACAACATTAGTTTTGAATTAATATTTACTGGGTAGCAAACAATTTCTAGACATCCTGCAAGGAATAAAAGTTTTTTTAGTTTTTTATTTACTTGATCAAACTGTAAATGCCTATTACACTAATCTCTGTACACTTAAAATATCGGAGGTTCAGATTTGAAGTAGCTGTATGTTACCTCTGAAATCCAAAGTTTATGTTTGAAATCCCAAATCAAACACAACCATAGACCTTTGTTGATACTGTGAAAGCTCCTCCCTATTGGTTGTTTGTTTTTGGTACCTACAAGGGGGGTCCAACCAAGTTCCTTTAAAACATTTTTGCCTTATTAAACAGATCTTAAGCTAATAAGCAGATATGCTGCAAGCAAAAATATTCAGTTATTAAATATGAAAGAAAGATAATCAAAATTATTGTTAGAACAACAGAGCTGATCACCGGGTCAAACTTAGAACATGACAGGCAAAAATTAAAGAGTAATATACAAATACAATTACACTCATCCTGAATTGAAAGATTTAAAGGCATCATTTCACATATTCTTTGCAGAGTCTAGGGCTAACTACTTCAAAAATATGTACTTAATAATAACTAAGTCATTGGACCTTTTTTTACAGTAATCGATATTACACAGTTAAAGGTGGATTGTGTGATTTTTAGAATTTCTTGAGCAGGCTGGCACCATAACAAGCTTTTAGCCAATCAGCAGGCGCTTTCAAAATATGAAGCTGTGGTTGTTTTTCATCCCTCGATTTAAAATAAACTTTTCAACATAATTTCAATAAAGACAGACTACGACTTTCAGTCCGATTTTCTCTTTACTTTTAAGCATAAGATTTAATGAACAGCTGCAAGCATGGTACCAGAACCGACTCTGAAAACTGTACCCCTATCTCTCCATAGGTTGGACATACATGAAGAAAGTTATCCTTGCAGATAAGTTTCACGTGGCAGATATTTTGTCTCTAGCTGTGTATCCTTATCAGAAAAGCATCACTCCTTTCAAGTCAGACTGTCTTTTTCATGGACTCAAGCTTTTAATGTCAGACTGTCTTTTCATGGAGTCAGGTCCAATTTATGAATTAAATAAATGTTAAATCAGGTCACCTAATTGCCAAAACACCCACATTCCCTCCTTGGGAACTTTCCAAGTTTCCCTTCGTTAAGGCAATTAAGTGAGTTAATCATGCATAATAGTTTTTCTCCACTACTTCAATGGGCTAAGTTTAAGGAGTAACACTTTTGCCAATTTTCTAGAAAAGCGGTAAACAAACAAAGTAATCATCAATCAAAAGTAGAATAAGATCCGCAAATGATGGTCTTCTTCGTAAGGAAACGCGATTTCGATGAGATAGTCATCAGAGGGCCGTTCGATACCGGTCTGTCTGATCATTCTTTCAAGACATCATTCACATATTAGCATTACTTCTTCACTTGGCATATCATTAAAACTTTCTAATCAGTGGTTATAGATGCACCAAATGTAATGATGTACAGAATGTCCTTCAAATGTCATTCACTCAGTTATCATTCACACAAAGGTAAATTTAAGAGATGCCTCATGGAAAAGTTATCTTTGTTAGTGATTAGGATGATTATTATAACTTATCCTCTTTATAATGAGCGTAATCGTTTTTGGAATAATTTCCACATTTACAATGATAAATTTCATAAAATCCAATGGAAGCAAAACTCTGTTCTCCAATTCTCCATCAACCATAAAAATCAGTATTTAAACAGCTTCACACCCTAAAACTAAAATAAAATTCAGCAAAAAATCAAAAAGTAAAAATTTGATTAACTCAAAAATCGCAAAAGGTAAAACCAAAAACCAAAAAATAAAAAGGACACTCGCTTCGGATACTCTTCATTCGTAATCCTCTCATTTGTACTCCTCTCATCCCACGCACACACAGAAACAGGTGTACTGGGGTATCTCACAGTTCATTTAGGTGGACCACTTCTTCTTTCAGCAACTGTCCATGTGGTCACCTTTTTAGGAAACAGGGTACCTTTGAGCATTTGGGTAGGCTTTAGGCAAAAAGGGCAAGGTCAAAGGGTCGTGGCGGCTGTAGAGTTGTTTGGCGCCGGTGGCTTTCAGCATCACTCCGGCTGACTGTCAGGAGCCATCGCCGTGGGTGACCTTTGGGCAGTGACAGGGGATACAACACCAGCAACACCACCTGCTATTGGTCCTAGGGGTGTGTTTGTTTTAGGGATTTCAATCATCAACGATGACTCCCCACTATCACACACCCCATATCCTAACATCCACTTCACAGACTCACCGTGCATCTTATCTTTTGTAATCAATTTCATTATGATCTCATCAGCCTTGTGATCTATCACTAAAATGTGTTGCAAAAATCTGGACCACAGAAAGTTATTAGGAAAAGTTCTATGTATTTTTCCCAGTACTTAGACATTTTCATTGTAAAAATGTAACGTTTTATACAAAAAAAATATTACTTGGTGATCTTGGTGCGTTGCCAAGATCTCATAGGTTGCTAAAGGATCTCAGACCTTTAGTATAATTCTTTTTTCAGATTTACAAATTGAAACTTTGTAAAAATGAAAAGGTGGTGGAGTTGGTCATCCTCTAATCTGAGGGTTGGCGGTTTGATCCCCACCAGGTCCATTCTGCCATTGTGGCCCTGGGCAAGTCACTTCACCCACATTGCCCTGTATGAATGTGTGTTTGGTTGTGGTCAGTAGGCCATGGGTGTGAAATGGCAGCTGTTTGACTGAGGGCTACCAAGCTCTGAAAGTTTTAACGTGTCTTTGAGCATCTGGAAAAGTACTGTATAAATTGAAGGCATTATTATTATTATAACTTTTGAATCGTGACACATTGCTCATGTTATCAAGCAAACTATCTAGTTGTAAAGTTCTACATGTGTTCATCACTCATTATCCCATTTTAAAGGATTTATACACTTGGCACCTTCGTTTAAAATAGAAGCTTTTTTCTTTTGACAATTCCTCCCTCACAGATATAACTCAAACCAATTAAGGTAAAAAATTGGCAGATGATAAAATTAAGGTGTGTGGTACTTCCTCCTCCACATGACTTGAGAGTTAAGATTTTATTGACATTTTGTTGACATCTATTTAGATGGCATGATCATAAAGCTTTTTTTTCATCTGTAAAATGAAATTCCTCCAGTTAAAAATTGATAATAAAATTAGCATTTTCCCTCTCTGCCTCTTCATCCTCCAGATCCAAATGCCCTGACACAAGCCAGTCCTGATCATGCACTGATTGGAGGAGTGGTGGCAGTGGTGGTATTCATTACCCTGTGCTTCATCATTGTCCTGGGACGCTACCTGGCCAGGCACAAAGGTACACTTCCCCCACCTCTCTTGCCCCCCTAACCTACAGAGTGCAAAATGCATCAACATGTCCACTGTTGTACCTTATGTGTCTATGTGACCTATGTGGGACTGTGTGGACAGGGACATACTTAACCAATGAGGCCAAAGGAGCGGAGGATGCCCCTGACGCAGACACTGCCATCATCAATGCGGAGGGGAACCACGCACATGCAGAGGAAAAGAAAGAGTACTTCATTTAGCACCTCTGTTTTTTCTGTTCACTACTATTCGAGGTGGCGTTACTTATGGCGCTCCGCTCCCTCACAGCACTAGTCTGGTCTGGCTTGCTTTATTTTTGTCTCGTTGACTCTTTTTAGAGTCAGATTACAAAAATTAATTCACCCGGAAGTGACAATTATCTCTTGGATCGTTCGCCCTGATGCACAAATAGACAATTCAATAAAGATGTCTATATCTAAGGTCTATATCTGAGAGGATTCTCCCCCTCCTTTTCATTTATATCCCCTAGTTTATTGTTTTCTGTTCCTGAAGTCTCCATGGGCTCTTTTTATTAACTCATTCAGTTCCTTGTCTTTTTGTTTTGCAATCTTAATTTTCTCAGCTACCTTGTTTATGCTTTCTACCTGTTTATTGTTTTAATTAAAATGTCACCTGTTTCTTTAATCACCTCCCTGTATATCTAAGTTCTATTTCTCCTCATGTCAAGAGGATTGTGAGAGAAGATTGTGTCAAGAAATATACAATATTTATGCATTTGGCAAAAATATATTGACTGCTATTCCTACCCTCCTTCATTTGTATATATTTAGTTTCCAGTATCCAACACTCTTATGTATTTTTCTGAAACCATATTTTTTTCAGCTTTTCTGTTTGTGCAAATACCCATGTTGTGGAGAACATCTGCTAAACACAAATTAGACATGTTTAGAGCAGAACGATTTGTGAAATCATAGAATACATTTTTGAAATGGAGTCAAAACAAATTTTCAACAAAGTTAAAAGATTTATTTGTATATGTAAAGGAAAACGTTTTGTAAAAAAAAAAAAAAAAGTTAATAGAGCTATTGTCTGTGTGTTCCCACCCCTCACTGTCAAAGTTGAAATTGTTGCATTAAGCATTTGACTTCTCCTGGAACACAGTACTTACTGACATAATTGTACCCTGAAGATGAAGCAGTTACAGATCTACACACCAACCAGTGTTCCCGAGTAACATGTGGCACTGTTGAAATGTCAGTCCTATATGTGACTGTACACCTGTAGTTTATGTTTCTCAAAATTTTACTTTTTTTGTATGCAGTCATGTTAAATGGTAGGGTTTTTTTCTACTATTTTTTTACATCAAATGTTTAAAGTCAGAAAAATGTAGGAAAAAATCTTCTAGTGAGTGATTTTGGAAAGATGCAAACCTCATTTAATTCTTTTCAACATATGCCACTAATTTAATTAGCACGAGAGAGTTGTCTTTTCTGGGTGAACTATCCTTTTTTAGGCCAAATTAAATGCGCCACCTGCTAAATAAAAGCAATGTTGCAACAATTGCTATATAACAATTGCTAATCATTCATTGAAACGATCAAAAAGCAAAACAAAAAATCTGTTGAGTTTGTAACTGTAACACCAGGTCCATTTAGGCCAATAAACCCATCCCTTTAAAGTTTCCCTGTTTGATTTGGCCAGTGCCAAAATATACAGACATGTGCTTGTCTTGTTTATTAATGTCTTTATGAATTGAATTTCAAATGAATGTTCACTTCTCAACCCCCTCACTGTGCCTGTTATATACCTTTTTACAGATATTACCAGGGAGCGGCAAGAAATGTGGTTCATCTCAAGTCGGAAAACCTTGGCTTTGCCAATAATTACGCTTTAAGACAAGAATATGTAAGATGTATAATGTAAATATCATGTGTTGTCTGATCCTGTGTGTGTCTGTTGTTTTCCATTGTGACAGTGGGTAATTTTTATCAGCAACCCCCTCTTATAAAAGAATGTGCCCAAGAAATAAGGTCAATTACAGTATAATACACAGGGAGCAAAACTAAACAGCATAATAGATGAAGCACAAATGAAAACTGGTATGGACCATTTGAAGTGAAATTCTTTTTAATTTCCATCATATCAGTCTGTTCTTACAATGTTAATATTTTTCCATGCAAGCATTTATTTCAAACCTGAAATGAATCAAATGTAAGCACAAAACCATTGTAAAATGTCATTGTTTTAGACCGTCTCAGGATGAAAAGAGCCTAATTGAATTCATCTTTTATCATTGGAATGAATGAGTTGTCCTTCTTGCTTTGTAAATTGATCTGAGCATCACTTTGATCAACCTTTGAATGAAAGTTTGGCTGTTCCATTTGGTTTTGCTGATTAACGCTTGTTAATAATGCTGTATATTACTTTGCTAAAGTGATTAGTGGTGGAATATTGTTCAGCTATAGGATCCCATATTTATCTTATCTATATACATATATTTGAAAAGACAATTGTCAAAATAGCAAACTCATATGATCCACATTTTTTGTTCAAATGAGTGAAGAAAATATTGATTTGTCAGTTTGTTTTCTCCCAACCCAGGGAATGTATATACTGTGTATAATTCAACATTTAGTATGTTGTTAATTTAAATCAATTATTTATTGCTCTATGCTACATGTGTGCTATTTCATGTTTAGCCACTCTTACTATGTGTCCCAATGGAGACTCTGCATTATTACTGAATCATTGGGTAAATCTGATGGACAAACACAACACAATGTTAGTGCTTTTATGAGCTTGTGAACAGATAGAGGATCATCTTTCATAAGGTCCAAACAACAATCACCATTATTGCCTTTGTGTTTGCAATGAAACCACATTTTAATGCTCGGAAAAGGTGAATCCCTCTGTTTGTTTTTATGAAAATTAATGTCTCTAGTGTTTATATTTTATGTCCATCTTTATTTCATCAAATGGATATGAGACTTTTTCTAAGACTTTTGAGACTTTTTTAATTTATTCCTTAATTATTTATTTATTTATTTAATCTATCACTATTTATGCTGTGTGAGAAAAAGTTTCAACTTGATTTTACATTAAATATTCAACTTTTTCAAACTATGCCTCTGTTAAAAATGAAAACTCTGAATCCTGAGTAAAATATGCACAAACTTTGATGGTTTCATTTTTTCTCAATACATTTCATCACACTTGAAAACTGAGCCTTTGATTTATGTATCAGCACACATATTTGAAATTAAAGGTAAAAAAAAATAGAATGTAATCCAATAATATAAATATGAATGATAATCTATAGTCAGGTGACCACAATTATTCAGACAATGCATGAAAAGCAAGACCACACACAACCACTTGATAGATGTGCCCTCAGCAGAAAGCATAAATGAGTTGACGTTTGAGCTGTGGTACTCAAAACGTGGCAAGACTCAAATGTAGTGAGTATCATAAAAGTGTCAGCTACAAGCATAATAATGCTGACGTGGAACGATTGCAAGGAAACTATCTTTGGGGTTCGCAAATGCAGAAAAAAATAAATTTTCCAAGTTCAGTAAACTTATTCAGTCTGAGTGACTTAATAAAACGTCAATTAATGTTACCATTAACATGGCGGTTCTAATCATGTGACTATTTGGGAGAATTTTTGGACAGAGTTCAAGGGTTTTCCTCTTGCTATTGTTTCTGAGGATGTGCCTATCAAGTCTGCCCCTTTAAATGTGTGTTTTATACATTTATCATTCCAACATCGTCTTTGCCTATCACTTCAAAAGGTCTTTGAGACAAAAAACTAAATCAAACAAGATATTTGGAGATTATTTATTATACATGGAGGAGGTAACTAAACGAGATTACCTTAAGAGCACAATTAAGACTGAAGCGCGGGCTCTGTCAGGCTGGATTGAGTAATTACAACTTAAAAGATAAATTACTGAGATTTAATGGAGCCTAAATCTAGTTTAAAAAGAAATAATCGGGTTAGTGTGCACTCCAGATTCAGTATCAAAACTGTCTGTTTTAAGCTTAGAATGATGCTGAAATGCCAATGACACTTGGCACTGAGAGTCTGGGACGACAGATGGACCAACAGAAAATGGGTTTTTCAACTGATTAAAAGTAGTGTTCCCCAGACATGGAAGATTATTTAAATTCAGAGCAGAAGGGCGAACCAAACAGTACTTTTATCTTTGTAGCAAGCTTTAAAATGTGTTCACAAAGACGGGCAGCTCAGGATGGAGATTTAAATTAAATTCCTGCTAAGGATAAAATTGACTTTTGAAAGTTTGGATCTGCTACATAATTTCAGACTCCACGCTAGACATTCTGATAAAAATGGATTTTGAGCTTGGCTGTTTAATATGTATTCATATAAGAAGAAGTAGTTTTGAGGATAGTAAGACAGTTCTTAAATTAAAATGATGGTAATATTTTGATCACAGAGAGTTCAAGTAATTAATTAATTGAAATTAAGGTGTCAAATAAATAAAGTAATATTTTTATAAAGGTCACTTAAATTCCTTTCATCATTTCCTGCTTTGCAGCTGCTTGCTCATTACACTTCCTCGCTGTAAAATGATAAAAAAAAAACATCTCACAGAACTCTGGATTGTGAGGGAGCTGTGCCCTAATACCACTTTTTGGGGCCAAAAACAATGCGATTGAAAGTCCTCAAATTTTGTATTTCCATGTTTTCCTCTGGTCATACAATTGTGATAATTGCCAATATCAGGAGGGTGTGCTGGAAGAGCAAATGGTTAACTCATTGAAGGGCAAAAACAAGAGTAACAACCAGCACTAGTTGGTTCAAATCTGTTTAGGACTATACTGAATTAAAACTTTACAGTTTTTCACAATTGCTAAGACTGTTTTTTTCAATACATTTAACAACTTTCCTAAACACAGCATTTGTCGAGGTAGGCTCTACAATTAACACATTTTTTGTTGCTTTGATACAAAACTCATTCAGTTAGCACAAATTTCAAATCCTTGAACTTCTTTTACACTCAAGCTCTACCAACACCAAAACTGTAATTTTAAAGCCGTTTTTTATGATTGATTCAATGTTGCTGTCGGAAGAAAACATGAGTTAGTGTTTTGAAAACTATTATTGTATTTTGAAAATGAGTTTTGGAGTTTTGTTTACAATGGGGGGTTTTGAGAATAAAATTATCTGTTTTGCAAATTGTGTGTTTTAACTGATTTTGTTCGTTAAGAGTTAAGCAAACTTGTTAAATGTATTGCAAAAACTGTCTTAGCGATTGTGAAAAACTGTAACGTTTTCACAGTAAACTATTCAATGAACCATTGCAGGTAATTTTGAGATTACTTAATAACAGTTAAAAACATTTACACATTTACTGTGGTTTAACGTAAAAACTGTTGTATTTATACTAACCTTTAGTTCTTAAAACGAATGACAAGTTTAATACTACAGGCATTTACCAACGCCTAGTCAAAGTTTAACAAGATCAATCCAACATTAAACTTTAACTATAGAGCATTTACATTTAAGGTGAAATGGCTGGATTTTACATCCACGTTTCATAATGTATAGAGACACATAACGTTATGCCAAAATTTGAACATGAGTGCTAGTCAATTTAAAAAAAAGACAATTAAAGTCTCTCCGTGTATTTTAAATCTTAAAAATCGCACTTGAACTGAATTAATGTGACTTCGTATGGTATGTTTTATGCATTAAAAATAATATAGGCTCTTTTCATTGTTGAGAATGACTATACTGAACTCTAGCGGTCAACATGTTCAACTGCACAAGTAAATACTTTGATCACAATTTATTGGATAATCAACTACAGAGAATTCTCTCCATAGAGCTGATGAAAAACATCAGTTTTTAATTCTGTAAATTATTTCAATAATGAGTTTTAACACATATGAACACAAAACTGTTTATTTTCGGTTTGAAGTTGGCCTACAGGGTTTAGTTGGGAAAGTTTCAAATGTTACACAATTTGAGGGTTTTGTAAATAATAAATAAATAAATCAGTTCGGATGACAGTATGCTTAATCATCATTTTGGACAAATACGAAAGAAGATTTTAGATAAAAACCAAATGGTCGTTTTGAGACGTTCTCAAAATATAATCAATCCAAATTCAAGACACCTTCCTCCTCGCATAAGTTTACTGTCTATCTTTTGGCAATTACAACACAAACATTGAAAAAGTATGCTTTTATTCATTCAACCAAAATCAACCTGAATTATACAGTGCATTCTATGTGTTTGTGACAGTATTTGGGTTACATTGTTATAAATGTACATCACATAAAATGAACACTTCAATGGCAGCATGAGGTTACGCTTTGTTATGCCTTGCTTCTGTATATTTTTAGCAATTTTAAAGAAAGAACAGCTGAAAAGAAACAAAACGAACACAAAACAATGCCTCTCAACTGTTCAAAGTAAAAGTTTTAAAGGTTATCATTTCTTTTATTCATGAAATGGGTAGTGAGAAATCATGTTGAATAATACTTGAAATGTAACTTCTAATGCAAAACCATGCACTTGTACACAATTAAATTGCTCCATGAAAAAGCAGCTTGCCTATAAGTGCGATGTATTTTCTCATAAAACGGCCGGTGCCTGTACAAATACTTAAAACAGTTATATAAAACTCAATACAATTGTCATGCTGGTAATGCCAACAATATGACTTCTTTATTGGCTTGTAAAGAAGTGTTAAATGCATCATAATAAACCAAACTGGGGCAGTATTCAAGTCATGGTAAAAAATGGATCCGGATAAAAATAGTGATTTTCAATATTTCAAAAAGGACAGCACTATCATTACTTTCTTTTGTTGTTATTTCATTTACCTACAAATGAAGTTGACTGGGTTTTTTTTTATATCAGTTCATGGACAATGTAAACAAATCTTAAGGGTATATACTCAAACCAGGATAATATTATGATAGCCAAAGGTTCTTATGATATTAATATGAAGAATAAAAAGTATGCTTTAGAACAAAGTTTTGTGTTACATAAAACAAATAATCACAAACCAGTTTAAAACAGTTTATGGTAGGAAAATGTTCACTGTTTGATTAAGTTAACTAAGATTTTAAATTATTTATCTATTATATTTCTTGCAATTGTTACATTTTTTAAACCAGTTTTAAACCAGGTTTTTTTCCACATCATTGCACAACTTGTGATCTAATTCCTTTTAAATATGACACCTCTACTGGCAAACTGTTATATACTAAGTGAGTACTGCAATTAAATGCAAGAAAACTATCTGCACTTCACACTTAACAATTTTCTGATTTAAAAATGCAGACAATTAAAAAATTGCAATCATGGCAGAAAATGCAATAGAAAGACAGCAAACAATGTATGATTTTCTTAATAGCAACATCATTTAGTATATCTACTTAAGCCACATCCAAACGAACAAATATTATTAAAGTTCTCCTATTAGAGGGGATGGGATTTTACATTCTCATATCACCCAAGCTACCTCTAATGTTGTTCCATACACTAACGTGTTATAAAGATATATAATCACAGCTTATAACGAATGCATGTTATGCCAGGTAAACAAAAATAGCAAATTGCAGCCCACTTCCAGCCTACTGTAATTCAGTTTTATGAACAACCTGTGACAGAAATGCAAAAAGCTGATTGCACTTAACAGGGAATAATGTTGAGCGTTGAAGGACTAATGATCTTTATGTTGTGTATGTGGTGACTTGTTTAAAAGATGGATGTTGGCATAAAGACTAAGAACCTTGACAAAGCTTTGGGGAGAGCTTGTGTTTCTAGATTTCTTCCTAGCCAATCAGTGATCAGGGCGAATTTTCTCTGTATTGCCATTGTCTTTCAAAAATGTAAATCAGTGAGGTCTTTTACTATGACTTACTGTCTAGTGAGGTCAGTGAGGTGGAGTTGAAACTAAACCCTGAGGTACCTCAGCGTTCAGCTGATGCAATTCAATACCTAAAAACTTAAAGACTTACCAGTTAGGTCTTTAAGTTAGATCTTTAAGACAGAAGAATCTGATGGTCGGTTAAGGAAGATGTCAACTGATGGAGCTATACCCATTCATTTAGACTTATCTGCTGATGAATCCCAGAAGGTTTTCATCAGGTCTACTCAATAAGTTTACATTTCAAGCCCTGGAGTCAAATCGACTGGTTTCAATGATTGAATAATTGGTCATTAGCCTTCAGTTGAGTTTAGGGTGAAAAAAATCAATGAACAACAAAAAATAGGTGGCAGATGAAAGTTACAGTCTCCTGAATGAAACTGAAACACCAGAGCTTTTCCCAAGCTCCTTCACATCACTTTCATATCACAGAGCTGGATCTGTAACAGTGTTTTTATCAGTTGACCTGAGTGCTACAGTGTCTCCTTCAGGAGAAACGCCTGAAAGTATGGTGTCCAGGGAGATGTCGGTATGGGTGTCCACATCTGGGCCAGCCAGACTTGAAGGAGAAAGGATAATGGAGGCTGTGTCTAGACTGAGACTCTGACACAGGCCTGAAAACTTCTGACTCGCTTCCTCCATGCCAAACTTCAGCTGGCTGCGCTCGTGAAGTAACTTCTCCTTTTCTGCTTTCTGGGTAATATGGGAATATGTATAATGGCTATTAAAAACTATTTTGATTACATTTAAATGGGCTCCAAATTGCACTAATGTTTGCATCATAATGGAGAGATTTACCAGTTTGTTGATGTCACCTTCCAGCCTGTAGATGCAGTCAAGTTTCCGTTTGCGACAGCGTTGTGCAGCCACGCGATTCTTACTGCGTCGTCTGATGTCTTGCACAAACTCCAGCTGTTCTGGGGTCAGATGTTCGCGTTTCAACATCTGAAGGAAGCCTCGACGGGTCATGCTGGAAATCTGCTCCACAGGGAATGGCAAATCCACCTAGGAAGAAACATTTTGCAAACAGTGAACCACAGTTTTTTTTTCTTCAGTTGAATACAAAAGAAAATATTTCTAAAATAAAACTTGCAAACACCTACTTTGCAATATTCTGCCATGCCATGCATAAAAAAAACATTTTCCCCCTACTTCCAAAATATTTTTATGGTTTGATGGAACATACTTGTGGGTCAGAAACCTCAACAAGTTTATCTACAATATAAATGAGCACCATATCCTTTGCAACTGCATCCCTAATCGTTCTCCTCCTGGCCTTATTTTTATGAGAGCAGATGGAGTTTGTGAATGTTTGAACTCTTGAACTCTAGGTTGTTTTTGGAAGGTGTGCTTATACTGTCAGTAGTTGTGGTCCGGTGGATAAGGGGATCAACTTGTGATAACAAGGTCCCGGGTTCGATCCCCAGATCCACTGAGTTGAAGTTGGTGTGAGCGATGAAATACTTGCTCTCCCATCATCAACAACCACAGCTGTGGTCCCCTTGAGCAAGGCTCCCCGGGCGCCGCAGCCAAGGCTGCCCACTGCTCTGGGAGTGTGTTCACCATGTGTTTGTTCACTGCTGTGTATGTACACTGGATGGGTTAAATGCATAAATTCGACTGGTCACTTTCACTACTGTCTTAATCTTATATGGTATAAGGGCACTAAATTTCTCCTCCACGGCCCCATGTCTCTGTTTGAGGTGCTACAGTAAACTTATCATACTGTTTCCTTTGCTAGCAACAGACTTCAAGTACACGTTGCAGCAGGGTGATTGTTGATGTAACAAAACTTGTCATCAGATCCCGCAAGAAAAAATCTTTGGATAGACTGTAACTTTTTTGGATTGAGTTTTTTTCCTGCTCGCTGCCATAATGAGTTTATATATCCTTAATATTGCTAACTTTAAGGGTTAAGGCCCTGTCCAATCTCAATCTCCATCACAGAAATGGATCGCATGGATCGCAGAGAGAATGATGTTTGCAGATAGTATTTTTACATGCACTTTCCAGTTTTCTACTTTTAAGAAACATCTTATCGCATGCATGAACATAATAAATACACATTCTATTATTGCCTCTGATTTTCTGTGATACAATTTTAGGCTTAAACTGTTTAGTTTCTTTTGTAAAATTTTATTTTTTTCAAAACTTTTTTAATGCCTTGCTACATCAATCCTGTCAGTGTTCAGGATTTCTACAGTTTTAGTTTACAGCAAGGCTGTTATATCTGCAGTTGAGAGTTTGCTGTAAACGTATATACTACAAGCATACTTGTACACAAAATTTCACAATTTCAGAGGTCAGACATTACCAATGCACAAGATTTGTGTATGTCAAGAATTTGTCTAACAAATTTTCATCAAACACTAACAAAATTAATAAAATTCAAACATATTAGATCTACATGAGGCAGAAATAAATAGTCCCAAAGCTGTTACTCTTACCTCTGGCACTTGCACACCACTCTCACATTGCTCACAATCTTCGTCTGAATCACACTCCGAGTTTTCTCTCGAGTTAGTTGGAGACATCCAGGTACTGTCTCCAGTGTCCTCTCGGGACACAGTGTCCCCTCCAGAGCTCTGTTGATCACTGGTACCAAGTTCTCTCAGGAAGGGACATTCATCGGGAGCAGCTCCCAGATCAAGATCCTTCAACCAGTTAAACTCTGGTACTTTACCAGCCGACACCGGGTCAGTAGAATCCAAAGGAAGCGGCTCGTTTAAATTACTGCTCAAATCTAGCCAAAACCCTTTCGCAAGGTGCTCAGCCACTTCTCTTTCCACCGTGCTTCGCTCACTGGTGGAATGTTTTGGGGTGAGATCATGAAATGTCTGTTCACTGCATTTGAAAACCTGACTGTTTGTGTTGATGATATTTGGGTCTGGATCACTGGAAATCTCATCCAACTCCAACTCAGAATTCAAAGGGCAAAGTTGAATGATGGTGGAAGGTGGCATTAGGGTTGAATCATGTTCAAAGGTGCCACTGGCGAGATTGGGCATGTTACCAGATGGTGCTTCACCAAGCGCATTCTTTGCAAGTTCTTCTTGGAATACATCTTTAGTTATTGAGATGTCTCCCATACCACAGACAAGACCAGACGAATCCAGTTTATCACCCTCACTTGATGTGGTCAGGAAAGGACAAACCTGTTCAAGCACCATAGAAGAGGAGGGCAACTGAGGGCCGCAGTTCTCCAAGCAAAACTGCTCATGGCCATCGTTCATTTGATTCACTGTTTTTGAGTAGAGTGGGGTTAAATGTTTCTGCATTTCTTTCTCTACTGAGTTTGTGGAACACTCTTGGTGAGATTTACCAGGTGATGGTGGAGGTCCAGCTTGCGTGTTACATCCTACCAGTGCGAGATCTTCGGCTTGAGAGTTTTGGTCAGTAAGAGCAGGAATGGGTTGGGGTTTTTCCTGAGATAGATGTGCCTTGCTTTTCCGCTTCATTCCCCCCTCTGAAAATTTTGGGACAAGAAATTCAAAGCAGGCCTCATCGAGGTTTTGAAACCCAAGAAACTTGGCACATCTTTGGATCTCCAAGATGTTTTCTTTAGTGAAGTGAAGTTTTGCAGTGTAAGCAAACTGCAGAAGAGGCTCAAATCCTTCCACAGTGACCTTAAAAGATTAATGATTGATGAGTCATAAATAAGTTATAAATAAAATAACTAGCTGTAAATTTGCTTGCTTGCTTAATATACCTGAAAGTATTCTAATGTGACAGCATGTACACAAGTTTTCAACAAAGAAATTAACAGTAACACTGTTGTCGCTTACAAGCTTTCCCATTGACTCAACCAACCTTCACAAGCATTTGCAGTCTGCTTAAGCTAAAACTCAGGCTGCTGTCACTCATGTCTTATTTAATTTGGTTTACCCAAGCTGGCAAACAGCTCAAAAAATCTATTTGACTCCACTAATTGCCTTAACCAATACCTGTGCAAATCACCCTGAAGCCTCTCTCTAAAGGTTGTGCACTGACCCCCTTGAGAAGTCTAACAAATGTCTCTGAAAATTGTAACAACCTAGTTGTAAGCTCTGTCAGGAGTCACTGTGGAGAGATGGTCTCCTAATGCTCATAAGGTATAATACATTTCTGCCAGAGTTAAACCAGAGTGGTGTAAGTATCCTATATCAAAATGTAAGCATTGGAATCTATTTTTATTTACTGATATTTAATCCAGACAAACCGGACAAATGCAGGAACACAGACACATACGATAAAGTCAAACACATTTTTAGCTAACAATTTAAAAACCCAACCATGCTTTCATTACCTCATGAGGAAGGCTGATGGTAAAGTGCCCTGTACTGTTGTTTGTCAGTGTGCTGTAGAAATAATGGCTGCAGGAAGCTAGCACCGAAGCATGAGCCCGAAAACTACGACTCTCCACTTCCACAGTCAGGTCACAAAGCTGATCCTTCTGCCGTAACTGCTCCAGAGACCAAAGGACACGATGACTGTGGACAGAAGACTGGAAGATGAAGATTGAGTTCCGAGGGCCATCCACTGACATGATGAGTGGCTTCAGCTGCAGATAAAAACATGCAAGTAAAAAAAGGAGAAAATTAAATATTGTATAAATATTTAATATGATTGTTGTTGTGTATGTTCAAGACAAGTTTCTCATCAATAAAACAATTATATATATATATATATATATATATATATATATATATATATATATATATATATATATATATATATATATATATGCGTGTGTGCGTGTGTTATACAGTTAAATATATAGAATTACTTTGTATCTGTAATATTACCTTTTAAGTTCAGAATCTGCGAAGCTGAACATGCGATAAACAGTGACTGAGCATGACTGTGCAAAAATCATCCCGTTACGTGTTTTTCAGCTGACGGGTTAGTTAACGGTTAGTAACAGTTGAAAGCTCGCTTTGCCAGTCTATAACATTAAAATATCGCAAGTACTATACATAAACAACTACAAAAACATTTTGAAGTTCAAGTCAAGTGTTAATCGAGACCAGAAACCCATCTATGAAAGGACAGTTGTGGCAATTTCTTTCCTTTTATACTCGTAGCGAACGTCCTAATATAAATTCTTAATGAATATATTAAGCCAGTTTATACAGACTCGTGTTTCGAAGCGAAATTTGCATTGTTTATTTAAGACACTCGTGTTTACGTGTGAAGTTTGGCGAGCGGTATAAGACCAACCTTGCATATCACTAGAGACCAGAAGCCGTCTATTACGCAGCTCTGTCCATCGTTTCACTGCAGAATAAAAAGACATGGGATTAAAGTTTGACAGAAAGAGAACTCCATAATGCCCATACGGTCCACTCGTGTCATGTGACTTCAGTTCAGCAGAGTCTGCGTCATTGAACTCCATAACGTCATGTAAAAGAGTCACGCCGAGTACAGCGCAAAGCATGACTCAAAAAAACCATTTAAAATGAATAATTATTTTCATTTATTTGCTTTTTTATTTTTCGTGTGTATTTTTGAATAAAAGTAGAGCAGCTATGCTTGGTGTAGATTGAACCTTTATTTTGAAAAGAAGTTTGTTTTTTGCCGAGAAGAGATTCGCCAAATTTTCGTTAGATTTTTTAAATTACAAATAATGTTAATTATTTAGTCTAATTTTATTTCATTATCTCACATAAACAATAATATTGATTTTATTTAATTATTCTGACTATTTGAATGTAGCTTAAAAATATAATATCGATTTTTCTGCTGTGTCGAATGTGCTGCTGTGAATCGTAAACATTATTTTGCTGTCATTGAAGGACTGTCTGTGCCATGCGTCTTCTGTTCGAGGTTTCAACACCATCACCTGGCTTGTTTATTTGCTCATTTTCATGAGTTTATTTGCGTTTGTTTTATTTCACTTGAGTCTCTGTTCTAGAGTGTGCAATAGTCAACATGTCAGTGCGTGCAGTGCGCGCGCTGCGGGGTCTTTGTGCGCGGAGGCTCGGTGGGAGTCTCTCGGTCCCCTCTCTGTCGCTCTCCAGCTGGACTCCCGCTGGATCAGCCTTCAATGCCCGAGCCCCGAGTAGAACAGAGCTACTCCAGCAGAGGGTGGTACGGACATCTCTGCAAGTTTTCTGCGCTGCTAAAGTTTAACTGTTTAACGCAGGCTGCTTCTCTATATATTGCAGGGTTTGTTTGGAGTGCCAGAACTGTTGTCACCCGAGGGTTTCGAGAAGGTTCAAACTGTAGCTCTACGCGACACCGAGCAGCTTCTGGAGAAAGTCTGCAGCTGTCCTCCTGGGATCCAGACCGTCCAGTTGTTTGACCAACTATCGGACAGCCTCTGCAGGGTGGCTGACCTGGTGAGACTTCCAATTATTTATAATCGTCATTCATTATTTCATCTTATATACTAACGTGACACTATGCATGTTAAACAAGACCTTTCTGTCTGGTCACTCTTACCGTAGCTTATTGTGGTCGCTCACTTAGCAATTGTCCTCAGTGATTGTAACTTCGAGAGGTAATTGGGTTGCTTAGAGTAACATTAGGTGTGAAGTTCTAAATCTTCACATCAGTCTTTACTCTGATATTCCCCATGTATGAGTATTAGGCTTGTTCTTATGATGACCTTGGAGTTGTGTGGAAGGACCTATTTATAAAGTCATACATGATTTTTTTTGTCATCCCTTCAAACAGCAAAAATTTGTTTATTTTTTCTGTACTGCTCTTGGGGTGCAATTATATGAATTATGCAATTTTTACCCTAAAAATTTTTGTTTAGTTAAAAAAATCTTAGCGCTTCAGCATAAGTATTAGAATTTGAGATTGGGCTTATCTGCAAGGCTTTCATATTGTGTCCATATTATCCATCCTATGGTTTTAAATGTTAATGAATTTTGTTGTCTTACAACTTAAAGTTGAGTTAGTATGATAAAAGCATATGCACTAGTATTATAAATCTTCTATTTAATATACGACATTTAATGGCCATCAAGAAGACATTTTCACTGAAATACAACCGAAAAGGGACACTAAATAAATGCTTAAAATTATGACAATTTGCTTGCATTAATTGCATTTTTGCTTTAATGCAATCTAAACAGACTCATGAATGTGATGTTTGTCCTTTATTTTATTTTTGTTTGCAGGCAGACTTTATTAAAGTGGCTCATCCTGACACCTCATATCGTGAAGCCGCAGAGAGGACTTGTATAAACATTGGTACCATGGTGGAGAAGTGGGTTTGTGATGATGTCACACATTCATTAAAGCGTTGCTTTACGCATCTATGCAGCTCTGCTGAGTAACATGTTCAATCTTGCACAATTTTTATCTGGAGGAAAAATAGAAGATTAGAGATAAGGAAGAAGAAAGAAAGAAATGTTTGGAAACATGGCCACCCACTTTTTTTTTTTTCTTTTTTTAATTCTTATAGTTAAGAGTGTTTTAATTCCTAATTGTAGCAAAATAAACATAATTTCTTAAAGTTCACATATAGGTAAAGTGCTCGTCTAAACAGTGTAAACAGAATAATTTATCCTCTCAGAGATAAGAAGACATTACTTTCGCATTGTGTCCAAAGCACTCCTTCACTGTAAAAGATGTTTCTCTATAGTTTCATAAATTTAACACAAAAATACACAAAACATGTCTGATTTTGTGGACCGATTAGGCTCTCGGGCTTGGGTCATATCTCGGCCCGTTGCCCTTCAGTGAACAGCTCGCCCAGTACGCTTACCGTAGTCTCGCCAAAACTTACTTTGGCAAGTCGTTCCTGGACTAATGTTATGTAAGCTAATTTGTGAATTTCTCTTGCATTTTTTTATAAGAGCAGTTGATTTTAGGTTCCTTAAAATTTTCCCTGCAAGCCAGAAGACCCCACTTCCGCATTCTTTTCAAAGCACTCCTTCACTGTAAAAAAAAAAAGAAAAGAAAAGATGGAAAAAGACAAAAATGAGCTGCGTGTTTCTAAGTACGGAGATTAATCGCTCACAGAAATGATAATCTCTCAAACAGGGACACGGATGCACTTCTTGTTGTCTTTTTTTTCTTTGTTTTCATCTTAAGGGAGTTTTGTGTGACTTTAGTTCCATCATGTGGGGAGTCAGGCAACTTCAGTCTCAGAACAAACAAACTAATCACAGCAATTTAATGCACTGTGTGGAAAAAAAGCAACTCTGCGTCTCTTGAAAACTGACACATCGACGCACTGCATTTTTACTTGCTCATGTTTTTAAAATGAATGATTCACTGCAAACAGCTGCATAGGTGATTAAGACCTTTATGCTTTCATGTAATTTGAGATTTTTTTTATTCGCATCCCAGGCTCAATACGAATGTTGAACTGTGTAAAAGCTTAAAGGACTTGTTGGATAACGAAGACATTCTGTGCAAACTGGACCCAGAGACAAGGTAGACATCAGGTTGAAGAATGTTACAACAAATTTCCACAATAATTTAGCAGTGTTTCCTGTATCGATCTATAGGAGGCACTCCATGCCATGATTTATTTGTAAAAAAAAAAGAAAAAAAAGAGACAAAATAAAAAAGGGTTGATGAACAAATCTCAGTACAGTTTACTAAATTTGTTTTTTGAGATGATAATGTTATGTCCTGTCCTGAGTGATGCTTTGATATCAGGGTTGTGAATTTTATTCTGTAAAATTGACTTTCACAAAATGTAAATGATTGTATTATTTATTATGGTTACATATTATTAAAGTATGGTTTTATTTGTAACAATGATTAATAAATAGTGAATAAATGAATAATGATTATACACATAATTTGATGAGAGATACGTTAATTTTCTGATGCAGACGTGTAGCAGAACTCTTCATGTTTGACTTTGAGATAAGTGGAATCCATTTGAACAATAAAAAGGTCAGTTTTTTTTGTTACCCCCCAGAGCTGTTTTTCTGTGTGTTATTGTTAGATTTTTTTTCCTGTTTGGCAGAGGAAAGAGGCTGTCAACCTGAACGTGAAGCTGTTGGATCTGAGTAATCAGTTTCTGTCGAGCTGCCACATGCCACACAGAATTGAGAAGAGGATCCTCCCTGAACACATTCACCACCACTTCACCAAAGATGGGAAGTACATTCAGATTGAAGGACTGCATGCGGACGCCTCTGATGATCTGGTACTTTTATATGTAACAACTAGAGGATTGAAAGCAAAATAACGGTTATATCTATTGCTATCCTGAATCTACATAAATATAAAATAAAAAATAAAGCTAGCATATTTATAAAAAGACATTTCGAATGAGTAGTTATCAACCCCAGACACCCATGAAATCTTTATTTTATTTATGTTTTGCTTGTCTTGGTCAATCACTCACCCTTTCGTGTAATTCTATCATAACTTAAAAGCCGTTGTCCAAAAATGTACTGACAGTGTCCTAAAATTATCTCAATTTAACTGATTCGTGACAGAAAAAGGTTAGAGAGCGCTGTTTTACAATTTAGAACATAATTTGGGCATAATAAATTGTTTCATCTGATAGTTGGGAAAATTTTGTGCTGACTAGTCTACTAGTTTTGGCACAAATGTTAAAATGTATCTACAGTAATGAAATTGTCATATTTTTTTCTTTTTTTTTTGTCAATTACAGTTTTTGTTGAAATGTGTTTCAGGTGAGAGAAATTGCCTATAAAGTATTTCTGTACCCGAATGCAGAGGCTATGCATGTACTTGAAGAGCTGCTGGCTTGTAGAGATGAGCTGGCTCGACTGGTGGGTTATGAGTCGTATGCTCACAGAGCTTTAAAGGGAACCATGGCTAAAAGCCCAGGTATGAACTTAAGTTTTGAAGTTATGTTGAGTTTCACATTCTAAGTTTATGGTTTGGTTGTGAAAATTATTTGATATTGTGAAACTTGTGCAGTTACTTATAAATATGGAGAAGCTGTGCTAAAAATACTGGTGTCGCTGTCATTATTTGAGAAATTCGTATTTAAATTCACAGTCATCATATTATTGAATACCTGAAAAAAGTAAAGGCAGTCATATTCTGACTTTTTAGACATTGTTATTGAGGCAACTCTACTCTAAATACAATGCCACCAAATTAAACATACAATTTTAATACAGTTTTAAACTGAAATAATCTATCCCAATGCAATTTTTTTTAAACGTCATTTATTTTAAAGTTTACTTGGTTACTTACTTATATTACCAGTTGAAGGTTAATTTTTGTCTTTCTTTACAGAGGCAGTTATGAGCTTTTTGCAGCAGATTACAGACAAGCTCTCAGACAGGTGGTTTTCTCATCTCCATATTGTTCAGATTCATTTGTGTATAAAAATTTATTTAACAGATCATAAAATCCTTAACAGGTATTTAAAAGTTATTGTTCATATTCACACTGAAAACGTGATGTCTTGATTGCAGCCACTAGATGCCGCTGTAAACCGTTATTTACTGCTGTAGTCAACATCCAAACTTGAAAAATGAATGCCAATGTGTTTTCTCTCACACTCTGTTCTCTGTATGTTTCTAATACATATCTTAGGACTGAAATGGATTTTAGAATGATGAGAGAAATGAAGACTAAGCTGAACCCTGGAAACCCTGTAAGAATTTAATCCATCTCACTGAAACTTCTGACTTATCAATCTGTTTTCTTACTTGTTGGTCAACTGTACTAATTTGACTGAATGTTGTTAGGAACTTATGCCATGGGATCATCCATATTTCAGTGGTGTTATACGTGCTGAAAGGTAATATGTCTGTTCTTGTTCTCAGTTGCCAACTAAATGATTTTACTTTTTTCAATCACTTATTCGAATTTTTCAATGCCCAACAAATGCCAAATAGGCCGCATAAGACTAAAACACACAGGTTTTTCTAAAAGTAAAATTAAATTGTGTAAATATAATGCACATAGTCATGAAATATACAATGAAGTTGTCTTGGCTACAAACAAACAGACAATTCACATCTTTCATGAGACTGCTGGCTCAAGAAAAACTCTTGTCTTTCTTTCTTTTATATCACTTCTTGAACGTTTTTTATTCTAATAAATTAGGTTTTATTAAACTTACTAGGTTAATCTCATCCTATAAAATATAAATCAAAGTCAGAAACTAAAGAAAGATAGTGATACATTAATGCTACCTCATTATTTCCTTATAACAGGTGGTAATTAACTATTTTATGTACTTTTACACAAATTTTGTAAATATATATATATATATATATATATATATATATATATATATATATATATATATATAATTTATTATAGTTTATTTATTTATTTATTCAGTTTTAAATTGGTTTGGTCATGCTTCTGTGTTGTCTGCAGATTCAACATTGAGCCAAGTTTATACAGTCCGTTTTTCTCTCTGGGAGCATGTATGGAAGGCCTTAATGCTCTTTTCAATCAGCTGTATGGGGTGTCTTTGTTAGCAGAGCAACCATGCAGGGGGGAGGTCTGGAGCGAAGATGTGCGCAAGCTGGTAAGAAGAGGTGTGGTGTATCTATAAACTAGTAGAGCCTTTAAGCAGCCATGACTGACAAGAAGACTACGCCAGACAGAGGTGATCTAGACAACAGACTATCTAGCAAAACATGGGAGCACAGTTGCATGGGAGTACAGTGAAGAAAATGTTTATTTTATTTTTAAATGTAATTTTAAAACTAGACCAGAGCCATGTTACATATGAGTTAACTATTAAAATACCTCATGCATTGTTTTAAAGTTTATCTTTTTTTAAATGAAAGTGCTCTGTGAAAAAAAACTGTCTTTTTGTGTATACACAAATATAGATGAAGAACTGAGAATGGTTTGAAGCAAGTTCATGAAGAGACTGAAAGTTTGTTTGTGGTTATCACTATTAAGTGATATTAAAAACTTTCTAAACTCTCCTTCAGGCTGTTGTGCATGAAACAGAGGGACTGCTGGGATACATCTACTGTGACTTCTTCTACAGACAAGACAAACCTCTGCAGGTATTCAGATGGGGCATCTACTACTTTTGGTCTTCTTAGACTAAAATCTATTATTTAATGCGGATCAATATTCCAAGTAAAAAGTAACATTTTACTTAAATTACTATAAACCGCGTTCCAACCGAGAAGTTCAACTGAGAAACGCACAGAGATTCCTGAATGGAAGCAACGAATAGTGTAAAAACTCACCTGCCATCCTCCATTGCTTGTTACCGGGCTTCCCTTCGTGAATACTTAAGGAGGTTCCGGATTCCTGGTTCCTGACTATCCTACAAAGAAAAAAATTAAACTCCCTTTCGTGTCAATAATGAATTCTGCTTTTCCTGCACATAAACAGAGCAATGTTCACTCTGCTTTTTCTACACCACTTCAAGATCACATTTTCTTATTGATTTTTCATGTAAATCACTCACAACACAGTAAGTCTATTGTTTTAGGCATCTATAAAATAAATTGCTGAAATTTTGTGTAAAGGATTTGACACAAAAAGCTAGAAAGATATCTGTTCCCTTTTCCTCCTGAAGAGCCATTAACAAACCATATTTTCATATTCCAATGAAATACCTTTATTATACAAGGTCATTGTTCTTTTTCCAAAAAAAATTTGTTGGTGTCTCAAAGTAAAAAAAAAAAAAAAAGGTTAAGATATATAATACTTTTTCATGGCCTCTCCAGATTTGCTTGTATTTACACAGGTAACAAGTGCTACGTAAACTTCTGCATTTCTGGTGCTAGCTCCATTAAAATGTTTTTTTTTTGTTAGTTTTTTTAATAGAAACCATTTCTATTAATGCAACCTTTTATTTTTTTTCCTATTTTATTGTACTTTCTCCAGTGAGAAAGAAACATGAGTCAATGATTTTAGCTTATTAGAGTACTTTGTTCATTGACGCAAAGCATTGTTTCTATCAGGAAAGAAGCTTTACAAAAAATCTCATCAGACCATACAGTTAATCAGGTTACTCATTTATAATTGAAATTCTGAATCAAATTGATTGAATAACTCAAGTGCTAGAAAAACATGCATATTAACAGTAACAACTGAGTGGGGACTGTTTGGGGAATGTTTAAGGGATTACTCAAAAAGTTATTTTTCTTTTACTTATGAAACAAACACTCATGTTGAGGAAGTTACTGAACTAAGCATTTAAAAAATACAACTATAAAATATGATTTCTGCAGGATCTAAAGGCAAGGTTAGTGAATCCATCCACTTAAATCATGTAGTCCATTTTTACAAACTTGAACTCTTAAAAAATTCTACAACATATGATTAATTTAAATTAAAAAATCTGACAAAACACTCACTTCATTAAAACGCAGAGAACTAGACAACTCATGCAGAGCAATTTTAACAAGTGGAGGCAGTGCATTCGATAAACTTGTTTACACTATAGAAAATGCTCTGTCCCCCTTTGTTTTAATCTTAACTTTGGAAGCACCAGCTGGAGCTTTAAGCCAGTTTATAAGTTTGAATGTGTTCAGTGTTGTATTTTGGGACCAGCTCATTTAAATCCTTAAAAACAAACAGCAAAGTCTTCAAATGAACTAAAAAAAGTCATGGCAACCAGCGCAATGATGCTAAAACTGGTGGAATAAGTTCTATCATTTTGGTTCGTGTTAGAAGACTGGCCGCAGCGTTCTGAACTAACTGTTAGCATGAGTATGGATGTCCTGTAGTTTGTTTTCGATCTCTCTTAGCAGAAGTCTTTAGATCACCCCAGCCTTACATGTGTGTGTCCTCAGGATTGCCACTTCACCATTCGGGGTGGGAGGCTTTTGGAAGATGGTCAATATCAGCTTCCAATGGTGGTCCTGATGCTGAACCTGCCACACCCCTCACGTACTGCCCCCACTCTGCTCAGTCCGGGTATGATGGAAAACCTCTTTCATGAGATGGGTCACGCCATGCACTCAATGCTAGGACGCACTCGCTACCAGCATGTTACAGGTACTAAATACTGATGATGAAACAGGTTTGTGTTCTTTTCTCCTGTGTAGCATACTCACCGGGATTTGTTTTCTCTCTGTAAGGAACACGTTGTGCCACTGATTTTGCAGAGGTGCCTTCTATCCTAATGGAATACTTTGCAACAGATTATCGCGTCATCAGCCAGTTTGCGCGACACTATCAGACAGGACAAGTACACTGCTGTTTCACACAATAAATAAAATGTTTTAAAGAAAGCAACAGAAATAGGACTAGAACCATTTGCATCGTTTCCTTTCAGCCTTTGCCACAAAGCATGGTGACCCGTCTTTGTGAGTCCAAGAAAGTCTGCGGTGCAGCGGACACTCAGCTTCAGGTACAGTCTTGCATTGTAACCTAAAATGTGTTACGAGGATGAGAAATAATTTGGTATTTCATATTTAATCGAATATATTTAATAAATTATAATGCTAGTCATATTTAATTAACTACACAATCTGATTCATCATAATAGTTTATCTTGGCTATCTTTAATATTTTGTAATGCCATGACAATGCATAAAATGTTACAAGTGAACAGTCTGCATTTTCTGTGATGCAAGTTTATGATCTTGGACATCTTTTCTTAGGTTTTCTATTCAATACTGGATCAACGTTATCATGGAAAACCACAAAATCTGTCTACAACTGATATCATAGTCAACATGCAGAAGAAGTATTATGGCCTGCCTTATGTCCCCAACACAGTAAGTGTGTTTCATTTCAGTAAAAATAAACTAAAAGCACACTGCAAACTTCTCCATCAAGATGACTTAAATGTAGCTAAAATTGAGTACCTAAATTAACTAAAAAGCAAGAAAATGCAACAGGGTACTCAAGAGTTATTGAAACACAACTAAAATATTTTGACGAAAAGAATTGGTATTGTCTATTTCATTTTCATAAGGTATGTACACATCAGGCACGGCATTGTTGATCCAGGAGGTGTGAGTTAGATGTAATGTTGCACTTTGCAGGGACCCTTCGTGTCTGCTTTGAGGAGATTTTTATGCACGCATAACCTCCACAAGTGTCCACCCAGACGTAGACCATGTGATATGTTATTTTTTACTTGTTGTGTACACTACATTAGACTGATTCGCAAACAGGGCTTTGGTTTATAACTGAATTTGGCTTTTAGTTTTCTTTTAATCTCTTTTTTTAAAGCTTTTTTATGTGCACATAAGCAAAGGTTAGGGTTTTTGCATGAATAAGGGGATGAGCAATTTAACATTTGTAGCTGTTTAAACATTTACTTTAATGACTAGAATTTATGGTTTTTGGATATTGTGCATTAAGGTATTTCCAGATACAATCCTTTGACTTTTTAGTGGGATTTTATACACAATGCAATGCAAAAACTTCAAATGCAATCTAAACATGTGATACTTATCTGTATTTAACATTTATTAAGCTTGTTATTAAGTTTCGTTTAACCTTTGCAAAATGTTAAAGCCAATAGCGTGTTGAGATCAAGGTGAAATCTAATATATTTTGTGCAGCCAGAACAAACATTTACTTCTTTCTTTCTGAAAATGTGTCTACGGAAGATAAATATTTGAAGTCATATTTAACAGCTGTTTAATCATATTTGTAGTTACATAACCATTATAAAAATCAAGTTTAGGGCAATGAAATAAAGAAATGTTTGTGTATAAATCATACATTTTATAAGTAGATTTAATTTTAGTTTTCTGTGATAATTTAGGTAGCGTATCATAAGCAACTAAACAATCTATCAACAACAAAAAAAATATTAAGGAGATTTGCTGGATATCGGGTAACCCCAAAACACCTACAAAACATACCAAACCTGACGGAGCAGATATGTCTTTAAAAAAAATTTCTGCAGTTTTTCTCTAAAAACTAAGCATACAAGCAAGAGACGAGCTCAGAGATGAACACAATACAAATAATTTGGTAATAATAGTAATGGTTTAATAATTATCTTTAATAATAATACAAACATTTTACAGAAATGCAACACATGTGACTTCTGTGGTGGTTTTGCATGCTTACAACTAGTTACAAACAGAGGTATTCACAAGAAACTGCATACATTTTATTGTTTTTCATATACTGAACTTGTATGAATTTCAGACAATAGACGTTAGAAAATTCTATTAGTTATGAAATGTTTCTTGGAAGACAACACACCACAAATCACACATTTCACCATATGTAGGTGGTCTGTTTCTCTGAAACAAAGCAATCCATTGCTGGTATTGAACTTTAATGAATGTTTGGGGTTTGTTCCTTGACTAATCCTTAATAACGTCTTTTACTCCCACTTCTGAGAGATAGAACATGTGAGCACATCGAGGAGGTTTAGCCTCTTTCCTGCTCTGTGGTTATCCACATCTTTTCACAGAAGCTGCATGGTTAAAGGATTAAAATGCTTCTCTTCACGCCGAGTGCCTGTTTGGGGCCTATCTGCAATAACAAAGCAGAGATATACCTCTGGAAGCTATCACTGGGCCGAATATTTGAAACTCATCTTTTTATGCTTAGCTCAGCCCCTTGACAGATGTAAAGAAGGCTGCATGAGAGCCGCAGGGAACACATATTTTATTTCTGAACGGCCTTCATAAACCATTCATCGTGGTCTGTAATTATGTGGAGCCACTGGGAATCAAGCATACCCAAGCTCCAAATATTCCCTGCTCTCTTTAATTGCTTCAGTCCTAATGTCTTTACCATCCTCTAAATCACCCAGCTTCCCTCGGTTTATGCGTTATTACTGCCTCTCATGGGAACGCAGCTAATGGTATGCGTGTGTCTTTCGTTCCTGTAGGATGCATGTTTTACTCGCTATTAAAGAACAAATGAAAGCACTCTTTAGTCCACATGTGCTCATAAAACCTTCCTTATGCACTGCAGCAGCTGTTTCAACGCATTAAGTTGTTAGAATAAAAACATAACGCTGAACAATTTTTTTGCCTTCAAGATAGCTTTAAAAATGATGTTCTTGTTCTCTCAAATGCTGCATATTCTATGTAAAATAAAACTAAATACATTTTGAGATGAGCTTTTTTATTTTTAACTTAAGTTAAAGGGGTGTTTGCTATTATATTAATTGTAATTTTAAATTTTTGCATGTAAAAATGCATTAGTGTTAGCATGTAGAATACACAGTTTTTCAAAAATGCTAGAGTTTGAGTTTTGCAAGTGCCCAAAAAGGTTTAGCCAATCAGTGGACGCTATCAAATTAGAACCATTAAATTACTGTTCTGAAACAAAAATGCATGTAGCAGTCTACAGTCTCTTACAGGGCTATGTAACCCCATCAACTTACCAATAGCTTACTTCCAACCTGTTTGATGTTATAAATATTAAGATGTTTTTCAACGCTTTCCAGACATTATTTAAACCCAGTCAAGTACAAATGTAATTTACAACAATTTTATAATAAAAACAAACAAATTCATTTTATAAAACAACTAATGTACAGTAATAATGCAATAAAATTCAAAAACTTATAAATAAAACAAAGGAAACAAATGAAGTCAGTACATATTTAATAATGGTTTTCTGCTAGAATAATGGTCTTCGGGAGTCCTTTGTGCAAGTCCTCATTTACTGTCTAGTACTATTTCGTACTCTCTTATTTATTTCAATTTAAAGCACACTGAACTGCCTCTTTGTACGTGAGTTTATCTAAACTTACTCACATTATAAATTTAGATCACTTTGTGTGCTAAAGGAGTGATATCTTGTGATTATGTACAGGATGAACATTTAGTGTTAATGTAGAAAAAACTTTTTATATTTTACTAAAATTTAAAAAATTTGAGCTATATTTTTTCCCATATTTTACATTATCTAATGTAATTATTATTTTAAGCATGTTGAACTACCTCTTTGTAGAAGATTTATACGAGTTGTCTTAACTTTCCCCTTTCCCCCAAAATATGGCTTTTGTTCAGTGAAATACAAGTGAGTTTTTCCAAAGTTAATAATGTTTCTACATGCCATGACATCTACTCACATGAGCTGAGAGCTACAATTTTTAAAGTTTATATTTATTTGTCTGCTAAAGAAGTGATATATTGTGATGTTATGTGGGCAATTTTTTAGTTAGTATAACAAATATATTTAGAATAATAAGATCATGCTTAATATTCTAATATATTTGTTATATCTGTAGAAGAAATGAAAATGCATTCCTCTGTAGCAGCTCCCAAACTCTGGAACTCACTTCACCTCGAATTGAGACTAGCACCATCACTTTCTGCTTTTAAATCCCAACTCAAAACTCTGCTGTTCTCCCAAGCCTATGTTCTGTAAATCTCATCTCTTTTATCTCAGATTTTATCCATTTTTCTACTGGCTTTTATTTGTTTTAACTACTCAACCTACTGAGGATTTACTGTGTGTTTTAATGTGTTCAGCACTTTGGTCAACTTAAGTTGTTTTTAATATGTGCTTTACAAATAAATTGTCATTATCACTTGTCATTGTCATAAGAAATTAATTGAAGCTTGTGGTATACAGTAAAACAAGGTTTGTGCAGATAATGTGATCCAGTGATGTTTTACTGTTAATTTAAGTTTACAAATCATGTAGAAGGTGAATTGCTTGCATAGATTACTTTATTTACAGTTGTTTAACAAGAGATGATTCAGTTTAAAAGAACATTAATAGAATTCTGGAAGATAATGTCAGCTGTTAGAAACATTGGCAAGATGGAAGTTATTTTCCTTGCGCTAATATTTAGGAACATTTGAACTCTGGGTTGCATTCCTTTGGCCGGTGAAATACTCAATGTGTAAAAAGTGAGCTAATAACTGAGTTCAAGACCTTTTAAATTTTGTTAGGAATTTATTTGATCTATCTAATGGCCAACTGCCTGACAGGCATGTTGATAGTCAGTGTGCCGTTGAGCCTGGATGATGTTTAGTTTTCAGAGGTTACATCTGCTGGAGCTTACCCGAGTCATTAGGGGCTGTATGGGAAATGTTTTGGTGGTTCTATCGAGCGTTTTTGGTTCGGGGAATAGCGAAAATTAAATCTTAACATAGATCAATGGTCACCAAATGGCAGGCCCAGATCCAGCCTCCCAGGGTCAATGCCAGTCCTGTCAAGTTTTATGATAAACGATCATGTTTAATCATTGGTTTAATTCTCTTCTAAATTTGCTAAAATACAGTGCCATATAGATAAGTGAGTTTTAACAAGAGCATTTAAAAACTCAACGTTGACTCATTTTAACCCAATTGAATTTTATTCTGAATGCTAAAAGTTTTGGATTATTTTTAATGCCGTTATCATAAGTCACTTTTCTAATTATAGGAAAGATTAATCTTTTGGTTCTAAATAGGATGACAGCTAGTAAAACAACATTTTCTGCAAAATTATCAAGTTTAAACCTTGAAATTTAAATATTTAATTGTTTAATCTCTAAAGTATGTATATATATATATATATATATATATATATATATATATATATATATATATATATATATATATATATATATATATATATATATATATATATATATATATATAGTTTTACAAATAACACATGCTAAATCTGTGAAATAGGCGGCGTAAATTTTTATTATTTTTTTAATACAATTATTCCAGATGTTTTAAGGCTGTGAACCCCTGACTACACGTTTTATACAAATTCAAACTTTTTATTTCTTGTTTACTCTCAAAGTTCATACTTTTTTTTAATAAATGCAGTGTTATGGAATGAAAGCAGAGTTCAAAACCTGTTTTCAGGCTCAAACATTGGTTTGAGAAATAAAACAATATATATGTTTTCTTATACCAATAATTGAGTATATTCTAGGGGTGAGGTGTAGTTTTAATTTGTAAAAGTGTCATTAAAAGCATGAATACCAGTTACCTTTCTGAACCCAGCTAGGTTAGCTGTATCTATAAACTGATGCTATCTTCCAGCAACAAGTTTCCCTGCCCCTATTGACTGCGATACCAAGCATACAGTGTTCTTGGTTCATTTACTGCGGGTATAACAGCAATCATCTTAGCCTGTCTCTAGGCCACTGCAACATTTTTGAACTGCTGAGCACTTCCAACACAAATCTAGCCTGTGATTTTATGGCTAAGTACTTCCCCAGCTCACAGCCACCCTTAACATTATCACTCTATATTAGTTACCTCAGGGTTAAAGTAGGCATGGGAATGTGTTTGCACCATTTCTGCTCTGGGAATGTAAATATTTTGTGACGAATGGTGCCCCACAAAGCATAGTGTGGTAATACTTCAATGTGATGCTTCTATTTCATCGTCGCCACTAATAGCATAGTTTGTTTCCAGGTTAGAAAATGTCTTGGCAAGCATGTAAAGGAAAGTGTAGTGTATCATTACTCTGGCTTTGTTTGGTTGGTTGACCAGCTTCTTCCTCCACAGGCCTGGCAGCTAAGATTCAGCCATCTTATTGGCTATGGGGCTAAATACTACTCTTATCTGATGTCACGGGCAGTGGCCTCCATGGTGTGGAAGCAGTGTTTCTATAAAGATCCTCTCAACAGGTTGGTGAATGATGCTTTCTTTAATTCAGTAAGCAATTGAATTGTTAACAAAACATCCAATGGTTTCCTGCAAACATGACCAAGAAGGTTTCCTTTATGATTTGGGAAAGCACCTTTTATGAAGATGTCCTAATAGTTTACAGACAGAGACTGGTAACCACATACTTTTATTTTCATTTTATGAGGTTTTTAACACAGCAGGATATCTAAACTACTCGAGTTTGCTTTTGTTCCTTAGCGCTTTTTTTGTCTGAATAGTTTTGGATACACAAGACATCAGAAGCAGTATGAGGGACTGTGGGTTTGATGGAATGATGCAGGCATTGTTTTGTTTGCAGGGAAACCGGAGAGCGCTACCGCACAGAGATGCTGGCTCATGGTGGAGGGAAGGAGCCCATGCTGATGGTGGAAGGTAAGACATCAGCGAACACTGTTACCAACAACCGAAAAAACTGTGTTTATATAGCAGTTCATTCAGCAGTAGCTTCAAAGCAGCTATACAAGTTATAGAGCCAAATGCAGATTTAACAATTCGTAGTAGATTGCTTGATGGGCAAAAAAAGTTAGTGGATGGTAAGTGTTATTAACTAAGAAACAAAAGTTTCATAAAGACTATTTTGTTAATTTTATTGTGAGGGCCAGATTGTGAGGGTCTTGTCTCACTGTAGTGTAATAATCAAATTGATTTCTTTTCATTAAAATTCACTACTTTGTTTTTTTTTCATGCAAAAAGATCTTGTATGACTGCAGAAGGAAGGGAGTGGTGAAAAATTTTAGATCTTTTAAGTTAAAATATTTCTTAAGGGTACATACGGATTCATTCATATGTTTTTACCTAATAACAATGTGCCAAGATTTAAAGACTTTATCAGAGCTCGCTAGAATACATTTCAGTAATCTAATCACTAATGTATCGAAGAATCATTTTTAGTCATTTGTATTATTTTGTAATTTGTGATTTATTATCGTTAGTCTGTAAAAAAAAGAAACAATGCAATTGGGTACATGCTTAACTTGGATCCACTTGCATAACTTACTTCCACAATGTGCTAAACATAAAAAAATATTGATTTTGGCAATTTACCAGACAGGAATAACAAAAAAAAAAAGTAAATACAGATGTACATTGTATATAACCTAAAGTTGAGGTACACAGCAAATGTGTACTCTAAGCCACTGTTCTTGGAAAAAAAAATTACATATTAAAAATAAGAAAGAAAATAACATCAAATTCACAAACAAATAACAAATAAAATAATTGAGTTACATGTAAACTAGAAATAAATTTGGAATTTACATGTTTATAATACTTTGTACCTCTGTAGAAATAACTGCTTCACAAAGGCCATCTATTTAGAGGTCTTTTTGAAAATCGTTTCAGTTTTTATTCTTGGTTCTTGTCCTTCCTCATTGTGTTGCATCCTAACTAAATGTTGCATGTTGTCAAGTGTATGTCAGTTCAAGATGTTGTAATGCAACATTAACCAACAATGTTGTGATGCAACATTAATGCAACAACAAATGGATTTGCAGGTACTGTAAGTAGAGATAGGCAGGTCGATAGTAGTTAGAAATGACCTTTTACATATAGGAAATGTGCGTCTCCCCTGACATCTACACTAGAGCCGAGTTGCTCGTTCCACACCAGAAGAAAATCTGGTGTTTTATAGATTTTTATATAAACATGCTAATACAGTTGTTGAAACTAATTAAGAAGGCCAAATACTTGACATTATTTGACCATTGCTTGGAAGAGCACCTGTCAATCTTTAGTGATGAAATGGAAGAGCAGTTACTTTGTGCCGTTATAAAGCTCTTAGTCTGAAAACAGCTCTTAGTCTGAAAACAGCTGGTGGTTTTATTAAAACTCTAACATGAGTGTGTTTACACCCTGTATGCGCACATTTATGCTTAAGCATCATCCAAACAGTGATTTTTTCATAATAAGTGTTCTCTAAATCCTTGTAGTTTATTTTAATGTACTCTAGTGTTTTGAAGTAGGACTGGATCAGAAATCTACTGTGCTGTGACACTTCAGGCATTGCTCCAGGCACTCCTGGTCTAAAGATACCATATGGACAACCCACATTAACTGCATTAACACCACCACAAGCATTTCAATTACTTCATACAGAAATGTGGTGAATATAATAAATGTGTTGGAATGTGTTTTTTTTCCCTTAAAGTGGCAGAGCTTTACTTTGAGGCTAGTTGGAATATATATTTTAATTTGTATAGACATTTTCAAAGTAATCACCAAGTGATTTAAAAAGTATTAGAGTCCTCCTCCATGTACCTTGGACTGCTTGTGACAAATTTCCATGGAACAGGAGCCACCCTTGAGAGAGCCTAAACCTGGGCTGTTTTTGGGATCTGGCTGTATCCCAGGCCTCTGGTGCTCAGAGTCCAGCCTGGATACAAGGGCTGAGAAGAAAGAGGAAAGATGCTGACTAAAGTCCTGTGTTCTTGTGCTGCGGGCCACACAGAAGGCTCTTTCATGGGCCTCGGCTTTCCCATGGACCCAGTAGAACAAAGGCACACTCGAGCGCCTGGGCTAGATGGGTTCGAGCACTGGTGCTCACTGATGGGGATGTGAAGGGGTTTCAGATGATGGGTCACAGGAGTCGGGTTTACTGTTAGTTTTTAATCAACAAACTTAAGAATATCCTGCTTTTAAAGAAGGAAGTAACTAATCGGTTAATGCTTTGCTTAAAGTAACACCTTAAGTAAAGGTACAAATACAATTATTGCGCTAAGAGTGTAATCTTTGAAACCTGAGTGATCTATTTATTTTTGACTATGCTTTGAGAACCTCTATTTTAACAGTCAACAATGAAGAAATTTCAGCCTTCAGCTAAAATCTTGTGGTTATTACTTACAGCTCTTGACATGTTTCAAATGGTTACAAACCAAGACTGATGTCAAAGCTGCGGAAAGTCTCAAAAATCTCTTCGTCTGCTGTGAGTCAGGCTGTAATTATCTTCTTAGGAAGGAGACCAGAATATCTGAATCTCTTACTGAATGAAAGGAAATGTTATTGATTTAATCTTCCTGAATCCAACACTGATCCTCCTGCGTCAGCATAGCTAATAGTTCATCTTTAGTAAAAAATACTTTTCTAGTGCTTTTTGGAATGGCTTCAGGCAACTACCCAAACAAGATGATCAGCATAGGTTTTTAATGAAAGTTCATATCACAAAGCTAAGCTCTTTCTGTCATCGATTTAAGGAACCTATGAATTTTCACTTGGTTGAAAAAAACGCTTTAAGTACTCTTTACATTGATTAACTAAGGTTAATTATTAAATTGATCACCCTGTAACCAGTGGGTTGGCGGTTGGATCCCTGTCAGGTCCATTCAGCCAATTCACCCGCACCCGAGTCTCATTTTATCCTCCATATATTCATGACTACAAATCCTAAAAATTTTTCTCTTCTGGGAGGATTCCTTTTAAATTGGCACCAATGTAATACTCAGTTTTTGTAATTCATGTAATACAACATAATGTTTTTTTTTTTTTTCAAGCTTTTGTCTGCAAAGATAGATCAAGTAACTGTAAACGTACAGAAAGGGAGCCGTGTGGCTTAAAAATGAGACAAGATTAACATTAAATTACAGTCCTATGAAAAAAAAGAAGTTTTATTCATGTTTATTCAAAATTCGTTGGGCAGATAAAATTATGCAGTGCACAATATTCATTGTTTCGTATCCTCAGTTGACCTGCTGTTAACCTTTCTGTGCTAAACCCAGATGAGCATCACTGGATTCATGTTCTACCACGCCTGTGCCTATACCTTACACAAGCTCAAGGTGTGGCGAGTGAGCCAAAAACAACATTTATACAGGGATTAATCAAGAAATGAACCTTCCTCTTTATTCACAGTTTAACCGTGCTTCAATCGCAGAAAGGAGCTCTTCTGGCCAATTCCAGAGAGCCTTTTTAGGCCCCTGTTATTAAACGGAGCTCTCTTTGAAGGGCGTCTTGGACACTCATTCTGTGGTTGACCTCCTTTTCAAAGCACACACAGCTGGATTATTCAGGACATCTGGAACAAGAAAGCCTCTTTGATTCTTGTTAAAATACACACTGTGCACCTGCGCTGATAAATATTATGGTGTGAATGTTTGATCTTGTTGTGCATACTGAATTTTTAACACATTTTTTGTAGCATAAAAATTTAATTAAAATTAAAATAAAAAAGTATGTATTAACCTTTTTTAAACACATTAGTTTTTTAAAAATTATATATATTTAAAATTATTTTTAATCTGAAAATAGAATCCAAGGAATTAAGATACTATTTCTTCCTCATTCTTATTTTTCAACATTTCACTTGTAAAGCATTGCGATGTTGATTTTCTAAAAAAAAAAAAAAAAAAAACACTGAATTTCATGCTAAGACTAAAAAAGAAACTGATCTGAATCCATTTCATCCATACAATAAATAAAATGTGTTTAAATAAATGACCATAGCACACTTCTGAAGAGTAGAGATGAATCTGAATATGGTTATTCCAACTTGAACTGGGTGTTCATTTGGATGTTCTTCCTGGTAAAGCTGTGTGTCTGGATTGGGTTTAGCGTCAAATCCCCCGTGAGTGAGCTCAGGAAATCATTATCATTAGAGAAAGTGTTATCAAAGCTTCTGCTGATTACAGAAATTTTGAGTGTACTGTTTTTTTGAACAACAGCTTTTTTCTCTCTCTTTTCAGTCTGCTATGCAAAAGAGGAGAATTTTAGGTGACAATATTTTTCATTTCCAATAATACTTTAAAAATAAGTTTTAAATAAATATGAACTGCATGTTGCAGGAACATGCTTATATTTCTGAAAGCATATGCCAAATCTCCTCAACTTTAAACTTTTTTAAGAACCAATTATTTTTTTTTTTCAAGTGAAAAATAACAGCAGTTCTTTTAAAAGCCAGTTCTTCCAGTGCTGTAATTGTTAGGGATTTGATCCAGTATTAAAACACTATGTTAAAGCTGTAAACACTTTTTAGTCTCTAAGAGTGAATGTAGCAACTGAGTTGACATCTTTAAAAAGTAGACGTGTGTACCCTGAATGTGACACCTTAATTTGGTTTCAAAAGTTAGTAAAGTGCAACCGCCATAACTTGGGGTGGTAGGGGAAACATATTTATTGAGGAATTGCTTTAATACAAGGCATTGATGATCCAAATCTTAAAAAAATATGTGATTGAGTTGATGAAAAGTGGAATATTTGTTGTGTCACACAAAAATGGCTACTGCTGCCATTTTCTGTATAAAGAGTGAAGTCAACTGACTGACATATTAAAAAAAGGTCTTTTTTTTTTTACATCTGTTAATAAAGCAAATTAAGTGTGACTACAAAAAAAGTCAGTTTATATGGTTGCACCATGTATATTTGTAATCATTTTTAAAGAAGCATCATGGCTGTTTCTGTGTAGGTAGTATGTATTACTACCTAAAAATATTTTATTTGAATGCACATTCCCTTGTTAAAATACTTTGATAAATAATCACCTGCCATTGCCAGGACTGCTTTGTTTTTAAGTCTTTCATTTTCTGCAGGAAACTGTTAATAATAAGAATAAAAATCCTAAGAATGCAGATGCAGTTAAATCAAATCAAAAGAAAAACGTATTGTTTAAAAATAACCTAGAACACCTGCAGGTTGTACTCTTCATATTCAGTGGACACCTGGTGTAGGCTGAATTAATTTAAATTTTGTAATGTCCTTGGACCAGAAAAGTGCTGATGTCTCCTAATAAATTTCAACTTTCAATAGTTTGGCCCGTCGGCTTTGATAAAATGTATAGTTCGTATTGTTCCCTCTTGGGTGCATTGCCTAATTGCTCATGCCTGTACTTAAAACACTCCTTGTGGGAGGTTTCATGATGCGTGTGTTTTCGAGGTGGCCCGTGCTGAAAGATGGGGAAGGGAGGGGGTTATTTACATTGGCAGCTGTACAAGGGGAAATGAGCAGACTTCAAAGCACCAGCACAGAGGAATTGGAAGTCGAGTGTGTTCGATTTAACTGGATGATACAGACACAATCCAGCGCTGACTGAGCAGAGGGCTATTCTTTTTGAATCAGATGCTGTCTGTACGATGAAATACAAGGAAGAAACCTCTAGAGCAGGGGTGTCCAAAATCGGTCCTGGAGAGCCACTGTCCTGCACATTTTAGTTGCAACCCTGCTGCAGTATGCATACTACTCTACTTCAGCCAATCAGAGGACCATAATTAGTGCCACAGGTGTGTTTCATGATGGTTGAACCAAAAATGTGCAGGGCTCCGGCTCTCCAGGACCAACGTTGGACACCCCTGCTCTAGAGTGTTATTCTCAGGTCACAAAAGGACTTTTTAATGTCATGTTATTTACAAATTTACAAAATTGTTTGATCTTAAACCCCTCTAACATCAATTATTTTGTGTTGTCATGTTAAATTTTTGCAAATTAATAAATACCTCAAGTGTACCTAGAGCAGATGAAATTACAAAAGCAACCAGAAACTATAGAATAATGTAATAAAATAACTTCAACCAGATGCTATGAAGAGGTGTATTTGTCAACTATCACCCAAATATAGGGTTATTTAATGATTTTAAATTCATTCAAACCTGGTAAGAAGAACTAGCATTGGTCATTGTTCTCCTCAGGAGATGCTTGTATAACCTATGTGGTGTATAACTGCAGGAATGCAGGTCATGCTTTTGGTGTTTGATTTACAGCACTTTTTGAAGTTTTCTTTGATAGTAAAGAGCTTAAAGTAAATCTTTGTTGTTAATAATTTATCGTTCTTTGCTCAAGCCATGAAACGTTTTCTGAGTCAGCCACGTATAAAAATAAAGTGTGGGCTGCGTTTGGCCGGCATGCTGCTACTTTAAGACCCCTACTTTAAGTCAAACATAGTTCACTGTTTTTGTAAGAAAAAGCTGTTGTCTTTCACTCTTGAGATCATGTGTTAAGAGACAGAAGCAAATACTGAGAAGCTAAAATAGAAAAAAAAGTGCATAATCAATTCAAGGTGAGTAAATTCTGTTTTTATCAGCTTTATGTTAATCCGTTGTCCAAATAAGAGATTATCACTGGAAAATCAATAGAAGTGAGCGAGAGTGAGAGTGGAACTGTAATGCACCGTTCTTGTCATGTCCAGGCATGTTGCAGAGAAGACCATCGCTGGAGGACTTTGTGGATGCGCTGGCTTGTGATCTGGAGCAGGATTTCGAGACATACATCATGGACTCTGAGGCCTGACCTAGACTGTGTGTTGAAGCTCTGCATCGGGCTGTGTTTTCTCTTTATTTCAATTTAAGCAAGGAGTTGAATGTGTGTGTAAGATAAACGTGACTGCTGGTTAAAACAACCTCAGTCTTTTCTACAGTTTAATTTAAAAACGTTTTTCATAAAAATGAATACTTGGTATTATTGAGTCTATTGGTCAATTGGTCTAACTACAAGCAATCTACAAGTAGCCTTTAGACTATTTTTAGTTTTTTTTCCTGTCTGTACAATTTTGAAAGAAAAAATATATATTAATTGCATGATTCTCCAAAAGATTTTATTTAGAAAAGAATGTTGACAAAAAAATATTTATCATTCAACCATAAAATGCTTTTAATTTAACATAAAACAGAAGAATTCTCAGGGAAACTCTCATTATTTAATTGTTGGTGTTATTAATATTTGGGATTTATACATTTGCTTTGTGTTCATGTTGCTTTATCTACCTAGAAAAGCACACTCTACTTAACACACATTCATTGCATTAAAGACAGCATTACATGTACAATTGCTTGAACAATTTTAATACAAAATGTATGATTTGCACAGCTGAGTGTGTTCACAAACTGCTTTCATAAAGTTCACAAAGACACTGATGTATCTACAATATAAAAATATTCCTATAGTACACTATCTACAATTCAACACAAACTGGCCGATAGATCAAAGGCATAGAAGCATACTGCAGTGCATTATGGGTTTCCACCTGAAGGGTCAGTCTGGGATTCCTTCACCAAGAATCAACTTTTTTGTCAAGACTTTTGTTTACACGCTGGTAACCTTTCTGTAGGCTGCTGATGACGAGTGTCACACACCGCTAGAGAGAGTGTGTGTCTGTCTGTGTGTGGCCTGATGTAATCTGAGTGAGTTTCTGCAAGCTGAGATTAGAGCAGATCATCCTGAGGTGAGATGAAAGAGCAGAAGAAACCAGTCAGTCTAGAGCCAATCAAACAGACAAATAAGCAAAATAACGGAATGTTTTTATACTGTTTTTAGCATTTAAATGACTGTGGTCTCATAAAAAAAGACTTCTCATCTATTTTTTTATATAGAAATTGCAGTCCTTATGTTCAGACAGAGAGCTTCACACACACTTGCTTCGGCGATGGTGAAAGCCCTTAGTTCTAAACCTGATGTGAAGGACTAAGTTTTATCATTATTTTGTTGGAAACACAAGGACAGCCTAAGCCTCTGTCAAGACAAGATATTTTGAAAACTGACATTTTTCTTTAAAGTTTTGTTGTTTGTTCACACATAAACACAGTAGCTTGCCTGTATATCAGATTTTTTTTTTTTCAAAATACAAGTAAAATGACTTTAAACGCTGTACAACATGGAATTTTTGGCTCTTCAGAAACCCAAGAGGTTTATGACTTTAATTGCCACTATCTGGCAGACTGCATTTTCAATGGATTTGAAACTGAATTTTGCTGAGAGCATTTTACTACTGTAGCATTTTAGTTTTTCTAAACTGAAAATTATCATTTTAAATGAGTCACCTGCCATCACGACTGCTCAGACCTACTTTCTAGGTCAGGGTAGTCGCCTAAGAATTTCACTGCAAATGGCATATGTGAGACAAATAAGATTTGGAATTGGATATATATTCTAATTGATTTTTTAATTCTGTTTTGTTAATCATACATTAAGTTTGTGTCCTCTGTATCAGCTGCTGTCAACGTATCCTGTTCCATGCAAGAAAAAAAGTAAAAGAAAAAAAAAGAAATGTAGAAAAATATATGGTAACACTTTTCCTAATGATTTTGCTAAATGGTTGAAAATGGTGAAACAAAAGCTGTTCTTAATGTTAAACACCTTGATTCGAGCTTGATGTTAATATAAAGCCAAACTGGTGTACAGCATGACTTCACGTGTTTGACAGCAGCACGTTGTTTGACAGTCAAAGACTCTTTTATGTAGTTGAGAAGAAATTGAATCATTAGTTTCTTTCATGTAGAGCTTTTCACATGAGGCTTTTGTTTCCTGTGATGGCCTGTTTACACACACCAGCCAGGCTTCATCAGTCACTCATTTGCTTTGGCTCTCTAAACCAACACAGAAGTGAATTGTTTCGATATCCAAGTCTTAATTCCTCTTCGTTTCTGTCGCTAAACATTGTGCATGATGATATCAGTCCAGTTTTTTGGAAAGTTGGTGATGGCATCTTTATGTTTAAACCTTTAGTAAATCTTTCATTTGGTTAATATTTTTAGCTCTCTCTACGTTTTCTTATTAATCAATCACTCAGATTCCTGCATATAATAAGAGGGTGAACTTTGCTTTGTCATTTGCCAGTATTGAAAGGTTTTTTTTTTTTACATCTCATTTAATAATTTTATTTTTCCTTTCATTGTTTGCAAGGCTTTGAGTTTTTTTAGCAGTGACTTTTATGACCGTGTGCAGTTGGATCTTTTTCAAACTGTTTTTTTTTCTTCTGATAATTATATCATCGTGTACATCATACTATAACATAAAGGTACACTCAACAAATGGTTTTAACAAGTGATTATTCTTTCCCTTTTTATATCTGTTGCATAATATGTTGTACCTAAAACCTAAAGTTGTGCGGCGAAATACATAATTAAAATTTCACACAGGCCATCTGACCTTCAGTCTCAGCCATCTGTTTGGATTGCTCCTTCTGATGTGTGAGGTGTCTGCTTATCGTCATCGTCCTCTTCATTTGACAAACTTCTCTGTTGTGCCTCGGAGTCTGTGCTTCTTCTTTTCTGAACCAATGGGCAGACCTCTTCTGAGACATAGGCCAGACTCTGTTGACAATCCAGTCTGCACACACACAAAATAATAAGATTGACCTTGACTCAAAATGAAGATTATTTTGAAATGAGGGAGTAATTTTGTTTGTGCAGCACAGGATTATAGTGGCCGCATTTAAGAAACCTTACCAAGGTGATTTCAGTGGGTCCACTCTTGGTGGAGAAGGGATAGTCAAAAAAGGCTGTATTTTATTTAAATCAGCGCAGGTTTCCGATCATTTGCCCAATTGAGAAGAATTCTTGGTGAGCTGTACGAGTAAGGGGTCTGGGGCAAGGAGCCCAGAATATTCTCTAAAGGGTTGCAAGGTATGATGGCATGCACAAACATTGTTAAGTAGTGGATATGGCTGTGCCATCTAATTGCAATTTACTGACACCTGCTGCAATTGATTCGATGTCTGATTTATTTAAGCAAATAATTTTCAGCGAAAGACTCAAGACATTGTGAAATAAAATTAAGCAAAGCATGCCTTTACATTTAGAATATTTAAGTACATTGGTAAAATAGATTTGTTAAAATATTTAACATAATTGGTAAAATAGCTGATTCTACATTGATCCTGTGAGGAATAAACTTTTTACTAAATGTATTTACAAATAAAACAATCGTATATTGCTGAAAACCAATGTTGCTCATACAATTAGTAAAACATGAAACAAATAGGACAAAAGGCCAAAATAATACAGATGAAATGTTGACCTTAACTGAACTTAATTTAATAAATTTAATAATGCTTAATCAAACACACCATCAGCTCAAAATCATCATTGATAAAGAGCTCTGTAAGGGTTACATATGGCTCTGAGGTCTAGTGGTGTTCTGTGATATCGTAAAATGTCCAGCTCTGTGTAATGTAAATGTAAAAAGCCCTGAATTCGGCATAGAGTGGTGTGATTGGTAATTTAATTCCTCTTCTCTTATCTATTGTTTTGATTAAATTATTGAACACATGTTTGTGAATGTTTCTACCCAATTGGTTTAGTGATTCTGTGCACTATCTAATCAGTACTCTCGCTACCTAGTTGGAAACAAAAGAAACATCAAACTATTTCTTTCAGGTCTTTGCCATAGGCATATTGGGTCAATGTAAATTGCAAATGCGATTGCGATTACATTTTGATTAATTGCACAGCCCAAGTTCCCTCCAAACTTTTGTTAATTGGCTAAATAAGCCTATAGAAGCAAATTTAACCATTTGATTGAACGGAAGAAAATTGTTCCAAGGAAAACAGCTACATTTTAATTTTGAAATTACTGTCAGAATTATTGAAAACCAAATTGATCAAATGTTGTTTGAAGCTATGACCACCAGTTACAGATCTCTGTGAGCATGATTATATAGCACTGACCCATCAGTGGTGGTGTAAATGGGTTGATTTTGGTGTCTGCTTTGACTCCAGGACTCATCACAGCATACAGATGGGATCAGCTCAACAGGACCTGGCAAACAAAACACCCATTCTTAAATTCATGACAATACAAAATTCTTGCTGTGAATATTAATTCGCTCCTCTAACAGATGATCACTAACTACTGGGCATGTTGGGACTTGTTCAGGAGCTACACAGAAAACACTCAGAGTTCAGCTGATTGTTATCAGAGAGTGTTGTGAAAGTGGCTCACTGTGCATGTGCTCATGTCTGTGAACACAGTGACAACATGATCTCTCTGGATGCTCCAGGAGCCTTCGGTCTAGACAGGACAGCTCTGAACCCACAGATGGACCTTCCAAATGGCGAAGAGATACTAGAACACAGGGACATACGGAGAGTGCACCATCTTTATTGTGTTTCACATTTCATATGCATTTAACAGAGGAAAGCTGAAGGTACTTATCTATAAAACTGAAGTTACAGATTAGCATGTACTTATATGTAACACCAAAACTCTCATAAAAAGTAATGAACAGTTCACATGATCTGGCCAATCAGAAGATGATTTGTTACCTGGTTTGCTCTCAAGTAGCTGTCTCTTGCAGTAGATGACACATAGGATGCAAAGAGCAAGCAGAACACTGGCCAGAGCGCTGCAGATTACTGCAGCAAGAGCCACGTCTCTGGGATTGTCCACCGCTGAAGGCAGAGGCACCAGCTTCACCCTGCCCATGCCTGACATATGCAAAGTGAGAAAGAAACACAGAGCACTATTGATCACTTTCTCTTCAGATGAGGTTTTTACACAATGAAAATGTGACAAGTAAGGGCCAAGATCTAGCGGGCTGATTTTAACTCATGTTAACCTGATGACTAGTATTTTGTTAGCTTTTCCACTGGATTTTTGTAACTGCACAACTTGGTTTATCATTCCAGTCATTTGTAGTTCTGAGTGTTTTTTTTTTTAAGTAATATATAATAAATAAAATAATTTAAAAATATGATTAATGGCAGCAGGTGAAGAACTGCTGTCGTCACTACAATTTGTTCGGGCCAATTGGAAGATTTACCAATCAGCCATCAACAGAATGTCACTTCTCACTTTTCATTCGTCAGCCTTTTAGAACCTCATAAAATGGTTCAAAAAAAGAATGGAGACTGGTTTCAGAATGCAATGAACATGTCCTAAAAAGTACACTATGACAAATTGTACCATAATAAACAGTTTGGTGAAAAAGAAACAAAAAACTCACAGTTCGGGTTAACATGCCAAATTCTGTGGGAAAATCATTTTTAGAGTCAATACTTAACCTGATCCGCAGGCTTTTGTTCTTCATGTGTAATGGATCTTCTTAGTGATGGAGGAAGTCTATAAAATCATGGGGCAATTGCAAATCCACAAAGAACTACTAGCTGTAGCTAGAGCCATGCTGCTGGAGATAGAGAGATTGAAAACCGGCTGGTTCTAAGACAAAGGTGGGTTGAAACTTCAAGCTGGAATTAAAAAAACAAACTTGAGGGAACTGGCTCAGTGGTGATTAGGAATTGGTATTATGTGATGTCAACAGCAATATGGAATTACTAAAATAACTTTTTAGATGTTTATTGTTTTACGTTTAGTTTGTGTTGATTTAATTCTACCATTTTCAATCAGAGCCCAAAATCAGCTGAAGCACAAAATGATAAATATTTGGCATAAACCTACTAATCTATTAACTTAGTTTGTTTGTGTCATTAGTTTTTTTTCCTAGTCTGAATAAAACAGTAGATGTTTGTGATATCACTAACGGGTCAGTGCAATTAAAAAGTGAACAAGAAGTTAGGTATTGGGTGGAGCTGATATACTAAGAAATGAATTCAATTCAATGTGCTCAAATGCAGAAAGGGTAAACAGGAATTGTTACCTATGTGGTCAAATAACAGATATGTGCTAGACACAGGAAATAACTTCAGGCGTGATAATTTTATGGCGTGGAAAAAATTCACTTATGTTTGACTCCAGAAACCTTCAAGTGCACCTAAAAATGATAATTACCACCGTGGATCGAATATGAGCCATAATTGCTTAATTGAGAAATTATAAATTGAATCCAAAAAAACCCACACAAATAAAAAGGAAAAAATGAACTGAAGTAACAACTGTAAAAAAACAACAAAAAATGTACTGGCCCTCTAAGATTTGCAGCTAGATTGAACTGAACTGTGAATCTGCATCATGTTACTCAATTCACCAGATTGTAGAGAATAAGTATAAGCATATGTTTACCTAATTAAATCAAGTTGTTGTTTTTTTGCAGTATTGCAAAAGTACAACGTAGCCTTTCAACATTTGATGATTCATGTTCAAAAACCAGTTTCTCTGCACCTCTGCAAGTCCATACTACTTGAAAATGATCAAGTGACTATAGTAATATAAAACATTTTAAAATTGTTATGCCTTTATAACAAGTTTACCTTAGAAAACATGTGACACATTGAGGTGTCAAAATCTTGCACGAGTCTATATTTTTGGGTGCAAGACATATAAGGAGGGAGAAAAAGGAGAGTCTGGACAAGGGTGTAAATACCAGATATGTCCTATAGGTGAAGGTCACATTCCTAGCCTGCCGATAATTTTTCCCCTTCACCTCGGGCCAGTCAGCCCTTCACTTGCCAAGCGACTGATCCCATTATTAGTAGGCGGATGAAGGTTGAAGGGATGAGCGAGATTGTTTGAAGTCTGCAGGGGAATGTGTAATAACCCTGAGAAAACCAGCTGCCCTGCACTCTCTGTAGGCAGCACAGGATCTCTGATGTCACTGTCTGCAGATTCTTCCCTTCCCTTCCCTGGAGACGGCAGTCGTCCATGGAAAAGCCTGACGCTATCGAGTGACTGATCTGGCCTGGAGAAGGGGTTTTACAGCCAGTCATCTTCTGACAGACTATTAAGTCATCAAGATAATTGGGGTTATCATGTTATCTACTGTGTTCTTCGATGTATCCGTCACTTACGATGGAAAAACGAATATACAGAGAACTGAAAACCTGATGTTCTTTTTGATTGTAAATTCAATTGATTAACAGCTAGCAAGCAGTCAACAACTGCATCAAAGTTCACTCAAGAATCATGTTTACTTAAGACAGAAAAAATCACCAACAATGGAATCTTGTTTAAATGCTGTGATTTGAAGGTAGGCCTTTACTTCTATGTTAAGGCAAAGGCACATTTATTTAAAAACATTCAGCTTTGGAAATAGCAGTCCTTGAATTGTATGTGACTTAAGGGGAACCAATATGCCTTGTATTTTGACGTATAATATATGATGCAGCAATAAAACACTAAAAGCGAAAATGCTTTGGTTTTAAAATTAAGCTAATTTTCTTACAGCCAGCGACGATGAGTTACAAGCTCTAGAGACATGGTCGAGTGACATCAGTATACTTTTTTAAGACCTCCTAAGTGAGTGACACCAGCCCCTTAACACTGGGTGGCCGTGTAGCTAACATTAAAAAACAATCAGTGCATTCGAGAGACAAGCACTACCTCAAAATGTGAAACAGAATAAACACTTTTACACGGAATTAAACTCGAAAGACAATCTCTGCATTGCCTAAACATAATATTCAGAGGCTACAAATACAGGCTACAGTACACTACAAACTTCAAAATGGTTCTATCTGTCAATAAGATTGCCTGGGGAAAAAAAGTCTATGGAGTCATTTTATCACTGCACCCCAAAAACCTTCACAAATCTGCTTACAAAGAACAAAAAATATTTCATATGCTAAAGCACCTGTAGTGAGGAGCATGTTTTTAAGCCTGAGCATTGTGTCCTCCATTACATCGCTGGGAGTATGATGGGCTGAGCATTCTGTTCAACAAAAACAGCTTGAAGGACATCCTCTCCTAGCAGGTGAGATACAGTTCCAGTCCAAAACATTTTTTAAAACTTTTGGGTGTAAAGATTGCATAATTCATATTATTGCACCCCAATGACATTTCTAAAATAAAATTAAAAATATTCCTTTGAACCAAAACTTATTATGTTAGGGTTTTTTTTTTCATTAAATTTCACAACGAACCCATTGTACCAAACAACTATGCTAAAACTAATTAATTTACATTGAAAGTGATTGAATTTTAGCTTTTAAAAGTTTTAAAAGGATAGCAGAGAAACCCTGAAGCAAACCAAAACAGGTGGAACTGTGGTGGGGGGAACCACCAACCCAACCATTGGTAGCCGATTTCTAACAACCTCAAAGGCCTCCGAAAAAAATACATTAACTTTAACATAGATGTATTCACTCTGCTTTTTTTTCTCTGTCCATGAAGAATACATCAGAGTGCAAGGTAAACAGACTTGTCTTCTGGAAATCCCATATGGTTAGAGTTTGGATGGAAGTCAAAAACACATGAAGATAGAGCATTAAAGAGCTTCTTTTTTTTGCTTTAATGAGGTTAAATATGAACCAGATATTTGTTTAACATCTTTTCTCAGCAAGAACACAGGGATTCTTTATTTGCGCTTTGGTGAATTAATCATTAAGTAAACATAGGCTTGGCCTTCACAGATACGAGTGCTCTTTGTGAGACAGTGTCAACATCAGTCAAGGCCTCCAGTTTATAAGTCGGAGATCCTTTTGTGGGATCCATGTGGAGACATAATCAAAACCACAAGTGCATGACTCATCATTGAGTCCTAAAGTTATTCATCTTTAAAAAATACAATGTGCACATCCTCAGATTCAGGAAATAATCAGCTTTCACTAAGGTGTCCACATCTACAAAAACAGGGTTTTTGCTAACCAAGTGATTATATATTCAAATATCTGTCCAAAAAACAAGAGGGCTGTCTTTGAATTTAAGTATTTTGAAAAAAAAATAATAAAAATAAATAGGTAATTAACTGCTGCTGCCAGTTTTGTGAGAAAAATGCCCTGCTGATCTAGTGGAAATCAGACACCAAGCTAACCCCTAACCATCTTGACTTTTTAAATGGACTTTTGAAAACATTATAATTGAAGAATAATAATGTGTAATTTTAACTGTAACCTGACTTAGCATCTCCAGGTGACCCATAAGATTGCTATTACATCATGTTGAAAGGCCATAACAGATTTCCTTTTTTCAATCACTCCATGGATATTTTGATGTCAACAAGTTAATTTGAGTGTTGTAATACCCCCATAAACTTTAACTGCTTTAGTTTACAAGCCCTCTTCATATGACTTGTGTGATTATCTCCTTATTAGTGGAGCTTGGCTTCAAGATCCATCAAATTCCATCTTTCTTTAATGACTTTAAAGAAATCTATGTCTAATGGATGAACAGTAAAATACCGAAGGAAGCTGAATGAAACACAAAACGACATAAATAACCATAAAAATTGAGTCAGTCCTTCAGCAATTGAGTGGTAGATGAGTCTCCTCAGTCATGTCTCAGTGGGAGTGAATCTGTCCCAGCAGTAACGTCCTGCACCCCCACACCCTCTCAAACCAAAGCGCTTGGACTCTTATCAGCAGCCCACAGCTGCAGCAAACCCAGACAAAAGCGGCCCTTGAACAGATCTCACCTGGTGATCCTATCAGTGCTCACTGTTCTCTTTTGATATCTGCGCCTGTTGACTTTAAAGAATACCTCGCTCAAACCCAGTCACACACAAACACTCGCATTGGCCTTGAGCTCGAGCTGCTCTAAGCTTGCTGTGGTTTTGAAAACTGTGCTAAATCAGATCGTAAGATTTGTGCCTTGCGTATACATTGTCGCTCCATTGATTTGATTACTTTATTAGAGAAAATAGTGAGTTTGAGGCTTGAAGGTTAAATGTAGATCTATGTTGAAAACCAGCGATTGACTATATTAAAGAAAAAAACTAAATAGAAGATGTAGAGTTGGGCTTCACAAGTTACACAAATACACCAAACTGAGTATGGCTAAATCATGTCAAAATCGAACTGTTGAAGCATAACAAGTGGAAATGCTATAACAATATACATTATTTTTTTCCTCTCTCCGTTAGCTTCTGATCCAGTAAGTTGGAGGTTCATTCAGTCGTGGCGACATCAGATAAAGGGGCTAAGCCAAAAAGAAAATGGAAAACTTTAAAATACAAAGATAATAACTTATTTATTTACACTATCAAACCATCTATGAACTGCCTGAAACAATTAACCAGGTGTTCAGTTCCAGAATTTGACATTCTACATTAACAATGGTTTATTAACAATAATGTGTGATTTTAATTTTAATGATAAATTAGTGCCTTACTTGTCACGTGATAAGTGTTTTCAAGCACACCGTTTAGAGTCAACCCCTACACCTGTTATCTCTTCAACATGTTTACCTCAATATTTTAAGTATTTGTTGAAGTCTACTGTGTCTGAAGTTTAAAACTCAAACAATAAATTACTTGAATTTCAATGAATAACAAAAAAAATGTTAGCTTTGAAACAATAATGCTTTTTTCCCCATGAGTTCACTTTTTTTTTAAACAACAACAAAAAACAGAGATATTTAGTACAGAACAATTACACACAGGTCACATTACCCTGGCTTTCACTTGAACCCTCTAGGAACTGGCTTCAGATCAGTTCAGAGGCCTGGATGGGACAGCTGTGAGGGGCTTAGTCAAATATTTAGAGCGATCCCATGACAAGGAAAGACAGCTAGACGGCAGATGAAAGACATTAAAGCCAAGAGAGGAGCCCATAAAGCACAGTATTTTCCTCCTGTGGCCGAGTGGCTGTGGATTTATAACCGTGTCTGTAGAGCAGCTGTGTGTTGGTTTGCCCCGGGCTCACAGCAAGCCATTAAAATCATCAGACTTTTCAGTTTTGAGCAGAAGATCAACTGTTAGATCTTTCCAGAGTGGAGAGATTAACTCTCGCGTAGAATGAAAAGAAAATCCATACTAAAGCAAATGCTGCATGTTCTTTTTCTTTCTTTAACTGTTTTAATTAAATTATACAACAAAGCTCGGACTGCAATTAATGTCATGCAAACTTGTTGCTTTGTGCACAAATATTATCATCTTCCTCATAACTTTATAAAGGATTTAAAGTGAACAATTAGATCATAGTTTTTATATTATTTAATCAGATGAATTTAGGCCCCGTCCACACATAACCGTTTTTTTTTTTATGTTTTATTCTTACCCTGTTTACAAAACAAATTGCGTCTACACGAAACCGGGTAAAATGATCTGAAACGTTGCAGAGAGTTTGTCTACCCAGTAGAAGGCAGCAGACTCTTCACCCATTGAGGTTAAATCAACCAATCAGAAGCTTCTTTCGGCTCTGCACTCCGAGTTCAGTGCTTCCTTTAATGACTTGGAAATATCACTCACACAAAGATAAGAATAGTCTTTTATAAACGAAAATTCTGTCGCCAGTCTTTACCAACAACTGTTTCACTCTTAAAACTTCCTCATTTATCTGAGGCTCAAACGGTTCTTTTACAAAACAGGTAATTAGCACAGAGAGCCAGAGTGCAAGTCCTCGCGCATCTTCATTAACCATATGGAGATCTGAGCAAATGCTGGGTTAAAGAGTTCCTATAACTCCTTCAAGCTCCGCCTGTGCTATAATTTGCCCGGTTATCGAATCCACGGGAAAACGGATCAATAGTGTTTAAAAAAAAACACTTTGCCCAGTGTTTTCAGATTAACGCAGTTAAAATGCTGCTCCGGTTATGTGTGGATGCACCCTGTAACCGCATTTAAAAAGCACTATAAATAACTGTGTACGTGTGGACAGGGCCTTAGATACTGATCAAAACAATTTACAGGAACAACAGCACAGAGCCAGGAACACAGCTCTGTATGTGTCATCAGCAAATGAGTGAGTGAACATAACATTAGATGTCCATAATGACCACAAAGGATGTGAAACTAGCTCCAATTGTATTGATTTAAAACTAAAATAAATTGACGATTTTTGTAAACAGTGGCATAACAGGTCTTTCAGGAGATTCGTCACTAAATGTACATAGCTTTTATATATGTTATCTCTAAGAAATGAGTCCCCAATAAAAATGCACTGCTTAAAATTGTCTACATTTTTAATTGTGATGCTAAATGTAGCACGACATGAAACATAATGGTTAGATATTATGTCCATTGAATGATTTGTTTACTGAAAACATTTGGAGGGATACATTAAGCTGGAAAGTTTGCTTTTGTGAATTTTTGGGTTTGTTATTTATTTACTAAGACATTTAAAGTTTAATAAGCACACCCAATCAGGGACCCAATAAATTATTTAAAACCCAAACATACTTAGCCCCAATAAAAGCAAACAAACAAATAAAATGAAGCTCACAGTGCGGTTCGTAAGGTGGTGGTGGATCTCCACAGGGAATGCACTCCATATCCTGAAACCCACTCAGCTTTGTCTTTCTGTAAAACCTGAAAGAGTTACATACACATTAGTGATTAGTGATATTTTTATCACACTTAACCTAATTTCTATACATTATTATCATACACTTTTTAGCATGTTTTAGAATTGCTCCAAGACATACCTCAAGATATATTCAGATTGGTTCATGCATGTTTGTGTATTCCTATTTTCTTTTTCTAAAAGCTCAAAAGAGCTTGATGATCATAGCCAATAGACAACTGGCCATAACACCACCCACTAACCAATCAAATGAAGTGCTAATGCATTTCAATGAAGAACGTACTCACTGACTGACCTGGAAGTATAACTGGTAGAACTGCGTCAGATAAACAACAGTTTTAGGAATAGTGGGTACAATGTTTCTTCTTTGTCATTTTGTACAACCAAATTTCTTAACTTTTTAACTGCTTTAAATGCTTTGTCAAAGAGGAAATAGTTAATTTACCCAAATTCTGAGCCTCATTTGCTTTCTACTAAAACCTATAGGTAACATCACACTTGCTAAGTCCATTTTTTTACAGTCAATATTTGAGTGTAATTTAAGGAATTATGTTTTCCTCTTCTACTTTATGATATCTCTCACAGGATACACAATGTTGGCTCTAGTGACTTATACAACATGGGTATGTTATGAAAAGGCTTTATATTGAAATATTTATCCTTCAGCAGCATATGTCCTGTTTTTATTTATATGAAAAATACCTTTTAGTTAGGACCTTGGAGTACCAGTGTTTACCAACATTTCTTTACACCTGTACGTGCGTGGTCAGATAGTTTACAATGTTGGCACTTGAAGTCACCTTTTCTTCTAAGTAGGGTTTTCTTTGGTACCCACATCTTAATGTCAAGTTAAAAATCATGTAAAAAGCTGCGCAGATATATACATTTTTGTGCCCATTTTTTGTGTGTACGCAACAATTCTAGCAGACCCCTAATTTTTCAATGACAAATATGTTAGGAGCAAAACTCAACTAATCAATGGAAAATTTCAATCAGGCTTCATTCCACTTAGTATTACCCTGGACTCACCCTGGCAGACAGTCTCCACACAGTGCATTTCTGGTGCTGGAGCAGTTGCTCTTCAGGAAACGGTTGAGCAGCGAGCAGTCCATGCAGGGCTTACACTTCTGCAGGCTGCGCTCTTCTTTGAAGCGACTCCCTCTGCAGGGCACACACCGGGCATCCTCGCCAAAACCGAAGCCACATTCCTGTCAGGATTAACGCACAAGAGCCTGAGATGAAATCATGATCACAGCATGTGTGCAGAACAAAGGCCAAGCTCCTTTTGAGAGAGTCTATCTTACCCAGGCAATAATCTCTCTGACTCTCACAGGATCAATGGGCAGCCTTCTGCTCCGGGCCCCCAAAGGGCTGTGTTTTTGAATGAAAAAGGCCCTCGGGACGCCCATTGTTGGTTTATTGGGAATTTATTGCAGAGGTTTTGTCAGCCTTTGCTTCAGTTCAAGGGTGAGTGAGAGGTATTGGTATTTAAAGGGTCTTATGTGGGGAAATGGAGAAAAATACTTCAAGCAGAATGTAATATTTCTTTTCTTTGATATGAAGGTGTAATGTAATCCGGACATTTTGGTGAGATTCACCCAGAAAACTGATCTGTGTGCATACGTAAATTCAGACCTTGAAAAAAGCTCTCAATGTCAAGCTGAAGGCTCCAGAGAACCAGACAAAAAGTTTGAAATAATAGCAGACAACACCCTTCACACTGTTCCCTAAATACAGGCTTATTTGATTACAATACAGATCTGAAACAGAGCAGTCTGGATAATAACACGAGGAGGATTATACTGCACACAGTCTGAGCAACACAAGACAAGACAAAGAAAGCACCTCAGTTTCACAAAACAATTTTTTGTTGATTTGTGTTGAACCAATATTCCTGGTAGACACAGATCATTTTAACACTGGAATTTAAAGTTACATTTGATCCCACTTTAAAAAATTATATCCTGCTCCCTAGTACATTGATAGGTGAGCTGAACTTGAAACACAAAGCCACGGTCTCTCTCCCACTTTGCTTCCTTTTTCAACTGTCCAAACGAGACTAATATTGCCCGAAATCTTTTATGTAAAAAGAAAAGGGTTTTATTTAATTTTAAACTCAACTTTTCTCAACTTCTACCAGGCTTTAGTGTTGTGCCCAATATACACTAACACAAGTTCACTGACATAGAGTTAGCCCAGGAATGCAAAGCAAGATTTGGCGAGAATAGGGTAAGGGTACTGGCCGAGCGGTCCATGGATGGCCACGGGGCAGAGAGGGAGAGTCACTTTCGTGAGAGTGGAGATAGGGGTGTAGGAGAATGTCAAAATGAAAAGAACTTGTTAGCGTTTTATGTCTTAAGCCTGATTTTTACTTCTGCGTCAACTCGAGGAATTGCCTTTACGTCATCTACGTACTGACTCAGACCTCAGGCTGACTCTTCTGCAAAGCTCGACGTGCACCTCTTATAAATTGTAACTTCACATCAAGGCTTCACGGAGCAGTCCTCTCTCTTTCTGGGCTTGTGCTCCATGTTAAACTCTAGATTATGAAATGAAATTTTTGCGATAAAGTAAACAACCTTCCTTTGTTATCTGTGCTGATACATATCTCCACCCACTAACCAATCAGAGCAAACATGCTGTCAAGAAGTAAAAAAAAAACTCCCTAAAAACTTTTAGTCGGATATTTCATTAAAAAAAGCTTCATTAGACAGTGGCGTTACAAAGAAAGTGGTTTTGATATCTTACAAGTGTAATTGCATTTTATAGAGAATGAAAAAAATTGGGGATTCAAAGAGACTGTTTACAATAAAAATTGCATTTTGAAATTTAAAAAGGTATGGCGCTAGTCTAGGGGGGTCCGAGATTTATTCTGATTTCTTTGAAAATGTGAAAACTTTATTTAAAATTAGCTCTGGGGGTTTGCTTTTGCCTCAGCCCTGGACCAACTGCCAATTTTCATTCACAACATGTTGGATTTTTACAGTTTTCTTCATAGAGTATGATCCTAAGAAGATAAATCTTAACAAAATGTTTCTCTCCAGGCTCCACTATCTTAACGTAAAACTTAATTAGCATTTCCGAGAACAGTCTTGCTCACTGCAGGTCCACACACTTCAATAAACAAAAGAAAGCTCTTCTGACTGTCATCAATCTGGAGTATTATAATCCTCTGTCTCCACACTGATTTACTTCTTGGGAAACCTGCAGAGATTTATTCCGCTTTCACAGAGACAGATTTCTCAAACCACTTATTCTAACTCTGTATTCACAACTTCACTCAAATCATCAATTCCGATATTTCACAATGAAAACCACAGTTTTGACTTTAATTCAAAACAAATACTTAATCCTGAATTACACCAATGACGGGAATAATGCCTCAGTAAAATTAAATAAAAAATATTTTACCTAAAAAAAAAAATTATTCTTCAACCCCAGTGTTTGAGAGGGGGGTACAATGTGCAAGCTTAACTGTCTTAAAAGAAAGTGGCGAGGCAAAATCTCAATAGACTGACACTTGTGTGAAGATCCCAAAATGATCCTGAATGTATCAATGAATAAATACGTTTCTGCATGTCTCTTTCTGCACTGTGCTGCTTTAAACTACCTTTTGAAAGACATTCGGATATTAAGTATTAAACTCACTCACTAAGATGATCTTTGTGGTTTGATATCACCCACAGCGAAATGTTTTTTTTTTTTTTTTACCGATGGCCCTTTCCAAAACCTGGTCAGTGTATCCCTCCAGCATTTCCATCATGCTGAGCTGGATTAGAGAAGGCTCATGTGTCATTAACGTGGAGAGCAGCTTCTAACAGGGGCCTTCTTTCTACACTGCGATCCAGTTTCCCAGCATGGGCACACATGGATTACTGGACTGCATGAGAGAGCCAATGACAATATCTCTTCACAAAGCCTGGCCCCAGGATCAGACGAGTTTCACAAGGCCGATTTGGCTCTCTCAACATGGGGCCCAATGGTGGATATAGTGTGCCCAAACAGAAAGACAGCTGTTGTTGTCTGCCTGTATTCCATGTAAGAGATTCTCCTTCACCGGAGGATGGAGGATTGGTGGAATTTGGAGCAATGATGGGGAGTCGATGGGGAAAAGCGTCTCCTGTGGGGTTTCTTTTGGACTGTGCAACTATTGAGGATAGCTAAACTGATTTCAAAATGAATATGAGAAAATATCAGAAAAAATATGAATAGGGTGGTTTCCCTACCAGGAAGAACACAACTCAAGATTATGCTTGCATGAATTAATCTAAACCAATCACCTTTTCCCCCAACCATCTTCTGATCAGAGTTGAGAAAGCCAAGTATAACAGGATTGATGTGTGATAGAGGATAAGGCTAGATGAAGTCGAGCATGTTGAAACACAAATGAAGTTTTTGTGTTGAGTAAACCTCAAAATTGCTGTGTTTAATTTCCCACAACGATAAAGCTCATTAATGCTTCCTATCACAACACAATGTGAACGTCTCACTTAATCTCACAGAGCCGCTAAAAACCTTTCGGTTTCATACCAGAAATATCATATTTTCAGTTTTTGTGTTTTATTTATTTCATTAATTGTTAAGCATATTTCCAGAGCTCTCTCAAACAACAAAACCTTCAGTTAAATCCAAAAATCAGTTAAATCTCCAAAAAGCATACTGTATGGACAGCCTTTGAATGTACTGTTTCTTTACCAATTACTAGATGCCAATCAACAAAACATTATCTAGGCTGTTAACTGTCTTTTCTGGTGAAAGACAGTGTGTAGGCAGAGGGTTTATCCATCTGTTTAAACTGTAATGGTTCTGTGAGAAACAGCAAAAAGGTCTTGTGTGAACTCGTGCTCTCAGATAACAAGAGCTGTCTGGAGCTTCTGAAGTGCCTAATGCTAAATCAACAAAACATTTTAAACTATTTCTAATGTTCTTACAGCCATTAAGAGGTTAAGTGTACTTTCTTTAGAGAAATATTTTCTCTATTAGCCATTAGTCAAGAACATTTCACCTAATCTTCATATGAATACTGTTGATTGACCCACTGATGCTAACTGTTAACACTACCTCCAAATAAATTCCTTTAACCGAGCCCAAACGGCAGCCATTCCATCCCAATACACTATTGGAAGTAACAGATGTGCAGTTCCTCATTTGACCAGTAGAGGCTGATTCCGGAAGTGAGTAGCTTCCCATCCCTGTTTCCCGTATTAGAGAACCTGCTCCCTTTTGAAGTTAGCCTTAAGCGGTCGCTTGGGAAGCTGCTGTTCAGTCACTTCCTATTACCCATAGAGAGGGAAAGGAGAAGGTTGCCCCTTGGTGATGATCTCTGACTGTCCTTTAGGTAGACAAATTGTGACTGAAACCACAATTCATTCACTGACCACTTGAGGCTGGTCTTAAAAAGGAGCAGATGTCAGAGACATTCTGTGTTCATCTAGCTAATTTTACAAACAAAGCCTGGTGCAAACACAAGTTTTCATGAAAATGTTAAACCACAGCTTTATTATATTTATCTATGTCATTAAAACCTTTTAAATTGTGCATAAAAATGGATGAGGCCACTTGACATTCATAGACTACAGACTCTGCTTTTCCGTGTTTGCTTTTTTTCTTTTTGGATTTTATGTACTACATTTGGATATATGCATATATCCTATAGTGGTAAACTGCAGCAAGAAAATAGCTTATTACACCAACTTTTAAGCCAATTACTTTTAAGTCCACATGTGTGATGTCATGATCACTGAGTTCATAGTTTAAAGTGGTCTATGAATACAGCTGATGTTTAGCAAGCATATATATATATATATATTTGACACATAATAAAAGTTCTAAATGATTCAGATTAAAAACTACGCTGCAAAAAAATTTTATTCAAGCAAAGCTGAAAATGTTTAAGTTTAGATTGAAAATCTTGATTTTCTTAATTTAGGAAGAATTTTCTAGTTTAAACTTTTAGGGTATTGATTGTTTAGCTTATTTTGAAAAAAAATATCACTTAAATTTTCTTGAGGAGAACAAATGCTTATTCCCGTCGTTTATTTTCTTGAATGAAGAAACTTTGTAAAACAAACATTTACTAATGAATGCAGGTGTGATAACTGTTGACGAAAATGTCTGGATCATAATTGTGAGAAAAAACTTGTATATCTTGGTCAAACCGTTTTCAAGTGTTAAATCTGAGAAAAATTAACCCTCTCTAAAAAACACACACACGCACGCTCACACACACACACATTAGTATTCTTGGTCGTTCAATACTACTTCAGTATTAATTAAAGGTAAAAACATGTGTATTGTTTGCAAATTGTTATCCGATGCTCAATAGCGAGTGCTATTGTAGTGGCATAGTTGCTTTGGCTACTAACAGTTGATTTTTTCCATATATTGCTATGAAATCCCTGTTGACTTGAGGGAACTACAAAGTCAAAGTGTTTATTCACAGTCAGAAAATAAACCGTTTAAAATGACATAAAACAGTCCATTAATTTATTTACTCATAATCTCTCTTTTGAAGTACTATTTGTTTTAGTACATATTAAACCAAGATAAATCAACTTGTTTTTGAACAAATCTACAATAAAGCAGCTCAAAGATTGTTCGTGGCTTCAAAAGAACAAAGCAAACCAGTTGATTTTGAATGGAAAGAAGTAGACAATCATTCACTACCACCTCAGGCTCCAGTGCATTAATTGGCTGAAAACATCTGATGCAGTCAAGCGTGTAACCCACAAGAGTGTGTGTTCAAGTGAAACAAGTCATGCGCTTATAAGAAGCATGTGCACTACATTTGTATACATGCAACCAGCATATGCACCTGCAATTCCCAGTTTAATGAACTGTTTAATAACTCTCACACTCAAGAAAATCCCAAAAGTGAACATTACACACAAAATCATATTTATTTAATAAAAAAACTAAACATCCATCAAGACAATTATCAGAATAAGACAATAACCAGAAAACGATTAACTTAAATTATTAACATTAGTGTGTGATTTTCAAAAAGAGTATTGCTTTAATCTTCTCACAGGTATGTTCATAGGGGCTTTATGGGTGGCAATGACTTTTAAGGACTTGAAAAAGGAGGAAAAACTGAAGATTGTGAGCAGAAGAGGATAAGAAGTGTGGGTGTAACTGATTAAAGCGTAGCCAGCTCTCTACAAAGGCGAACAACGCTTTGGCCTCACTCTCTCATTATGAAAAGAAGGAAGCAATAAATAATTGGCCAGGACAAGCTATTCAAAACACTGGCATCCTCTCTCTATTGCTGAGCTCTTTGCTTTTGCCCTGTTTGGTCTAGATTGAAGCTCTTTCAGGAACTCTCTGATGGGAACCATTCTCTGCGGCCTGAATTTTGTTATTTATTTTATTCTAAAGCAAATGAATAGCGCTGGACAGTTCATCTTAGCTTAAAAGGAAAGCATTTGAAAGAGAATTCACCCAAACATGAATGTTAACTAACTATTTACGCACCCCAAAAAGTTCCGGTAAAAGCTAATGTCCATTGACTTCCAGCATACTTTCCTAATGATGGATTTGTTTTTTATCAAATAGGTTTTCTTTGTGGAAGACCATGAACAGTATATATTGAAGAATGAACAGTATACATTGAATTCGTTTTGGAGTAAATAGAGACTTAATTTCAATAGGAAACAAATTGTTCATCACAGATTTCTAATTATTCAGATTAGTCTAACAAAATAATTACAGTTAGACTAACAAAGTAAAAAACAATTCCAAACCTTAGAAAGTTCTTGCCCAGCATCACACTGCCGGCAGGGAACACAGCTCCCAGACATATCCTTAAATTCCTGTTCCCTGCAGTCCCGTCTTTCCTCAGCCTGAACAGACAATACGACAAAACGAATTACTAAGATATAAGTTCACTTTTCCGGTAAACAATATAAACTCGCATAAATACTGTCAATGTTATTGAAGTATTATTGAAATATATATTTACTAAAATTGTCTTTTCTTTAGACTTACAAATTGTGTGTATGGTCTGAGATGTTTCAAAAGTTTCTTCGGGAAATCAACATGTTAGGAAATGCTGTTGTTGGATAAAAAATTAGTTTTTAAAGGATGGAAAAGAAGTAACACAGGGTTCCCTTTTAACCACACTTTGTTTTAGTATATTGTAATATATTTGAATGAGGCAAAAAAATTGACATTGTATTATTTTGTGTAAGTTGACGATTGAACCTTTTTTTCAGACCAAGTGACAAGTCCATTAGATTTTTCAAGATTCTACAATGTATCGTTTTAAAACATAAAGTACATATGTAATCTAATTTAAAACATGCATCCTGATCTGACTCTTAGTTAGAATTTTTATCTTTTTCATCATATGAGAAATATATTGTGTATATGATCAAAATTATTGATCATTTTTGCCTTCTTTTCAATATTGCCTATATTTTTGTATCAAATAAAGGTCACTTTATTTTTATGACATTTTTATGTGAGAATTTAGGGAATGCAATAATTTGAGGAGTCTTGCTAAAAAAATGTGGTTGAAAAGTCATGAATGCAACAGAATTTAAGAAAAAGCTTTCATGTGGTGCAGGGGGCATGATCCCGGCAACACCAGAGGTCATGGGTTCCATACCCAGGGGGAGCAAGAATTCTCACTGCAATGTATGTCAGTTTGCATAAAAACCCCTCTGTTAAAAGCTTAAATATTAATTATTAATTAAAACGTAAAATGTAAGCAAATTAATTTAAGAGACCAATATCAAATTTTGATTATACTTCCAGCATGGAAAAAGCATCGATTTATATAAATAATTGATTTCTGTGTTCACTTGAAAGATAAATGTACCGTGACAAAGAGTGGAAGGAGAAGAATGGAGAGCAGGGGAAGCCTGGAGAGCATCATCCTGGAAGCTCTTTTCCTCAAACACACTGAAAGCACAAAATTCTCTGATGAACGAACACGTAGTTAGAACCTGAGTGAATACTGGTCAGTCGTCTGAAGTCATCTTTATGCCGGTAATCAACAGGTATTATATTCTTTTATGGAGTCCTTGTTTCTAGAAATCTAACTACAAATGTGCAAATTTGATACGTGTTCATTTCTCTTATAAATGTGTTTTTAGTCACATTTCAAGCCCCGTTATATTTTTGTATTTAGAGGTTTAGTTCGAATTGCTTTCATTAAAACGTAAATTAACTGATAGAAATTATACCAGGAACAAGGGAAGAATTAATTACATATAAAGGAGAGAAAACGACAACCTTTATTAGAGAAAGATTTATCATACAAAGTTGGTCGAGTGCTTTGAGAGAAAGTGACTTTGACGGTCAGATTTAGATCCTAAGCTCTTAAAACTCCTCGTTCTTACCAGTTTCTGCTCTCCTCAGATCAGCTTCGGATGCAAGATCCAGCTCCAGTGTGAACAAGAGCGAGTTGAAACTCGGACGCCTGAAAGCTGACCTCCAGTCAGCCTGAGCGAGGCATCCGAGCTGCAGCCGCGTCCTGGAAGAACAGCTTCAAACTCCTTCCACAAGCTCCATGCGGTAATCCCAAACCCGCTACGAGTGCATACACGAGAAAATACCTAAAGTACAGGAGAGGAACGCGAGATGCCAGCTAATGTCTGACTCTGAGTAAAAGTGATTCCTTCTTCTGCTCCTCTGACTGCTGCGCGCGTCCGCTGGACTGTTCCCTTTCATCTCAGTGACGTCAAACGACTCTTTGCCATTGGCTGATTTTGGTTGCCTCCATGCTGCGCAACAATGATGAAGTATTGACTCTCGCTGGTCCCAATTTAAAATAACATATTAATAACACATGCTATGTATACATGTAAATGATGCACATTTCAATGATGTATGAAAGTCTATGTGTGCGTGCGTGCGTGTGTGGTTGGAATATAATACTCATTAATTATTACTACAGATGAACTATAAGATCTCAACTCCATCTGCCGGTCAGGCATAATATTACATTGAACTGATTAACCCCTTCAGACCCTGCAATGCATTTTTTCAACTCGTGCGTCTCAGTGAATGCCATTTAAGCTCTGAATCTGAAATCTATCAGTTAATTTTTTACATTTACTTAATTATTCACACTCATTTATCTTTCTACTAAATGTATCAAGTTGTGATATTTCATTGCTAACTTCATGCTGCTATTTTGTTAGAGGAATAGTTGAGATCTGCTGTTGACTGAAAAACTTGTTAGTAGCTTATACACAAACGGCAAAATCTGTTTGCGTTTCGACTGTGGCTAAAACCAGTGTATAATTATTTCCTTTTAAATAATAATTTTGTAATCTAGAGAAGTATGTTACTTTAAATACAATCTACTCAAGTAAAAGTACACATTTTAAAAACTATTCCAAAATTTGTGAACAAGTAAACACTAAAACTTCTCAGAGAGTGCGAGTAAATGTAATTTTCTACTTTCCACGGTTGGTGCACGGAGGCCAAGTAGTGCACAGCACACACCCAAAAATACAGTATAAACAAATAAAACGGGATTTGAAGATAATGTGAATGATCTTTTCATTATTATTCAATATCTGCCATCAATTTTAATTGTTTTATGTGTGATCTAAGTTTGGTTCATCTTAAGTGACGCATTTATCCCATCCTGCATTAACTAAAGGTTTTAAGAATCAGACACCAGGTGGCAATATAGTACAGGTTTTAATGTTGACTTCATTTAAATAAAAGTCAATATCTATGCATTTGCATGTATTTGCACGGGAGACCGCTGCAAACCTTTTCTTTTGTTCTTATTAGACAGTTACAGAGATTGTATTTCTACTACACATATTGTGTTAGCATATCTTCTTTGTATATACAGAAAATATACAGCTTCACTGAAAACTAATACACGTTATAAATGTTAAAAAATATGTTTATGAACATATTTTAAATACTCAATTTTAATAAATGTTGTCACCGTTTATCCTTTTGTGGATTGAGTCTAAACTATTAGACATGTTGCAATTGTTTCTACGCATAACTGTGAGGTGTGCCTTTAATCCATTCAATGTAAATGGTCAGCATGAAAATGAAAGAATGCAAAAAAGTGGCATAACTATATTCTCTACTTAAAAGTTGAAATAGGTATTCTTTCTCATATTTACTGAAACAATAACAAAGAGGTTGTTCTTGAAGTTGATATTGATAGATCATATTTCAATCTTTATTAAATAATGCCCTGCAGAGGATCGGCTGCCTGGAAACTCAATGACTCAGAGCTGTATCACATTACTAATAGAATATAGTGTATTTCCTTTTTTAAGTTATAAAGTATAGTAGCTGTTTGAGGAACTTTTCTATTAATCTTCAATGTGTTTGCAAGTGTATTGCAATTTATGTATGAATATATTTTTCTTTTTAACATTAGAATGAAATGCTTTTGGATCAGTGTGGCAATTTAGATTTTTTTTAACGACAATGATTTGACTTTGCAACTGTAGTAACAAACTCTATTTAGACAGTCTATGGTTCTTACAACTGGCAGAACTTATTAGATGCTATAGATCCAATTCTACCATAAAAAAACAGTATTGATCACCACTTCAGATCATGTTTGGCTCACTTAATGATTTATTAAACATTTCATGATGATGTCCATGTTATTTGCACATTATAGGAACATAGTGTAGGTGGCATCCCCCATTGGATTCTTTAGAGGGCCATGGGAGGGTTTGAGATGCTGGGGACAACAAAAAGCTGGATTATTATTGGTTGAGCAGATATGACAAAACCAAAACTTAAGACTTCTGCAGGCACTCATCAGTGGCTTTCACTTAAGGGGTCCTGTATGTGACTTCTTATTTTCTTTTATTTATATTTTTTATGAAAATTGCTGATTTGTTGTAAGCGGAGGCATACCTTAAACCCAAACATATACTAAAATTACAAAATTAGGAATATTGCATGTTTAATGAAACTTGTTTGTGTAAATGGAACCTACTAGACAGAAGGTGCAAAGGGACCCAAAAAAGGCCCTGGCATTTTTGAACATGGCAGCCCTCCATGATTTTTTACAAGATATGTGATGGCACATACAACGATTACTGAGACACATGGTTACAGCCATGCATTTTCTTTCCTTTTTTCACTGTCAGAAAAAAAGGTACAGCGCAAGAACAATTTTGTTCCTAGGGGTACAAAATATTTAAAAAGAGATCACTGGTGGTATGACTGTTGAAGATGCCATCAAAAAATATCCCTTTTTGATGAGTCCATCAGGGGTTAGTGTCAAAATTATTCTGAAAATCAAACAAACACATTGTATTTACATTTACGTTTAGTCATTTAGCTTTTAAAGCAACTTACAAATGAGAAGAAGGAAACAAATACACAATTGTGTTCTAAACATGTTTCAGATATTTCCAACATGGTGTAAGAGGTGGAAAAAAAATTCAATAGAAAGAAATAAAAGTCAAGAATTGTTAGTTTATTTGTGAAGGAAAAATAATGAAAAAGTTGAATATAACGTGTTCTTCAAGACAGCAGTAGTTTTGTGGTTCTGATTGTGGTAGGAAGTTAATTTCACCAACTGGGCAGAGTGAAAGTCAGACTTTAAATTGTAGAACACAAAAACTGTAATGTGTTTGTTTATTTTTGCTTTTGTCTTTACTTAATTTCAGCTCTATCAAGAAATTGGCTTCCTGTATGACGGTATTAATCTGTGCCGCATCTTTCAAGACAACTTTGGATGCATTACATCCAATGTGCTACGTCTTGCTAAAAGGAACACCCTTTTAGCAAAGGTGCACAAAGAAGCCATAGAGGAATCTCTCTGTGAAGAACATCTTGGTAATTAGCTCATTACATTTCTCTGCTTTATTAAGCCTATTAAATTCTTGCATTGGATGGATTTCTATATGAAAGTCTTTTGTCACATTTTATGTTCCAGGGATTGATTTTAAAGCAGCACTTCTCATGTTACCAGGCTTGTTTAGAGAGAAACTTGAACATTTCATTGTACTTGGGGAGGTGCGTATTTTGTTTTCCATGTCTCATGAGAGAATTTTATTCATAAACTATGTATATAGTCCTACATACTATGGCTGTAGCCGTAAATTTCATATTTTAGTAATCAAGTACTAATTTTAAATTTACTGATTAATTGAGTAATCGGTGTTGTAGTATGCAGCTCAATCTCGCAATGAACACACTACGGTGTTCTGTTTAGTTTTTAAGATGAAATGGTCCCAAATCTTGAAGATTTTTATTGCTCACGTCCATGATACAGACCATGGTAATCAGCACAAATCAATGCGACAAAATTGTGACACAAACTTTTAAAGAAATTATTCGAGGCAGAGGAATTTGTTTTGATAATTCTTTGTAATTGAGTTACTTGAGGAATCGTTTCAGCCCTACTATACACAAATGGATAAATAACAGTAATCTCACTTTTTAATTATGCTAGATCTGTAGATCTGATTTATGCTTTGTTTTTTTTAGAGCGAACCATCATCACCATATCCAACTGTACAAATACCAGAGGCCACTGACTGGAAAACTGTGTTTACAAGAAAAGTCACTGCAGTCATCAGAGTCGAGGGGATTCAGATTTGCCAGGCTAGTGGTGTGTATGAAGGGGCTCTTGCTGCATTTTGTGCCTATTTTGTCTTCAACTTCACATACCCATCTCATTTGAGGAATACCCTGATGTTTCTTCAGCGATACATTTTAAAACTTACTGTGGATGGTGACAAGCCTTTACCTACCCCAGTTACCAGAATTATTAACCTCTTAGAGTAACATCTGCAAATATGCCCCGCCTCTTCTGTTGCCCTAAATGTTCTCAGAGAACATTCACCGTTATCAAATTAATCCAGCACATTGGCCTCATTCATGCCCATGAGGCACATTTTTCAATAACTTGTGGTCTTAATGGCTGTCAGAGAACATTTTCAAAGTACGAGTCCTTCAGATGTCATGTTTACCGAAAACATAAATGTACAGTGTTACAACAGACTAGTGACTCCCTACCTTCACTTGAGGAAGAACATACTACTAATCTTGCTGATTTTTCCACACCCCCCCCAAGCATGAATGACCTGTTGCTGAAATTTAGAGAAAACCTTTTTGCCTTCCTTCTGAAATGCAGAGAAAAGAACCACTTGCCTCAGTCAGTGCAGCAAGAAATTTTGGATGATGTTAATTTCCTGTTCAGTTTTTTCAAGGAGAACTATGATCAATTTCTTAAATATCATCTGGAAAAAAATGGCTTTGATCTTGAAGCTTGTCCAGAACTTCAAGAAGTGCTACAGTCCCCTGACTTTTTTTCAGAGGCCTCAAGAGTTGTTCGGTCTCCATATATGTTAAAAGAATTCTGTAAATCAAAATTAGAGTTGATTGAACCTGTACAGTACACACTAAGAGACTCAAGTGGGAACAAGACTGGAAGTTACTCTTACGTTCCTATTTGTGATGTTCTGAAGAAATATTGTTCACATGAAGACATTATGGAACAAATACAAACTGAGCTGACTACAGAAAAAGATGAGCTTTTTTTAAAAGACTATCGAGATGGACATTATTTCAAAAAACACAGATTCTTTGCAGATCACCCACAAGCCATAAGGTTACAATTTTATGAAGATGAGTTTGAAGTTTGTAATCCCCTGGGGTCTAAACGTAACAAACATAAACTGTGTGCAATTTACTATACAATTGGAAACATGGGTACAAAGTATTGCTCTCAATTAAAACATATTCATTTGGCGTTACTTGTCCGCTACTGTCATGTTAAACAATTTGGATTAGATGAAATTTTGAAGCCACTGATAGATGATCTTAAAAAGTTCTCCTCAGAAGGGATAAATATCCTTGTAGATGGTTCAGAAAAAAATGTTTGTGCAGCTGTTGCAGTTATATCAGGTGATAACCTTTCCTCCCACTTAATAGGTGGATTCAGCATGTCTTTTAATGCTGGACGAATTTGTAGATACTGCATGGCCACACATAGTGACATTAAGAGATGTTTTAATGAATCTGATTTTGTTTTAAGAACTACTAACGTTCACAAATACCACTTAGAGTGTGTTAAGGAAAATCCAGAAAACAAAGTTATTTATGGTGTAACGGGAGTTTGTCCATTTGACAAACTGGACTACTTTGATGTCACAACATCACTTCCTCCGGATGTGATGCATGATTTTTTAGAAGGTGTAGTACCTTTGGTCTTGCGTCTTGTTTTAAGTAAAGCTCTCAGAGACAAGCTCATTTCCATACACGAGTTTAATGAAGAGTTGAGGAAGCTTACTGTTGGACAGAATGATAAGAAAAATAAGCCTGCTCCTCTTTCAGAAAAACTTGCATACAAATGCAGTATAGTAGGCTCTGCCTCACAGAAATGGTGTTTATTTCGCCTACTGCCCTTCTTGGTGGCACATCGAATTCCTGAGGACTGTAGCTATTGGCATGTCTACTTACTTTGTCGTGAAATTTCTGACATTGTAATGGCTCCGGTTGTAAAAAAAGAATGGCTTCCAATTCTTGATCTCTTAGTTTCAGAGTTTTTGTCATGTACAGTTAAAGAATTTGGTGATGTTCTTACTCCAAAATGTCATTATTTAATTCATTATTCTCGGTTGATGTTATGCTATGGACCTTTGCGTTCTTTTTGGTGTTTTAGGTTTGAAGGAAAACATCAATATTTTAAACAGGTTGCTAGCACTTGCAGAAATTTTGTGAATATTTCATCCACTTTAAGTATTCGACATCAATACAAACAATGTTGGGAATTGTCTTCTGGTAATATGTTGGGGGAATATGAGAGAGTAGCTGGATGTTGTATTAGCACACCATTTCAATCTTTGCCTTTGGCTCTACAGCATTCAGTAAGTCTGTATAAGAAATACAGTCATGTCAATTTTGAAGGCAAACAACTTCAGCAAGTAGCAGAAGTAGTGATAAATGATGTCAAATACTGCGTTCAAGATGTTTTTACTGTGGGTCATGTGCACACAGAAGAAGTTCCATTGTTTTTTCAGATTAAGTATATTCTTAATATAGACACAGACTGGTTATTGTGTGGCAAATTGTTAATTCCGGTTTCCTTTTGTCAACATTATCATTCATACGGTGTGAGATTTGAGAATGAATGGACTGTCCTCTCACCAGGTGAAGAGGTTGATCACCAAGCATTAGATACTTACAGTGTTGATGACAAGTTGTTTATTACCCTTCGATATCTTTGCTGAGGAAAAATCCTCTACATTTCCAAATGTGCAGTGCTAAATAAAACCAGTTTGGTGTGTGTGAGTTTACCCTTTCAAACACTTGGAATGGGTGTGACAGGAATGGGGTTATCTATCAATGCTAAAAGCTTTAATTGGTTTAAATGAAAGGCATTCTAAAAGGTTTTATTCTGTGTATTTTTATTGTCTTGATACACACTCTGTTTTAAGATGAATTAAATATGTGTAAAATAAAATCCTTTTTTTACAAGGTGTTAATGTAGTTAAGTTATTTATGCATGCATGCAGCCATACAAATAAATGCATGGGACAGAAACCTGTGAACACTTTTAATAAGGTACATTTTTGTGCCGTAAGTGTGTGCAATTTTGTTCCTTGGGGTACAAAATTGTCCCTCTAATGGTACAAAAGTAGAAGGTACAATTTTGAACCTCTAAATGTAGGAACAAAATTGAACCCTTTAGGGTACCACCCCAGTGACGGCCACTTGTACCTTAAAAGGTACAGTTTCATACCTTTTTTTCTGAGAGTGTTAGGGTATTGGCACAAAACACACAGCAGTTAAGTGCTTTACATCAGTAATTAAAGTTCTACATGCAATTTGTTAGAGATATAACTGCAGAATTTTTTTATATCTTTCTGATTTGAAGTTAATTGATCGATTTCAAACTATACATTTACTCATGACCTGATATCAAATTAAATACAAGGTTTTTATCAGTTTTAACTGTTTTAACTAATATTTGTTTAACCATGCAAGATATATCACAAAATGAGTGAATATTTCATTGGACTAGTCCAGAGTCTGTTAATAAAATCAGCCAATGGGCCGCGACTTACATGTCATATTCACACTTATACAGCTAATAATGTGTTTTTTTATATATATATTTGAAACCCCGGCCCAAAATTGTGTGTCAGCGCACCGGGCATTGCCCGGTAAGCCCGCTGGCCAGTCCATGCCTGGTTACTTTCTTTCATTTACTGGTTAAAGTTCATTTTGGTTGGCTCTGTTCAAAACTTGTGCTGCAGTAAACAAATGGCATCGCATATTCCTGAGTTTACACTAAATCCACTAAATTATTATTACAAAATCAAACATTATTAATAAATGTTTGTAAATGTTATTGGTAAATAATAAATAAGCTAAGGAATGCACCTGATATTTTTGCCACTAATATGTTGTAAATCGAATAAAACTATATTTAAAAGTAGTCCAAAACAGGTAACATTAGGCAGTGCATAGAAATTCATGTACCATATATGATAGCAAGTGGATCAGATATCTTGTAGGTTCATATGAATTTATTTCACATTTTTAATTTTGCTCCAAATTCGTGTTTGACCGACTGTTATTATCGCGGGACTCCGGATCACGTGACACCAGTATGCGCACGTGTAAGTGACAGGGCCGGTCATGGAGCGAGAGGATAAGAAGGAGGGGCGCTTTTTTTTACCCGGAAAGCAACTGTTTATCCTAGTATGGCGAGCAAGAGGCTCGTGGATTATTTGATTGGTCGCTTTAAGATTATAGGTCATGAATATTAAAGAGCTACGTTTCAGCAATAGTAGGATTAATAGATTCGCCAACACTTGAACACCACTGGCACGAGCCGAGCTAAATGTTAGTCAGTAACACTTCGTTGAGGAAGAGTACTTAGACATAAACTGTAATATTGTAACAGAGGTATGTATGGTTGTTTGAGGTGAAATGTTTTGGATACGCGTGAGGGAACAGAACATACTCACCTCTATGGAGACAGATTGACGCAGTGGAAAGTAAGTAAGACTTCTCATTACAGTAGTAATTCTGACTGATTCAAAACAAACGGTAAATTCTATATTTGTATCCATATTTAAGGAGACTGTTGATTAACACTTTAGAACGCAGTTCGTTTAGGAAGATGTCAAACTAGTCAGCTCTAGCTCTTAATTAAACGATGTAGGTTAAATGTTTACTTTTTAATTAGTTACTAATTTACAATTATTCACAACACAAAGTTTCATTATTCATTAAGTTTAGTTTCATTATTATTTAAAAAAAACACACGTTTTATTTAACTTTATCATTACATCAAATGTGAATTTGCCTAGAAATGTATAAAAGTAGCTTCACTTTCATTAAAACATTTTTTTTTTAAGTTTTAGAAGTTGAACTTGTAGACATTCATATTTGTTAAGTATCTACATAGCTAGGGTTTATAATATAATAATTATTATATAATAATGAGAGATTTCATTTAGATTACAAGTATAAAGTAATCATGTGAAAGTATTCTTTAAACAATTAAAATGTAACACGTATTTCTATCTGCCTTTAGATACTCCTAAACTAATGCCCTGAAGATAATCAGCCATGGAAACGAGGGCGCTTACTAGATCGTGACTGTGAGAGAAGGCCTCATCTGTGCGGCTCTGAGTTTAGGCAGGCATGAACTGCACCGCTTCGGCCGAAAATGGGGCTCGGACGTGAGCTACGTGCGCGTTCACCAGTAGACGACATGTTATGGAGAGACTGGAAAACACGGAACTTTTTAATGGACACGGATGTAAGATTATAGATTCAACGCAATCCCGGGTCGCAGTAAACGGGATGGGTCTGAACTCTCCCACGGCGGAGGAGCTGATGGCGCTGGGCCACGCATCCAGATCCAGGGCCAGTGTGGAGCTGCTGAAGGACTCCAAAAGCAGACTGTCCCTGTGCAATGGTGAAGAAGTAGCATCCCTTCCACCACCAGGGGAGAGATTTTATGACCCCCCTGAGGAGGGCTTGCATGTTATTGGAGTGAAGCAGACCCCCAGAGGGGCTCTCAGCACTCATAGGGACCGGGCAATGAAGAGACCATGTCCTGAGGATGTACTTCATAGACACCAGAGGAGAAAATTTGAGGATTTTGGGGTGCACAATGGTTCCTATGGTGTTTACAATGGTTCTAGTGGTGCCTTAGAAATGTCTAACGAATTGACACTTGAATTTAAAAGGAGACTGGCAGAATCTGACTCTAACAGTGACTCTTGTAAAAGCACAAGGGCTGTTGTGCCCCAAGCATCCAATCATTCACACCAAAATTTCTCTTTGTCTAACTCTAATTGGGTTCATCACAACGACCACAAGGTTTTAGTGAACCAGGCACCTCTTGGGCAGACTGTGGTTAAGGCGACACCACCTGACCCTATTATTGGCAATGCAAGTTGGTCTTCTGATCACATGGCTCAGCAATATATAGTTCCCTGTTTGAAGTTCTACGGTATTTGTGTCAAAGATGGGTTCCTGGGTGAACCACTAGGAAGCTCAATACTGGAGGAAGTGGACATGCTCAATCGCAGCGGGAAGTTCAAAGGTGGCCAGTTGGTGAGTCAGAAGAATATTCCCACAAAGAACATCCGAGGAGACCACATTGCCTGGGTAGAGGGCAATGAGCAAGGCTGTGAGAGCATCGGGAAGCTCATGGCACACATTGATGAGGCTATCATGCGCAGTGCCGTTAACGGCCAGCTGGGGGATTATGACATCAATGGGCGCACAAAGGTGAGTAAGAGATGATAGATGGCAGAATTGTGCTCACACACTAAATTTAAGGTTGTTAAACATTTACTCACTTATTTCAGCCCAAAAGAGTTCATGGTTTTGTGGCCTTGTGAGAAAAAGTATTTTGTAAACCTGACAAAATACTGCCATGCATGCCATAAAACTATGTAAAACAGCAAGTATGTAATTCTTTATTGTGTGACAAAATATATCCAGTGATTTAGGAGAGAGTATGTTTTCAAGATAATATTTTAATGATGGAGTTTAAAACCTGAAATAATTTTTAATTTGAGCAATTTTAGCTAGTTATTAGCTAGAATATGCTAGTTAATTTTTTTTTCATCATATGCTCTTTTACTGAGCTTAAGTTAGCTTTTAGCTTTTGTGCTTCATTAAGTGCTTGTTTTGCTTTAGCGTCAGTAGAAGCTAGCTGTCATTAAATGCTATTTTGTTAGCATTAGCTATGATTGTGTGCTAGTTTTGTTCGCTCTGGTAGATTCTTCTGTACCCGTGCTAGGTAAGTGCTAGGTTTTTAAGCCACTAGTTTGAATTTCTCCATTTTATACTAGTTTGTTTATTTTTTTCAACAGATTTCCTTTTTATTTTAGTGTTTAAAATAAATGTTAGTGTTTTTAGCATTTCACTAACTAGATGCAACTGTGCGAGAATAATTTAAGCACCAGTAGATGCTAATTTGGTTGTACTCACTTAGTGCTCTTTCAGCCTTTAGTGCAAGTATACTTTTGTAATAAAATGAAATGCATTATTTTCCTTTAGGTCCGTTGATGCTAGTTTAGTTTTCTTCATTTAATGCAATTTCTAGATTTTAACCATACAATTGATGCTAGTATGGTGCCCTAGTTGAGTTTTTTTTTTTAGCATGTAGCTATTCATTCATTCATTCATTCATTCATTCATCTTCATGTCGGCTTTCTTCCCTTTCGGGGTCGCCACAGCGGAATGAACCGCCAACTCTCTGGCATATGTTTTACGCAGCGGATGCCCTTCCAGCCGCAACCCATCGCTGGGAAATAGCTATTAATAGCTTAATGCTATTTTCTGAAATTAAATCTAATGAATTCTAGTTGCTCGTTGATAAAATTTACAGCTTTTGTAAATTCTACTTTTAGTGCCCAATCAAATACAAGCTTAGTTTTTTTAATCATTTGTCATTTTTTTTTTGGAGTTGAAGCCAGTTGCTAGTTTGACAACTTCAACAAATACTAGTTTTTTTGCCCCAGTAGGTGTTTGCTTTGTAAACCACCTTTTTCAGCTCCACTACTTTTTTTCACTAGCTCCACTTTACTTTTATGAGATTGAGTGAGTAGATTTAGCTCAGTAGATTTAGTTTTAATTGTGAAAAACTGGGCCAGTCACCTGAAGCGGCATCCAGGATTCTGTTTCTCAGATAGCCACAGCTGTCTCTTTTTTTTTGCCTCTCCCTGCTTTCAGCCAGCAGCCTTAGCAATGCACTTTTATCAGAACCCAGATCAGCTTTGAAGACTCTAGTGTCAATCTCGATCTGCTGCCCATATGCAAACATCAGCTTCTTACCATGAATGCAGTGCTTGCTTGTCAGGTGTGTATATTTGCGTGCTTCTTTATACAGCAAGTTCATTGTGTGCATGAAACCATAACAGAGCTTATCGGATGCATTTATGGAAATCAAACAAATAATCTTAGGAAATTAAGATGAAATTGTTCCCAAGCTTAAATCTTTGCACATTTGGGGGTTTATGACCAAATGGATTTTATAGTATAAAAAGGCAGGGGTGCGTCAGTGTGAGACTGAACTGCACTGTTCAGTAGTTGGTCAGAGATTTGCGTCAGTCCTGTCAGTGCACTAAGAGTGTCAGTGCAAAATTACCTAATGACGCAGGTCTGGTTATTTGAGAGCAAGCCGGTGTCCAATGCTACGCCATTTTCATGCTTTTGGCTGCTGCTCACACTCAGGAAACTATTCATGTATAACACTGGCCAGTTATGCACATCAGTTTTTTGCTGATTCAGTAATTCCAATGCGCACATGTTAATTATGTAAAACTATTAGAGCACTTTTTCAAAGCTAATGGCATTCCCATGTATATGATAAGATGTGCATACCATTGGAAACCTTTTAAATTTATTGCTTTAAAACAGCTGTAATTTTACATTTAAATAGGCTTTGTGAGAAACTAGTGTTTATACTGAATAATGATTGTAAACACAAATACTATGGTTATTCTAAAAACTATAAACAACAACATGAAAAAGAACAACCATGCAATAAAAAAATAAATAAGTAATTAGCCACATGGAATTAGACACATGTGCTTTCCTTCTACTCAATTCTCACAAGGTTGTTTGCCACTTTAAACACTCACAAAAATAATCTAGCATGAAACCAGATTGGATTTCAAAGAGCATTCCGTTCAAATTCTAGCCTGTTCAATGTTGTAACCGCAATTAACAGAGTTTGAAGGGCCTTTAAAGAATAGAAGGACCGGTCCACTACAGCACTTTTATTTTAGGGACTAATGAATGGAACGCTTGTTTCTCTGTGTTCATTGGGTTGGAACAGTCATGCTGCAGCTGCTATCCTCACATCATCCTTTAATCTGAAGTACATAATGTTTTAATCTGAGAGAAGAGCTCTGCATTAGTCTCTGGTGGCTTCCTCTCAATTTAGTTTTAAAACTGGTCAATGTCAAATATAGGATACTGCAGGGAAAGCTATGGTGTCAGAAATGTAATATATTAATGATTTGTTCTGCACAAGTTTTGTCGAAAAAACTTAAGTGTTTTACACTAGGTTTGAGAGAGCATGTATACACAAAGTAAAATGAATATGTTTATGGAATTAGATTGTTTCATAAAAGGGCAAGCCAGACATTTTGATATCTTATGATTGAATTACTGCTGATTCGTCATCAGTGACTTGTTGAATCAGTCACTAGTGAATCAGTTTTTGCTAAGTGACTAACAACTAACACATCAAGACAATGAGTTAACCAATCACCTGTAATTAGCTTCTTTTTAATTGGAGGTTGCTTGTGAAAATGACTTCTCATTTGCATAAAGTTAAACCTGTCTCGACTTTAATTTATCGTCTCTTGTCACTGAAAGTTACTCCTCTCCCAGTAGGGTCTGGGTGCAGGCATGCTTTCTCAGGTGTGTACATGAAGTCTAACACATGCGCTCTGAGCCATGCAATCATAGGCCATGTCCACATGTACCCATTTATTTTTAAAAACATGGTTTTTCTTACCCCGTTCACATAAAAAACACTTCCACACAAGCCGAAAAGTCGACTCCTCAATGCTAAAGTTATATCGACCAATCAGAAAGCTTCTCTAATCTCCAAGGCACATCCATGCTTTCTTTCAATGTCTTGGAAATACAGCTCACACAAAGATATGAACTATGTCTTTTATGAACAGAAATTATTTCACCAGACTTAACCAACAAATGTTTCACTCTCAGAACGTCCACATTTATCTGAGGCTTAATCAGTTCTTGTTCAAAACTGACTGTTTTTGTGACTGTCAAATAAGCTTGTCAGTAACATTACCAGATTATTGTTCCAGTTTGACACGTCTGTTGTAGGGCTGCAGCTATCAAATATCTTATAGCGTATATTATATTTTAGCATATACGCCATCACGTGCCCCTTCCAGGGCCTGCCACTCCACTGGCTCATAGACATTCAATGCTAGAAGACTTAGATTTATTATTACATAAAAAAACTGTTTAAATCAAGTGGAACAATATGTGTATGCTACCAATAAATGGTTTTTTTCAAGGCCTTACTCCAATCAGCAACACAAGAGATTTCAACAAAACACTAATAACTTTCGACCCTGGTGTCACATCTTAATACATTTTACAGTGCTTTTTACCTGTTCACTTTCATGTTCATTCCAGGGCAGCTATTCGCATGTATAATCCACACTACATCTCCCGCCATGCCCAACCACTGCACCCAACAGTTCATAGACAACCCCACTCCCACAACAGTATACATTGTTGGGGTTAGGGTAAGTTTTTGTTTCTAACAACTAAGGTTAAAAATAAATGATTCAGCGTTTTAGTTCCTCACATAAAACTGAATGTACCCGATTGTCGTAGCCATTTGTGGACCCGAGCATGCAGCCAGTTCCTACTTCCCTCTTCCTTTCACATTTCTTTGCCATTAACTGTATATAGCATGGATTAAGTGAGCATGACATCACCCATAGATTTTAGCAGAAAGCAATTGCTTAATGCAGTAGAAGTAGTCATTCTTTCCTTGGATAAATGTCACACCTGGAAAGTCAAAAGTGAGCAAAAAGTTTAGATGTGCTAAATTGCAAATGGTGATGGTGAAACCTCTCATGTCAGTGTTGACCCCAAGCACACAAGGATCAAAACATTGCCAGCGCCACCAAACAAAAGGATTGTTTATTGATTGAATTCCTTTACTGGTAATGTTTAAGTTGTAAACAATGCCCAGACCAGAGTGATCAATCAAAAGTCTTGAATGGTGGCCTTTAATCATTTGGATATCACAACTTCAGTCAAAATCGCAATAGAGGTTTCATTGTCGAGTTCATTTTGTTTAATTTTCAGAAAATAAACAAAACCCATTTAAATCATTGCCTCAATGGGTCAATGCTAATTCCTTTCTTGGTTTGTGTTTAATATTCCTTAGTGTCACCTGTTTTTGTCTGTTTAATTTTCTAAATTGTAAATTAATTACAGAAATGCTTATGTTGATACATGTCAATATGTTACTGTGTCACAATATCAACACTGAATAACAAAGCAAACCAGTTTGAAGAAGCCTGTGTGAAACGTGATTACTTGCATTCACGCTTTACACCAGAATGGACCTTGTCTCACCTTTTCCTCTCAGGGCATGACACTCTCAGGTTTTCCCTCAAGTGGGCTGATAAGTTATCTCTTGCTCTCCCTCACTTTTTAGTCAACCCAAATATTTCTTACCGTTGCTGTGGATACTGCTTCAATCAGTACTGTGGAAATGAGTAAATGTGGGTGCCCATGCCCACATTACTTTCTCTTCAAACAGAGAAAAGGCCTTGGCTTCCCTCTCATATGCATATTAGTAACAAGTTGATACCGGGAAACTTCTAGATAAAGATAAACTATGAGATAAAGAAAAGGAACAGGAGAGCAGAGTAACAGCTTTTAAATGAATCAGCTCATGTAGTTTTCCCTTGTGCCCTTGTTACAGAATCAACAAGTTTGAATTACCCGAAGAAAAGATTTTAATAGCAAGCACTGTCTTGCAATATACACAATCACATTTAGGTGAATTGGGACTGTAGATTTAAAATGTAAAGTATTTTATGAATTATAGGTCACAAAACCTCCAAAGATGTCTTTGTGTTGCAAAACTAGTGCATACTGAAAATATACTCTCCATCTCCTATATATACTCCATCTCTTGAATCAGACCAATGCGTGTTAATTAAACTAGAGAATAGTCTGTCAGTAATACTGTTTGATACACAAAGATGTTTAATGTGTACTTTCTTGCATTGTACAGCTTTGCCCTGGATAGCAGAGATGTTATGGTGTTTGATTTATGATTTGAAGTTTTACTTGACTTGACAAAATATGTCAAAATGAAAGCCATTTACAAAGATCTGAAAATAAGAAATCTTTCATCCGATTTTAATTTCATAGCCTTCAAAACAAATTCTAAAAAGGGAGCTGCTGATAATTATAATTTATTTAGAATTTAGTTATTTAAACATTTCCGTTTTTAGCACAAATGCACTTTTTATACACTTAATTTCTTCAAGCTTCTGCTCCCTATTGGTAGCTCTAGTCTTATTGTCTCATACACTGTAGTGTATCCTTATCTAGCCCTCATGCTCTACTTATCACCTATGTTTATACTCTTTTATCTGCACACACTATCATTCTGAAAATCAAGGGATGAATGGATCTTGCGTGATCAAAACAATATTGTTTTAAGCGAGTGTTGCATGTTAACAAATAAAACAACTGCTCAAAATGAAGACTTCACATTTTATTTGACTGTCAAGAGATATTGCTTGATGAATTCCTTCCTTTAATATTGTGAGTGATTTTAAGCTGTCTTCATTAAAAAAAAAAAAAATTAACTATCAAACACACCAGTAAATACTTTTGAATGGAGTGGTCTTTTTTTTCGAGCCTTCTCTACTGTTCTAGTTGAAAGCACATACAGTCACTGTCTTAAAACAGATTAAACTATATGTAATAGCCATTTAATGCCTTTTTTGTGAGTTAAGTTTCCAAATAAACACACATTACAGCGAGTGCCCCTAAAGGACAAAGGCTTTGCACTGATGGGCTGCAGCTATAATAAAATACACTTGATAGAGTGAGTTACGTAATTGGACAATTTTTTGGGGGGTAAAAAACCGAGGTTAATAATGAATGTGACTGTGATGGTCTTAACAGTGCAACATATACCCCACCTTTTCCCCAATGCAGGGGTCTCACACTATATTTCTCAAGGTCTGTAGCTCTCCACAGTTTTGCTTCAAACTTTGAATCTACCTGATTCTTCTGTTAAGCCCATCTTGCCTTGTTTGAATCTACTGGCCTGTCTCTCGAGAGCAGGCTTTGCAATCTTCTAAGAATTTGAGACCCCTGATCAATGTGTGATGGAGACCATGAGGGTCAACTTGTGACCCAAATATTAATTGAAAAGTATTTTAAGAAAATCATATCTGGTTTTTAGAAAGACAAAGCTATATTTCTCTGTTAGCTGCCCAAGCCATCACCCTACAACTCACTGGTTCCTCACTGGAGAATGTGGGTCTAAACCTAGTACTTTTCTTGGAGACCTCAAGGGAAAACCAGATTGCTGTGGGAGCTGGTGCTAGTGAGGCCAAGGGAAAAGAAAATAGTGCACAATCATCGTTGCTGCTGGAGGCCTAAATATGCCCATGTGACTCACGTTGTGTTTACTTGTGGACTGTGCTACGGTGATAAATGTAGAGATAAGTGTCAAAGGAGCTTCTCTGTGGCTTGATAAAGACCTGAGGACGTCATAACAGTTTTCCCTGATGATGTGTCTCAGACCTGCCAAAACATAGTCACTTCCCATCATCTCCTCTTAGGAATGCTAAATATCAATCAAGCCACGGTTTGGTTTTTATTGGCATGAGTGACTATGCGAGACAAAAATGAGCCCAACTTAAAACAAGGTCAAACTCATAAATTTCACAGTTGTTCAAAACCGTTTTATTTAAAGAAGACTATGAAAAAGTAATTTTAACATTTAAGTAGCCTGAACCTAGTTGTTGAAATGGTGTCAATATTCAAATTGTATCCATGGTTATGATCAATTAAAAGAAAGTGTAAAAAGTAAAAAAATTCAACACCTCTGGAGTGTTTTTAGGAATATTTTTGTTGATAGCAGAAAAACTGTCAGCAGTGTGCAAACTGATGTTGAGCAGAATACACACTCTTTCAGTTGAAATAATGAAGCTCTACTTCCATAACCAGATCTCGATCTGGAGATTCTCTGAAGAGTTTAAAATGTTTAATTACTTATGTATGTCAGTACTGTCTGCTTGTTCTGGAACCCTGGTTAGGGAGCAGCACAAAGTAGCTGCTAAAACAGCAGGCGGAAGAGAGGCATAAACACTCTTGTGTGCTTTAATATGTAAATAGCTTAGTACTACCAGGTTTTCCCCCAGAAAATCACACAATTATTCTGTTTCCCCATATTTTATACTCTTATCAAATCAACTTGTTACCATTTTTGTGTGACTTAAAGATAAAAACATAAGCAACATTTTCCTACAATTTATTTTTATGCAGATCATGATGTATTTAGCAAGATTAACATTATAAATAAGTAAAATGCTCATTTCAATTAAAAGTTGGCAAATATGGCAAAAAATGACTTTAATTTAGTAGGTTAAATACTAATACTGTGATTTTATAGTAACAGTTTGCTATTTGAATCTACTTTGAATAACTTCAAAGTACTTCGCAGTGATATACTTTGCTTTTTTTAATTGATTGTTGTGTTTAGATTTGGATGCATACGATGCAGTGTTGGATTTAAACATTTATTTCGTCTGCTTGTGATGATGGCAGGATAATCCATTAGCAGGCAATTATTGAAACTGTTTTGAATGAGTGCTTTACCACACTGTTTACAGGCCATGGTTGCGTGTTATCCTGGGAGTGGAACCGGATACGTGCGACATGTGGACAATCCGAATGGTGATGGCCGCTGTATTACATGTATCTACTATCTGAACAAAAACTGGGATGTGAAGGTAAATACTGACACTCTGTGTTTAATGAGACTTCTCTTTTTTGGACATATGCTTGTTCTATCTCCTCCCAGAGTTGAGGAGTTGTGTTTTATCCAGGTTGGCTCTTAGCATAGCTTAGCAAAGATCATTGAATTGGATTAGACCAGGGTTATTAGTATACATTGCTTATTAATTTGAGTTAAAGACTGATTCTATGCCAAAATTATGTATTTCTTTTTTTAGAAAACTTGTACTAAAACATTTAAAACTTAGACATTGCATGGAAATCCTCCACAGCTTGCATCAGGATTACATAAACTCATTGTAATGCTTTTCCAGCAGTTCTTGTACCCTTGTATAATAAAAAGCTTGATGCAGAAAACAAACTTTAATGTCACAAAAGGATTTTAACTTATCATAATGAGGCTGCTAACATTTAAGTATACAAAATGTAATTTTCCCACCACCGGTTATGTGTTTTCTTAGGTTCATGGAGGTTTATTGCAGATCTTCCCTGAGGGTCGTAATGTGGTTGCCAACATCGAGCCTCTTTTTGACCGGCTGCTTATATTTTGGTCAGATCGTCGTAATCCACATGAGGTCAAACCTGCTTTTGCCACACGGTGAGTGGGAATTGTGGGAATTGTATTGAAACATAAGGAGTTTTATTTTAAATCACATCCTTATATTATGTTCCTCTTTCATTAAATCACATTTTCATGTCCTTTCTTTTACAAAATCTGTAACATGCAAAGCATAGTCAAAATAAATGTGCAAATTGATATTTCCTTTTGTTTGAATAAAAAAGCAGTTTTTCATTAACAGATTTGAAGCTTTTGTAGTGTTTCAAGCATTATTGTTACTGCGTTTAAAAAAATATATAACATTTTCTGAAATCTTATAAAAAATGAAATCATAACAAATAATGCTAGAAAAGAAAGTTTAAATATCTAGTGCTAATAAAAAACATCCACCATTTTAATCTATAAAAATGTATGGCAAATAAAATCAGAACGTATTAAAAAGTTGTACGTAAAGAAGAAAAGAAATGTATAATGTATAAAGTAAGCCAACACTTTTACAATTTATAAATAATTAAAGGGAAAATAATCTCCTAAATGAGTGATGGTAACATTAACGTAAATAACACAAAAGTAAAAAATTTTTATGAAGAAAACAAGTGTTACTCCTCTGCATTGATCCAGAAATAAAGTCAAAATATTAAATTTTTTTCCATACTGAACATGCTGAGTTTTCAAGTTTCTTGTTTCTCATTTTTCTTGTTAAAATGTATCAGTGCATTTTATGATCAGTTTTAAAAATATCAGATAAACTGACCTTTATGACAGTACAAGCTTTATTCATCATCAGTTGATAAAGAATTTAAAATCTGGAAACACAAACGCTCACACACTCTCAGCCCATGCACTCATCTGACCCATTCCCCATTGTTCTCCAACTCTACAAACAGCAGTGGTTTGTTCTGATCCTGCTCTACAAACACCACACCTGCAGCCGCTCTTCCTCAGGAAAACCCTCTGGGTTCAAATGAGTCTGATGGAACAATTTTAAAGCAGTCTTTTTAATTTTTGGAGACTATCGTCTGTGTTTTACATGAGATGCAGGATGGGGGTAAGTGTGTGAGGGTGCTCGTCGCAGCTGGAGGTCGAGGTGGGGCACAGGAAGTACGTGCTTCCTGAGAGCAAGCACCCATGTGTGCACTCATGTTGTTAGAAAAGGCAGAGGAATAAACAAAAAGAGATTATATTGTGGTGTTGTCTTAACCCTTTCAGTGCATGTTACTTCACTGCAGTGCTTTTGCATCAGATCAATAAATGCACCTCTGTCTGAACCGATCTTTCTTCACATTACAGTTTTGCGATCACTGTTTGGTACTTTGATGCAAAGGAGCGAGCTGAAGCCAAGGAGAAGTACAAACTGGGTGAGATTTTTACTTGCACTTTACAACCCATCATAGCATGTTGCATGAGACGTCCCAAGTATTGCATTAGGGTAAATTTATTCAAAGACCCTAATTTGGCAGTTATCTACCAAATGGTAAATATAATCCTTGAAAATAATGTTTTAAATGAATGTCAATAAATAATGTTTAACTAATATTTTAAATGAAGGTGATCCATATGATTATATTATTTATTTTAGTTTTAAATGGGTGTTATTAGTGTGAATCCCTCCATATTAGTCAAATTTAAAATATTTAATTGTAACTGTATCATATTTATTTAGTAAATAAAGTAATGCTATTTTTACTAATTCTGGATTCAGGACATTATGCTAATAACAAAGCACGGTTGCTATATGTTAGCCAGAAATGTGTTAAAGGAATACACATTTTTCATTTCAAATAATTGTTTAACTTCGTAATAGGAGTTTAACTGTGAAGGAAAATGAATTTAATTTCAGTTAGCGTTTAAAGAACAATGCAATAATTTACAAAGCATGCAAAACATTTTTCAAATATACAAAAATGCTAACAATTAGCCAAATTTAGTCTGTAAAAAGGTTACTTCTTTCTAGATTTAAAGTAAATTATTTCCCTCACAAACAGCTATTAACGGGAAAACTTATAAACAAAGCTAAGGACAAACTAATATTGCTAATCATGCCAGAAACACTTGCTGCTGTGTGTTACCAACAGTTTTGGGCAGTAACACGTTATTAATAACGCGTAACTGCAACCTATTGGCAGTAACTGATACTCTAATGCAGCACTTTTTAAATAAACTCAGTTACATTTCTTTGTGTTTATTCCTACTTCTTACTTTTTCCCCGTTACAAATTGTTGAATGCCACACTATGTAAGAGCATGTTTAGGGATTGGTGGATGCACCATCCAAAGACACTTGAAGAAGAAAGCGTGTTCAGAGATTGGTGTATATCATCTGGTTAGCGATGAAGAGGAAAGGGTGCTGTGTGATTGGTGATTGTCACTGGTGGTTGAATACTCATTGAGGCTGTGTTAAAGAAGCATAATCAGGGAGATTCAAGGTGAAAGTAGAAGCACACAATATTTTACCAAAGTGTAGATTAAGGGCAAAAAACATATCAGTAAGATGCAAGCTCTGTCTCTCTGGCTCAAAGCTACTGTTAATGGCAACAAACAAAAACTTTTTTTTTTTAAATAATACATTACTACTAGATGTATGTTTGATCTAAAATGCATCATTTTATTGTAAGATAATATTATTTTTTTCAACAATGTTTTTCCACATAAACTGTGAATAATTGTTGTTTAAAATGATTTATTCCTTTTTTTTTGTCAGTGGTATATATTTGACAAGATCTTCATTAAAAGCACCATTCTATGATGTTCCCTCATTATTATGTACTTCTCTTTCTCTTAATTTACAGCGGCAGGACAGAAAGGTGTTCAAGTGCCTGTTACACAGAGCAGTAAAACCTGAAGTGAGTCCTCGAGTGAGTGAAGACTCTAAAACATCAATTTCAAGTTCAAAATGGAAATGGAATAACTCTCTGTGACACAATCCTAAAACGTTTGACTGTTCTGTATGGCAACAGGGCAGTGGATTGGCTTTCCTCAAGTGAAGTTGTTTGGAGTAATAACTGTAAAAATAAGAATTGGCCCATTTCTCTCTGTGACTTTCTGGTGCCTTTTGTCATTTCATGTCCAGCCCTCTAAAAAATCGTTAAACATGGATATTTGACATAAATCTAAAGGAATTAAAAAGATTGTTCAAGATGTTTTGAATCCTGAGACTGAAAGTATTCAGGGTGTATTTGCAATAAATAAACAGCGCTCTCTGATGGTTTTTATTTACTTACTTTAAATTCATGCTAGAGAGAGAAGTCCCACAAAAGTTTTATTTAATACTTCAGTTAAAGAAGAATCAACATGAGAAAATGTGTTCAGCTAGTTTAAGTTGGGTTAAGTTATCTGAGCAATCTGTGATGACTGCTTTATCAGGACACAGCGATAAGTTGATAAAAAAGTGAAAATTTTATATATTGTAAAACTACTAAAAATATAACTTGAACTTGTAGTTGCTCTTAAATGATAAAACACAAAAGAAGTTTGTGTTTCTTTTAGGTCATTGTGTAAAATCAACAGTGTTTGTAAACATTCAACATTTATGTGAAGTTTAAGTGCTAAGTTTGAATGAAAAAAATCTGTAAATGACAAATCAAACAATGTCTGTCAATGGAACTGTAATATCTCACATTCCACACTGAAGCAAACTACTTTTGTGTAAATCTCAGCTCATGCTAAAGGTTATTTTTATTTTTATCTTGAAGTTTAACTTGGAAAAACCTTAAGATGCAGACTTGATCATAAATGAACGTAAAATGTCAATAAAAATGTGTTTTATATTTGCCAGTAAAAACTATGCATTTTACTCGAATAGTTAAACCAATGTTGATTGTTCCACTATTTAGTTTGATCTAAACATTTAGAAACATATATTTAGACTTAAATAAAAACGTCAAATTAAAAACTTAATTTATATACTGGTGATAGATATTCATTATCTGTTTATAGGTTTCTTAAAAGTTATCTCAATGTTAAAAATCACCTTTCTGTAAAAATAAAGGATACTACTGCTCTTTATCATTATTTAACACTCTAAATCTTTTTATTTAGCTTAAAATGAATCTGCTTTCAGTAGAGTGTGGCCTTGGAGTGTCAGTTTTACTTTACAAATTTCACTGAAGATTATACAGAAAATAACTTTACAGAATTATCTCATACAATGAACCTAAAACAATCTGGATTTACCACTTTACAAATCTGATTTAAATAGTGTTTGCTCTTATACCTCAAAAAAAACAGGGTGATGTTTTTATAAATCTGCACTAGGCCTTTTGCTGAACGTTAATGCTAGTGAGTACGTTTTGCTAACCATCTGACTTTCTCCCAAACTCAGAGAGGCGCTGTATGTAAACAAATCTTTTTTCAGCTTTCCTGAGTTCATGGCAACCTCAGTGAAACAACCCAGGTTACCCTCCATGCCCTGCCCTTGTGCCTACATCTTCTTGAGGAAATTGCAAGATGTGTATGAGAGGTTATAGACTGAGAGCGTCTGCAAACTACTGTACTGGTCAAAAACAGCCTGCAAATGCAGATCCTTTTTTTAAACCATAGTAAATGTTGTTTTGCTCTCAAATCATTGTAATAAGGATTCAAGGAAATGTACTTACTTTTTATGTTGTATGGCTGTCTTAATTTAATTTATTTTAAATGTGTGTAATAAATTGTATAAAACAGATCAAACATCTGATTAACGACTAAAGCTTTTTTTTTTTTTGAAGGGGGTGTGGGGTGCTTTCAAGAAGATTTAATATGTTTTTGAAGAATGGTACTATAATAATTAAATAAATAAAAAGCTTAAATTAATTTTTTAATGTATTGGGGAATAGGACAGTGCCATTCTGAGTTATCACCACTACTTTTTTGTGAACAGGTTCTTTGTTCGAATACCAGCTTGAGTCATTTACGGCCAGTGCCCAAGTCTTTAAACCCCTGGAAATGTTTACTTTGAACACCCAAGAATGGACCACCAATGTGTCCAGGTTGTATTCTTGCAATGAACCCCAATTGAAGCTGAGATTTTCAATCTAAAGGTCCTAATTAAAATCATTGACTGTATAGAACATTTACATAGTCCGCATGATGTCTCTGATAGGTTTTATAAGAAAGAAAATGAAGGTTGGAGTGTAAGTAGGTATTTCTTTCTTGGCATTACTACCAGAGAGTGAAAAATGGGGAAAATGATTCGATTTGGTGTGATTTTTTTTGCGCCAGGTTATTTCCTACACCAATACAACAAGTGTTTTGGTTGCTTTATTTCAACACAAAACTGGTTTAAACGAGGCTTTTATAAAAAGTTCTATTTCGACCCCATAGAATTATCAAATAGGTATAATCGACATGAGGTCTTTGTGAAGCTGCTTTGAAGCACTATATAAAAACCTTGACTAACTTTGACTTTTGACTGGAATTAAATCTAAACACTGGTAGTCTAGTATTAATAAATAATTATGCAAATAATAAAATCTCAGCATAACTTAAACAAAAAAGTAATTAAAAATCCCCACATCAGTGTTCGTGAAAGTATAAGAGCCCAGGGGATATTTTTAAGTGTAAAGTTAACATTTTTAACATTGCTGTCAACAGGAACCTGCTCACTTCTGGAGTCAGCCTCAGGTGGACATAGGGCAAAATGCAGTTCAGTCAATTCCTATTTTGTTTTTTACCTCTCAATATAATTCTTTTCCACGTTTAATTTCCCTGTTTTCAAAGCGCTATCATAAGACACTGAAATATGGGTTAATTTCATAAAATGATTCTTTAATAGTCTTTAGATAATGCTTGGATATTAAAGCAGTATTTTTTTTTATTTTTTTATCAGTAGCAATAATATTCTTGCATGAGAATGTGTTGTTATGCAAACAAGCTAAATCGATTTGTGAGTATTGAGAGCTCAGGTGACCTCACATTAATATTGCATTTGTGTATCCAGAGCTCTGGTTGATAGCGATGAGCGGTGATTGACGGGACTTCGCTGTTTATTCTAAAAGGAAACTATTTCCTATCAGTGTGTTTGTTCCTCGGCTGCCGGACAGATATCAGTCCAGGAATGTGTCGATAAACAGGAAGTGTGTATGTGCCTGTCCGGAGGGAAGCCTCCTGCTCTGCTCATTCATCAGCCTCACAGTATGTGTGTGAGAGGTATATGTTTGTGTCAAGATGCACTCTGAACGACCTCTTAATCAACCCCAGTGAACAGGACTGGGAGATAACACGACCCCCCACAAACATGAAAACCTAATCGTACATCCAATGTCTTTTTTTAATCCTCAAAGCTCCACCCTCGTTTATTTTTGAACATTAAAAATTAATCTTAAAATAAAGTACTGACTGATTGACAGGTTTATGTTTTAGGGAGGTGCTTTGCAGGGTCAGGTCTGCTTGTCCAAAACCAAAATAAACTTTCAATCAGTATGAGCCATCAAAATAGGGATAAAGCACTATTGGTATATGGGCGGGTTGTTTCGTTGATTACAGGTGTCAACATTGGCTCGGAGAAAGGAGATACTGCATCTTTTACTTCTACATTTTTTACATCATGTTGTATGTTTCTGCTAAAATGTATACATGTACCAAAACTGGAAGAGGTAAATGGTGAGGTATTAATTGTAACTATTAGATAAATCTGTCTAGGGTTTTGGGTTGGTTTCGTTGGGGAAACAATGTCGAGACATGGTGCTGGGTGAGTTTATTTGAAGAAAATGTTTAAAAGCATGATGTTACTGTGTTGAGGCATGGGTTAGGGTCTGTGTCTGGTGAAACAATGTGGAGAACAGACATCAGTTCACTGTTGAAACTATCTGCTTCTTTGTGGAAAAAGTTAATTAAAGTTTGCCCGTGGCTCAATGTAAGGGCAATTAGTTTAAAAACACTTTGAGGCACATTTCAACTCTGCCCTATTACCAGCTTCAGCTACTCCTGAACTGATGCGCAATCAAGCATCAGCCAACAAAACCAGTGATGCAAACATCCTTACACAAGACTTTTTTGTAAAAAAAAGTGTTTAAAGACTGGTGCTATAGATGCAAAATAATACTTTGTTAGTTGATTTCAAAACCTGGACATAATCATGAAATGATTACATTGCACAAAGCCAAAGTTTCCCATAATATTGTGACAACTAGACTTGTCCTACAGGTCATTGGTTAGCCCATGTGCACTAAAAACGCTTATTAATTAATACAATCATTCACAACTCTATATTATAAAACAGGCTCTTAGCTATAAGCATTCTTCACCTTCACAAACAGGCTAGTTCTTGTTTTTCATGTGCCCCCTCTTTCCGTGGTGTGCTCCTCACGCTATTTGACCATCAGGTTGTTGAGGCGTGGTGACCCACAATCCCAGAGGATTGTATCAAGACAAAAGAACCTTCTGAGGCAGAGGCTTTTCCACCTCTAGCTTTGTCTCACATTCTGCAAACAGACCAAATGCAAGCTATATGCATAAGAAGAAGGCTCCTGGACAATGAAAAATATGGCTTGCTTTTATTATGGGTGCATTTAGCATAAATAATTTGAATAAGAAAATGTATTCTAGTTTTTCAGTTTTAACCTAAAATAACACATTTCATCAAGTCTGGGGTGTCAAACACGGAACCCTTGTCTAGAAAAATTTTAATAAAATTCTTAGGGCTTACCAAAACTTTAATTTAGGCCATAAAGGTTTCCATTTTATCCTCTGTATCTTTTGGGTTTACATCTAATTTCATTGATAAGAGTTACGATGAGTCTATTTAAAAAACTACTGTTGGCACAACGAGAAAAAGCTTTTATTGTTTTACTACAATTAACACTCCCTGTTACTATCCATTACAATAAATGAAATAAATCCAATACATGTGATCAATAACCTGCATAAAAAATTTTTAAAAACCTCAACACTCATTTTATGAGACCGTTCGCACGTGTTGTGGTTTATCGCCATCGTGCGGCGACAACACTGTATTTTAAAACCCCTCTTCAAGTGCATTCAATTAGTCAATCAGTAATGTAGAAATTAAACGTGTGTTGGTTAATATAAATGTTAATAATCACGTCCAGTAAATAAGACATAAAACTAATCAAACCCATCACCTCACCTTAGGAGTCAATGGTAGGTGGCGCTACTGAAGCAAGCGTCTGCTTGGTGACCTTAGGAATCGTCTTTACTCGCGCTCTTTTTCAAGGTTAAGGTTGAGAGGTCGTGTTTTGGTTTTTCAGCGTCGGCAATGGCTTCACTCAGTTGGTTAACATGCAGACGGTTGTCTCGACTTGTGTGCTCGGCGTCTCAGCTCACTCGACGACCGTGGCAGCTGCAGTATTTGCGGGCTCCGGTGCGGGCGCTTCACCGGTGCAGCAGGCGCTGGGCGGCGGACAAAACACCGCTGAACCGACCACGAGTCCCAGAACAGCAGTATTTCACCGAGCTGGATAAAGCTGATGCTATGGTAAGCTCGAACGTGTTTCGGAGAACAGGTATCGGTGGATAACTCGGTATAGTGGTTATTAAACTATAGCATTACATTATTCTTGACTTTTATTAAAACTTCCGGTTTTGTTTTACTCTTAGATGCTGCGGAAGTCACACGAGACAGGTGAGAAGTTCATTGTCGGAACATTGTCTCACCTACCGTATGTGAATCAAATAACGTTAACGTAGTCCCCATATATAGGGGAAACTAGGAACCGTTCATCTTTGGCATATATTTTATTTCATCGTTAACTGTTTGTAATAAAATAAATACGTAAATACTGTTTTTTTAAAAATCAGCTATAAATGCACCTATCGGCGACACGTTAAGCATCTGGAACGTTCACGTGAGCCTGTGATAGGGCTCTGACGTTGTTGAAAAAATGAGTGCGAGCAGATCTTCACTGTGAGCAGTTTGTAGGCTTTACGCACAATTATAGATTAGGCTTAAACCTACCCACATCGTTTCTCCACTAACGTTATTTTAAAGATGAGGTGTGTTAAATTTTAGACACGCATGGTCAAACCCACACCAAAACAGGTTATTAGCCAATCAGCGAAATACCACGTGTAGCAACACGAAGTGCCATTGGTCAAAGGGACTTAAAACGTCAACATTGAATCCTAATGATCACACACACCCCACTTAAAGTGTAATATCTACATCTACAAGGTTGATGTGACAAAATAAAATTACAGATTTGTTATACCGTTGTGGATTATTGTTACATCCAGGTTTCATCGAATGTACTCGAGGAAAATGTTATGGTCATGGTAAATAGTTTAATGTTAATCTGGTCATAAAATGTAGATATATAAATTGTAAAATTTAAAATGTGTATATATATAATAAAATGTAATTTCTCTAGCTTTATCCAGAATCCAAAGGGGTAGGTACATTTGTAGTGTAATGGAACCCACATATCCATTTTTGGAAAGAGGTTTGGGGAAATAACTGCCCTTTCATTTTTTCAGGGCAATATTAAATGTACTTTACTTCTACCAGGGTGTCAGCAGAAGCACTCTGATTGCTTAAGTTTGTCTGATAAACCACATAAATTTAGTAAAAAGAACTGAAACTCTTTACTTGGTGTGGGTGTGTTGAATTTGATAAGCCTGTAAATAAATAATGTAAATATTATTGAAACCTTATACCATGTTCTATATAAATATATAAATTAAAATCACAAAATAACTTTGTAGATAACTTTAACTTTATGATTGAATAAGCTTTTACAGTATATGTAAGTTGCTTATTAATATTTTAACAGGATCATGTCAGTGAGGCCTGGCAACCCAATCCATAGTTGAATGCCACTCAGCTTAACATGAGACCAATCTTTTTTTTCTACTTTTTTTTCTCCCATAAATATGAATTTCTTTCTCCAAAAAATGATTGTATGTCTTCGCTGTGCTTATTTTAGAGATACTTGCTAAAGGTCATGAGGAGTTCCACTAGTTGGTCGGCCATTTTGTTTGTTTACGTTGAAGTTTTTACTATAGTTACTCAGGCTGGAAAATGTAGGTGAACTTGGAAAAGTATTTGGGTTTTTTTGGATTTGTGACCCACAAAGCTTCTTATTTTATTAAATTTGATTTTTTTCAGAGAAAGGACTTCGTAGAAGCATCTTATTGATTTGAAAGTAGTTGTTTTGTTGTACATCTATCCTCATGGTGGATATCAGACATTTAAAGACATTTAAAACTTTTCAATTCTTAAGAGCCTTAAAAAATATTGTTATGTATTGTTCTAATTGGTTATACATCTACCACCAATGCCATGATCAATAAAAAATACTTGTCAAACAACCCCTTAAAAAGAATGCACAGTTAATGAAGGCAAAAAGTATGTGTTTTAAATCACTTTTTATCACTTTACAGGTTTTTTGTCCTGGTTCCGAAACGGTCTCCTGGCCACAGGCATTGGTGTTATTGCCTTTGTGCAAAGTGATGTGGGTCGGGAGGCTGGATATGGTAAGATTTTTATTTTTATTTTTATTCAGTTTTAAAAACTTTTCTCTAAAATATTTTTTTCGTGAGCTTTTAATTACTTTGTATATCTATATAACAACCCATTCGCTAACATTTGAGGTTCTTTGTAAATTATACCTTTTATGCTTTGTTCACACTAACAAGACAGAAATGGTAGATGCTTTTTATAAAAACTCTATGAGAATAAACAAGTACACGAGAAAAGCAGACTAGCTGAGCAGATGTTGATTTTTAGTGACGTCGAGCAGTCTATCTTGCAGCCGCAGGAGAAGCAGAAAATCGTGATTGCCAGATCTGAGCAACAGTTTCCAGCCCAAACTTAACATAAAACTCACACACCTCAATGAAAAACTCAGCCCAAATTTTCACTTAACATTTTTCTTGATCGTCAAATAATAGACATAACCTGATAAAGAGCTTGCAGTTCTAGTCAGTATAAAATAAATAGCGAAAAATGCACACACGTTAAAAATTGTTATTTATAATATCTTTTCAAAATGCATTTTTTTTGTCACAAAAATATTTATAACTCATCTATTTCAAGCTGTGTGTCTTCCTTACACTTTATATTTAAATGAAAATGTATATTTTGTATATTTTTAAAAGCAGCCCAAATTTTATAGACCCACCCAATACCAATTTTCCCAGCCCAAAATAAGCAAAAGAAACCCCATTGGGCAGAATCCCACCCAATTTGTCAACAATGCAGTGAATTAAGCAGTTGAAAAATTGGCATAAATCTGGTTTGTTCAATCAATCCACTTGCTCTAGGCTAGTGAGTCATTGCTAAGTCTCAAAACCCAAAAAATATGGTGAAACTTCACATCGCTGTGTATGTATGAACACCTGCTGCAGTGTCTCAGGAAACAAGCCTTTTACAAACGCAACAATCAAACTGATCTTACCTTCATCAAATCAATCAAAAGAACTCTGGCCGTTTATGTGAAGTTCAATAAAAATGTGAGATTGTTTCTATCTAGCAACCTTGCAGTCGTCTTACCTCTGATTTACCTGATTGATCATTTCCATTGGTGAAAAACATTAATATGAAAAGGAAGACTCTTAAATTAACAAGGAAAAGACAGTGTAAAAACTTTTTTATATCAGTGTGGGGAATAGCATTGACTGAAAACAAAATATTTTGCTGTAATTTTAGCTTGACCTTGTTGAATTGGAACTATATAAGCTGGCATCATTTTAACACTGTTGGTGATTTCCTGTGCAGCATTCTTCATCCTGGGCAGCATGTGCGTGTCGTTCGGTAGTGCGTCATACGTGTTCAGTCTCCTGACTCTACGGAAGATCATGCTTCTCTCCCTGCCGGCGGTGATGCTCCAGACTGCTGTGGTGTCCAGCGCTGCCCTCTTCTGGCTATGTGCTGTCTCTCTCTACATCGGCCGCCTGGAGGTGGAGATCATCCATGATGACGATTACTATGAGGATGACCACATCAGAGGTGAAGGGGGTGAGTGTGATGAGTGCAGGGCCCGACGTGAGAGAGGACACGCTGAAAGCAAAGGTCAGGACAAGTGAAGTCAGAGCCATTCCGCTGAGCCCAAACCAGATCTCTGTTTACAAACTACGCTCACTCGAAGAGCAACGCTGAGCTGGTTTCTGGTCAGTTTCTTGAGGATGTTTCGGCTGGATTTGTGGTTATTTATATTCAACATACAGGCATTCTGTGAGAAACGCTTTATGTCTTTGTAATAATTTTGTATGTTGTGGAATATAGGAACTATTACAAGAATGATTGGAGAGAACTAGAGATTAGCATTACAGTAAATGTATCACCATCTCAATTTTATCGAGTCACTTTACTCAAAAAGTTTATTATTTTTTTAAAGTTCTTTTCAACATTGAGGTTTGACTTCCCGCATAAGCTGGTGTATGGCAAATGCAAATGTCAGCAATCAAATAAAAGAATCAATAAATCCTATCTTTTAATATTTTATTGTACACTTCTGTTTAATTAAGCTGTCATTTATTTGTGTTGTAGTTTTATTTAGTAACAAGTCAAAATTCTAATTTTCAACATTTTTCACTGATTATGCACAATTATCCCTACAGCATGTAGGTAATAACTTGCGTTTGTGATTGATATGTCGGTAAAAATATGCAATTGTCCTACTAGCAATTTGACAAGTTAAAATGATGACATTAATAAATTAAATAAGTAGAAACATTCTTATCAAGAATAACATAATTAATAATTATGTTCTACCATCTACATATGTAAAAAAATAATTATATGAAAAATTTTACTGAAATTGAAATAATTCAGGGTCTGATCGTAGAACTGAGAGCCTCAAAGCTTAAAAAAAAACATATTATTTTGATATCTACCTCAGTCACATCGGCATCTTACTTTAGTTCTCATATCTCGGCTCTACAGTCTTTTTCCTGCAGAAATCTAATTTAAAATATTATACTAAATTTTTTTTAAAATGCTGGAAAAATATCTTGTTCATTTTAGGAAGTACGTTTCCATGGCTTGGTTCTACCCATACTTTTAAACGCATTGCATTCTGGGATTGCCTGCTGATTGACCAGGTGCCATTATATCCAGAACACTTGCCGACTATTGTTACCTTCTTTTTCTTTTGGTCAGTGGAGAAGTCAAAGCTTGCATTTATTTATTACAATACTCAGTTAAATAATTTTTTTCTGTTTTATTAGTGTCTGTGTTGACTTAGAAATGCTTGTGAGTTCAATACATTGTATTCATGTCTTGAATTAAATTTAAAACCAAGTGTTAACATGGGCTTCTTCAAGGTGTGTTATGCACAGGACTAGAGAGTCTTGGTGCACCTCGGTTCACCGTTTTGAATCACGACAATGTACAAAGTCAGATTTTTTTGTTTTTGTTGGTTTTTAAAAGTAAGACCTGATAAACATTGACTTTTATTATTTTGGTTTTTACCTGCTGCTTTTTTTTTTTTTTTTTTTTTAGCTGGATGTTCCAACAGAAAGTGTTCAACTATGAAAAGAACTATATGTATCCCTGGTTATTGTGTGTTTAAAAGATTTCCCAAAAACTGTGACTAAACATTAGAAGAATGTATTTTATTGTTAAGTGTTATCTTTTAGTGGTAACAATAGAAATTCAACTCGTTTCACGTGCTGCTTCTGTAAGATGGACCAGATTGATCATGGTAGAAGAATCTATTGATTACTTAAATTTATTAGTTAATTGAATTAGCTTTTTTTAATAGCAAAGAAGTTGAATATTGAAAACTAAACTGTTTCTTTTTCCACACAAAATATGCCTTTGATTTATGGCACAAATGAGACATTTTACATTCATTTGGTTTAACTTGAAACTTGGCTCAGAAAGTGTGCATTTTAAAATAAGACTATCTTGTGCTATCACAATAGGCACTATATGGCGACCTTTTTGTTTAGTGCAATTTTATCACCATCATCCCTTCATGAGGAAGCTAAAGTATGGTCCTGCACAACACCATACTATACCAGAAGTGTATGCATGGATTACATTCGGCAAGGAGCTCACTGCTCGAATTCTACAAACAAAATGACCATCCCTTTATTTTATGTATGCCCTTCCAAACAGACTCGTCCACACTATGGACAATTTCATTTTACCGATTTTACTTGTACTGCATGTCTTTGGACTTTGGGAGAACATACAAACTCAACACCGAAATGCCAACTGACCTAGCCAAGGCTGGAAGAATCTGCTGCTCACTGTGCCACTGTGACCTCCATCAAAACAGACCAGTCATATTAAATAACTGCGTAAAAAATATATTAGCAGAATAATATCTCACACCTTGACCATAAAGAAGACAAACTGAAAAATGCTGCTCCCAGTGAACAACACTTCTCTCGATCTCACCTACGCTTTGATCCCACGGGCCGATTTGGGCCGTTTGAAAGGTGGGATATGGCCGTGTGTTTTGATGTCCCTGTACTACTGGTTTTGAACTCTTGAGTGGGCTTCCTCCAGCATCAGTCAGCTCAATTAAAGCTGTAATTTTACAAACTAGCGATGCTCAAGAAGACTATCTGTATGCATGTAAGCTTTTATGATGAGTGCTTCCCTCTCCATTTGTGCATTATCAAAGGGCTTTGTATTTAAACAGTTTTCTATTTAAATTCATATCATACTAAAATGTTTTTTTTTATGTTGAAAAATATATAATTGTCATTATAATTTTGTGAAATTCTCTATTTGAATTTTGTAATATTTAATCTAAAAAAAGGCTGGAAGTATTTCAGTTTTTGAACAAAAGTATTGAAATATTTGGCAGTTCCCACAATATTTAAATTTGATTGTATATTCCTGTATTCTAAATGTTCAGCGTTCTTGCAGGGCTCTATTTTAAACTGATGGTGTTTGTGGTATGTAAATTCTGTCTATCACAAGGTTATTGACTATTTACTCATGCATGACCTTCATTCTTATTAACGGGACATAATGAGTCTATGAATATGTACATGAAGTGCGACCATGCAAGCGCATTTTTCTCCAGTAATTTTCTAAGAAAGATAGGTTTGGTAGGTAAGGTTCATGAATTTTGTGTTTGTGGCATTAGAGTTTAACATGGCAACTCGCCGTATTCTATTGTTTATTGCATAGACTTATTTTTAACCCACTTGCATTGTGTGATGGATCTAACTTGACTCATCTGCTGTTCTTATCAAATCTTCTGGTCATCCTGATTCAGAGTTTTGGTGCAGTTTGTTAGTTACTGATTCTGGCTGTGTCTCAGATTGCCTGTCTGTGTCTTTCTGCCCATCTCTCCCGAGCGCAGCAGTACTGCTTCAAATTCAGGGCACCCACAGGGCCACCAAATGGTTAAAGGGCACATGCAAGCACCCAAACACACTCTTCACACACCTGCCTGACATGCACAGTGTGTAATCATACAGAGTTTGTTTGAAACATACAAAAATATGTGCTTTTAAGAATCTGTCAGTCTAGTGTGTGTTGGTAATGTTATAAAAAATGCCTAAAGGTGTATATATATACTTTTAAACTACACAAATCAATATTTTAGTGTTGTACAGCTGTTGAAACATCTCACTCAAAGAGTAAAACTAATGACTGTGAAAAACCTCAAGTTGTTGCTTAACTTAAATATTTTAAGGTTTAATTATTGTACAAAAATAAACTTTGATATGACTTGTAAAAAGTAACGCAAGCTATTGCATTAGAACAGCACAAACCCAAACTGCTTTGCTTTTATTTAAAATATTCTGTTATACAAAGTATGGTATGTTCAACTCCTAAGCATATTGAAACCTTTTGTAATAAAAAAAGTGACAATCTCTTTTTAACGTGTTTTATTTCATGTAAAATATCATACTGTAGCAGGTCAAAGCATGTGTTTGTGATGGGTAGACTGTGTAAACATGATAATTTACCATAAAATCTCACCGATTTAACAGTTTATTCTTCTGTTAAATAGACATTTACATACATGCATTTATGAATTTAGCCAATCATTTTATCCAAACAAGCTTTTACTAGTAAGAGAGATAATATGAATAAAAACGGATAGCAACCGAACATAGTTGTGATAGAAAGAAGGAATAATCCGAACAGAAAACAGGTTTTTAGTCACTTATTGAAAGTGACTTGTTCCACCAGCCAGGTACAGTGAGTATTTGATTATTGATTTTTTTTTTAATTCAAAATCTGGATTTGAAACAGACTATAAATGACGTTATATGATGATTGTGTTTGTTCACCTATCAGTTGTCACAGCCACAAGAGAGCGTTTCATAGTGCAATGCAAGGCAGGTTTGCAAACCACTGAAGTGGGATGAATGTACATATAATAAAGCACAAGTTAAGTAAGCACAAGTCTATAAAACAATTAATATCATAACATCATAAAATTCGATTTCAGATTTTGGAACTGAAATAAATTATCTTTTGTATTTAAACAAAATCAAGATTTTAACATCAGTTGTTTATTAAAAAAAAAATCCAAATATAATTATTAAACTAATATTAATATAATATTATGTTATACTATTATTAATTATATTAAAATTAATTTAATTATTGAAACGAAAACAGTTTTGATGTAGTTGTCCTGCTTTTCTCCACATCAAATAGACAAGGCAGGGTGTCATTTTTATAAAAAAAACATACATAATCATTTATAAGTGTATATTTTAAAATAAACTTTTGAAAATATATGTGGCACTTCTGTATATGTATATATGTAAAAGTACAGATTTACAATTTATTACAGTGTCTTTAATTTTGAAATTTATCTTATAATACTAGTTTCTTAAAAATGTTCAATTATTAAAAATGTAATCAGTCACTAACCAGCTTTTCTATAAAGTCCATTTCTGATACATTTCAAATAAAAAACAAACAAACAAAAAAGAAAGATATTTGTAAAAATTAGTTTGACAAAGTAATGAAAGGGATAAAATAACCTAATATATTTTTAAATAAAGTAATGAACATGAAAAGTTAGACATAGTTTTAAAAACGGGTTAAAACGTATCTAAAAATATGATTTAAAATAAGATACAATTATTTTAGTGTGTATCATTATACAATGATATACTGACTGGTTGCAAAGTAAAAGTGTGTAGCGGCTTGAGAACCATCACAAGTGCATATTAGATATGGGGAATGATATCATACTGAAGCTGCATCCTTATACATTTTGTTACTTTATCTAACTTTATCTAGCTGCTTGTGATGAGACATATTTGTACATTGTTTTGACAATAGCACTTCTTTAGCAGTTGCTTTCAAAGCAGATTCACAAAGACCTAGTGAGGATCAGGTAGAGTAAATAGGAGTTCCCTCTGTGAGGCCCCTGGGAGCCTCGCTGACTGAGGTAGGTGCTAGTCACCTCCCCTGCATAAAGGATATACAAACTTAATATCCATAGACGAACGGTTCGCCTGACAACTCCTGAAAAAAAAGACAAAACAGAAACTAACAAATGAAAAAAAACAGTAAGAAATCTGTAACACAGACAACAAACCGGTGATAAGCATCAACTGCAGGATGAGTGATAAATGACGAGGACAGGCTAGAGAGGACCATTGAACCACATTGTTTTTTCTAACAGTTTGTATGTATATAGTGGTCAGACACCAGATCCATTTAGACAAATACCAGGAGCCAATTATTCAAATGCTACATTAAACAGATATGTTTTTAATTTAGTTTTGAACTCTGTGAGCGTAGCTGAACTCCGGACAACATCTCAGAGTTTGTTCCAGAGCTTTGGGACTATATGAGAATGCTCTTCCACCTCTGGTGGATTTACTAATCTTGTAGTCAATGCGATATTGTACAGGAAGCCAATGAAGAGAGCACAAAACCGGTGTAATGTGGTCATATTTCTTTGTTCTTGCGAGAACTCTAGCTGCTGCGTTCTGGACTAACTGTAATTTTTGTAGCGTAACGGCTGAACAGCCGGCTAACAGAGCGTTACAATAATCCATTCTGGAGGTCATGAAAGCACGCACTAGTTTTTCTGCATCTACGATAGACAGCATGTTCCGCACTTTACAATGTTCTTGAGGTGAAAGAAGGCAGTCTTAGTAACAGAAGAGTTATGGTTCTTAAACGTCAGTTCACTTTCAATAATAACGCCAAGATTTTAAACTGTAGTGGAGAAATGAACAGTGTGTCCCCACAGCTCCATATTTAAAACAGAGAGATTCTGTAATTGCTTTTTAGAGCCAACAAGTAATATTTCTGTTTTATCAGGATTTAGATTAGGAAATTTTCATTCATCCAATCATTGATATCAGCGACACATTCTGAGATCTTTAAAGGGTCGTTATAGATATCGGATATAGAGCTGGGTTAATTAGCTTTTTTTTATCAACGATTTTTAAAAATACCCGTTTATATAAATTAAAATGCTCTTATTATTGTCTTATTGTTGTAAATAGCTGTCAAATGTTCAGTGTGCATCTGGGACCAATTTTTAATTGGTTCTCTTATTATTTTTATGTTTATAAAATGTTTAAAATATAATACAACAGCTCATCTTTGTTGCAAGCTAAAGCCACCTCTATGTTCTTGCTTGTCAGTCTCGTGTTTGAAAAGTAAGTCTTAGTGAAGAAACTTCAGGTCAGAGTGGAGTTATCATATGCACACGCACACAGTCTGGCCATCCGGCTTTTCTCCCCAACAACTGGCCTTCTTTAGTATGCGATTCCTTTAGTCGTCAAGAGGGAATGATCCTCACACTAATGAACTGAGGCCTGCCACTTGAATGTAAAACAGGTTTTAACCCGTCTTCAATGTCAGAGCCCCTCCCAAGGGTTTCTGGAAACAAGACAACAGCACCTCGCTAACGTTAGCTCTAGCACGCTCCGGGTTTCAATCACATCGTCTGCCTTTGTCTCGACCCTCCGGCCTATTACTCTGACAGTGCTTCAAAGACAGCCTGCTTGAGTTATGAATCTGTACACGGATTATGATGAATGCCAATCAAAAGACTTTATTGTTAGCGGAAGAGTTGACAGAGTTAGCTAGCTTACATGTGCTCCCACAGGGGGCTGTTGTTCAAGCAGCTTATCACATCAATCCCATCCATGTTCTTTCATCTTTCCTTTCTTTTCCTCTTCTTTTGAACTTGTTAACACGGGCCGGTGTGGATTACTAAATTTACACAAGATAATAGCCCATTGTTAATCCCTTTTGAATGTTTGCTTTTCAATTCCCCTTCACGCCATTCAAGACCGAATACAGACAGTTTTGAGTTTCCAATCAAGCAACTGGTGAACTTTTTGTGTTTCTGCGTATTGTTTTGAAACGAGATTTCCGTTTTGAAAGATAGAATGCGTAATATGAACAGATTACTGATTGATGTGAATATGTGTCAAGGCTTTGAAATTAGTTTTGTGAGTTTCAAAGTTGTATACGAATTTGAGTGAAAATTTTTGACTTTTGGGGTGGCTTTTCTCTAGATGATTAGGAGATTTTGTTGGATAATATAGCTGTTTTATAGATGCCAGACAGACTCAAGCATGTTTAGAATATTGAAACATTTTGTTTTTACATACTTTTCCCAATTTGCAGACGACAGTTTTAATGGCAACTTTCAATTTAAATGTTCAATTACATTTCTGTTCTTGAAGGTTTTGGCTAAATATTTCATGTGTAGTTTTGAACTGAACTAGTGATGGGGATTTGTGCATCACTCATCTAGTCTTAGTTCAGAAGAATAAAATAATTTTAAAACCTATGAAAAAACTATGCTAAAAATGGAGTGGCTTTTATACTGTATCTGTATCTCATCTAGAACCTGAAATGGGAATTACTATTCTAAAACTGTAACAAAAACTACATTGACAGAACCATGGACCCAAAAAGTGGGATGTTAAAATGTCTGGTTCTGATTTGCAGATTTTAGGCTAAAAACTCATCAGTCATCTAGTTTCGACATTCACTTTGAACTGTAGAAGATATAAATGATTTGGAAAACAAATTTCTGTAACTTCTCTATTCTGTAACAGAAACTGACAGAACCATGAACTAAAACTGAAAACGTCAACACTCATCTATTCTCTACACCCACCTAAAACTGTAGAAGATTCGAAGCATTTGAAAAACATCCACCATAACCTGACAGTGGTTACTATGATGCTTTTGGCCAGTTTCATTTTAAACAAATGTCTTATTTGCACATTTTATACAACATGTTCATTTAGAATATGATGACTATTTCCATTGTTTAGCTCAAACCAAATAAGTGTTCCAAGACTCCCATTGACTGTAGGCTTTATCTCAATAACTTAAAAGAATGAGTTTTATGCTACTTTTCTGTTCTATTTCCTGGAGAACTGTAAACTTTTCATGTTCATACTATATCTCATCAGAATAACAGGCTATTATCTATTCTGGGTTGAGGATGTAAGAGGTGAAAACACAAAATGACAGCAAGGAGAAATGCTCAATGTTTACAATAAAGTTTATTATTGTAGCGTAGATTATCATAATAATTTTAACAGTGTATCGATTTCATTGAATGCATTGTATTTTCACAATCATCTCATCATTAAGAAGTTAGTCACAGTGATGGAAGGTTAAGGAAACATCATCTCTTGAGCTGAAGTTTCAGGACTAGATATTTACACATTCACTCTCAAACACAAACACAAATAAAATCATAATATATACAATAGTGCTACTGAGAATGTTCAGGTCTGGTAATACTGCATGGGAAGAAAAACCTGCATACACCAAAAGTGGAAAAACCCCCCAAAGTATGTTCACATGGTGAAGCTTTTATTAGTAGTCTAGACTTACTGTTTAAATCACTTCCTGCTGCCTCTTAGTTTAGCAGAAATCATTCAAATTATTTTTTTTTGTTTGAAAAAAATGGACATGCACCGTCACGTTGATGCTTTGTGAAAGGTAAACTTTTAATTTTTTTAATCAAATTTGATTATATTTTCATCATGTTAAAACATATCTAACCACATTTCATCATTCTTACTTCGTTCCATAATCAAGTGCCAATAGCAATGTGTTCAGGTCGGTGTACAAATCGTTGAAAATCCGCTGCAGTCCATTCAGTAATTGATAATGGAATTAGACAGTGTTGAAATCTCCTTGTTTACATAGTCCTAAATAAGTGTAATTTTCATGCCCACCCAGAAGATGGCAGACATCAGTTTTAGTGTTTAAAACACCCAAGAGTAGGAGCAGTGATTTGAAGCCCCATAAGGTTGTGAATGTTGCATTTAAATTATCCAAAAAAAATCTATCAACATTCTGGTGATATTTCATGTTTTTATTAAGCATAACTTCATAAAATGTAGCTTTTAAAAAGATATTAGAATTTGTTGGAATTTTACTTTGTCAAAGCAGCCAGAGCGCTGAATTAAAACAAACTAAAGCATTAATCTAACTTTTGTAAACTTTGGGTAATTTGAGTGTCAATGAGCTTACGTGTTTTAAGCCAATGGCAGTAGGTTAATACTCAGTTTTTCTCTTTTTTTGGCTTCAAGTTGTAATGCTTACAGTAAGATGTAGATTTAATAGGTGTTATATTTATATAGCATTTTATAGGGGTTAATATTATAATAAAATGTAGGCGCTCTGGAACTTTTCCCCAAAATGATTGCTTGAGATATCTACAATTGGAGTCACAACATAAACTTTATTTAGCTTTAGTATACTGTCCTGTAGTGAAGGAAACAATGGTTGTGTACAGCAGCATCTACCTTGTTTGGCGATTCTTCTTTTCTTTAAATGTTCTGTTAAACATGGCTGACTTATTGAAATTTGTATGTTTAGACAAATTAACCTATACCAATTTTTAAGATTGTTGATAATTTAGTATTTAATGTTTTTTCTCATAATTTTGAACAGTTTTGCACTTCTTGCTTGTGAATAAATCTAGTGATATAATGGAAGGTAATGTTGCAGGGGCCTGCTGAATGATGAGGTAATTTATTGCTGTTAATATCAACGAGAATGCTTTGACAATTGAGGTGCGGAGAATGTGACAGATTAAAATGCTTTCTTTTGCTGTGATTTATTTTTAATCAACTTTACAACAAACAATAACCCTTGTAAACGTGATTCTTGAAGTTTCACACAGAGAATGGTCACGTGGAAGTGCTACATGTATGTGACCATAAACTTTAAGTGCTTGGACATCGTACATGACAAATTGACACACATAACCATCCCCATCCCCACCCTTAAAATATCTAAATTTTTCTTATAGGAAGTTTAGTTTGATATTTGCGCATGAGGTTTTTTTTTTTATTTTTTTTTTTTAACAGTATGAAACCTCTCAACACCGTTTTCTCTAGATATGGCTATGACCTTGTGTAAAGATTTTTCAAGTGATTACTTGTAGATGAGTCAATTCATATAGTACAAAAATGAAGTTATTACAGTGTTCAAAATGTCTTCCTTTAGAAAGCCTGATCCAAGACCTTGTAGACTGTGCTTTCTCATGTATTGTCACCATAAGGAATGTCTTACTTGGCAATTGCCACCATCCCACTTTTGTCCAATCTTGCATATTTCAGTATTTCCTTAGAATCATGGAGACTTGGAAAAACAACGGTGGTTGTATCATCTTTCCTTATACAATGCAATTACTGTCATTCCACTGTTTATATAGATCTAAATGTTCTGGTATGATGTCTTGTACAAGGTTCACAATGTTCTCATGTTCATTATGGCTTTAACTGTTTGCCCAGAGAGAGGAAGACGTGTAAGAAGTTTAGAGACATTTTTTTTTTTGTCAAGCCACAAGTTCTTCCACTCCCTAATCCTCGTCTGTTGCTGCGGCTCCTCTCAGTCCATTCATACAGAAGGGCAAACCTGGAGCAAAGGTGGGTTCGCCTGGAGAAAACCCGCTGAAAGGAGGCAGAGATGCAATTCTTTGCAGATGAGGAAAAAAAGTCGGAGCTTTGCTCACAAGGTCTGAGCGGTGACCATCAGAGTGTGCAGAGGGCATCTCGGGAGGGGCATAGCGAATGGTGCTGGGAGCATATAGACTCTGAGGTCCTTGCGGTCCAAGGGCTAACGGATGAAATAAAACCCGTCCTGCTGCCCCACTTGCAGTCAGTCTCTGTAGAAGCTCAAACTCTGACGCTCGGCCTCCATGGATGGATTGGTCATCTCTTGATAGGGGTGGAACAGAGATGGGAGGGGATAAGGTTGGAGATGGTGGGTTGAACAAAACTTTGGAAGGCGTATCTGTTTGAAAGGTATTGGGAGGCTGGGAAAGTGGACTACTGCCGTTTGTTCTTCCACTTCCAAGCTGATCTTGACTCCATCGTCTTCCAGAACTAGCTCCTATATTGCTAGCAATCACCTCTTGTTCGGTCTTTATGCTTGTCCCAGAGTTGGTCACCACTCTCTTAAGATGTTGGATCACGGCACGTCCGTTGTGGATTTTCCCTGCCGCATTGCCATGCCTCAAAGCCCCTTCTTCATTCTTCACTTGTTTGCTAGTAGTGTTATGATCCCAATCAGTCTCTCTCTCGTTGTCATCTTCTACATCACTGTCACTCGCTTGGTCCGAGGAGGTACAAGGGCTATCTCCTCTCTGACGAAACACCTCTAGTCTCCTTTTTGCCTCAAGAGCACCACTTTCCACATCATGCTGGTGCGTTCTCTTCCTGCTGTTCTCAGATTGACTGGAAGCGGTGTTTGAGAGGGATGCTTTTCCTTTGTGATCCATCTCAGACCTATTTTTCAATGGCTGTGTCCCAGTGGAGCCTACAGAAAACATAACTATACTGAGTTACTTCTCATTTGTGTTCAGATGTACAACCACGTCTCGGTGAAGAGCATACCTTGTGCCTTTGGAGATGTGTCCCTTGGGGAGGAACTTGCTTGAAGCCGCTCTGCCCTCAGGCTTTCTGGGAGCTGTAATAAGTCTAGAGGCATGTCTGCCAGCTCTCGTTGACTGAAAATGCAGATAAAAGAGGGAGAGTTGGTTACCTTAGGGAGCTTTACTTTTAAAACAGCCCAGATGTTAAATCCTGGTGTTCTCCATCAGTTCTTTTTGTCACAAAACAAACATGTCCATTCAGATTGAATTAAACCCATGCAATTGTTAAGGAATCCAAACAGAAATTAATTTAAAATAAAATTAGTATTCTTTGTTCATTACAAAGCCGTGTTGCAGTTATGTTTTTGAAGGTTGGAGAAGGGGAGGTTTCCAAATTGCAAAGATTGAAAGGAGTCAGATAAGAAGTCTTTATCAGAAGTGTAGAAACATTTTTACATTGAGTTTCTCTGCTTCTAAACATGTATATACTAAAGATGGTTTTTAGCTAAAGTTTTAGTTTTTTTATTTTATTTTAATGGGAATAATTTAACATGTTAAAAGAATTAGGAGTGTAACACAAATACTAAAGTAAATTTTTTTAGTACATTTATCATAAAAGGTACATTGAATGAATTGTATAAAAAATGGATATCATCTTGATCCATTGTTTTTTTAACCAAAAAAGCTAAGCAAGCTAAAAAGAAAGCAAAAAAATAAAAAAAGGAACTAATAGATGCAAAATACATTTAAATTACTTGTATAAATAGTATCTCAATGTTTATCAGTTTCATTAAAATAAAGGAGAAGCTGATATTACTTAAATAAATATATACACTTTCCTATTTTTTAGCTAATTTTGCGATGCTATTTACAATGAAAATAGTTTTTTGTAAAACTTTTTCTGTTCTATTATTTGATGCATGTTATTGTTGGAAAAATTCTGACGTCTTCATAGAACAATATTTAAATTAACTAAACATAAGACAAATAAAATTCTGTGATGCAACAATCAATATAAAAACTGCCAATCACATTACACATATAAAACCTGGTGTAAGCATTGATTTTAAATTAAGTAACAAATCAAACAAACTAACGTGTAGATTATAGAAATATTGAAAAATATTGCTTTGATATATTTTAGCATCTGCATTTTGAAAAGTGGGTTTTCAAATAGTGATTTAATTGCAAATTCGATTACTTTTTCAGCCATCTTGCAAAGTGAACACAATATTTATTTAGTATTTTTCACAGTTTAAATGTGAAGTGTACATTACCTTGCATCACTTTGTCCTTGGAGTTTTGCCCGTATCATTTTTTAAAATATGTTCTAGTATAGCTGTTTATATGTCTAGTAAATATTTCACATTATAGTACACAAGATGTTGTTTTCAACAAAGATAATTGTAGACATTGTTCTTAAATATATGTTGTCAGCTTAAGATCATTTCAAACGAGCTGCGCGTTAGAAATTTGCAAGCAGGTTTATGCAGACTGCAAATGGTATACAGATGTTGGTCAATTATCATGTCTCTGGATTTGCTGGTGACATATGAAGGAAATTAACGCAATCCTCCACTCAGCTACTCTGATTGGCACAAAGTAAGGGTTTGAAAATAAATCCTGTATATAATAAATGTTTGCTTAAAGGACATGGATAAAATGCTTTTGTGTCTGTTATGCCAAGTTCAGATGGCGCGATTTTCAGTGTTATCACATTACAGATATTTTCACCACTGCATGACTGTCTGGGTATGATTCTATCGCTGACGTGATCATACTGTACGATAGATCTGTGTCAGGAGGTTACATGCTGCATGACTTTACAAGAATCGTTGACAACTTTGTCCCTATCAAGCAACATCTCATCGGAACAGCGAACAGCATAAGGCCAGGTGTGCAATACAGAGGTCACATGAGATTATCAGCAAGAAGTTTGTAGTTAAAATTGCATGTGCGGTAACTTGCATAGAAAAAAAGACTATTGATGAAATAGTTTAGGAGACGTCAGGATCAGCTGCTGCAGATGGTTTTGAAGGTTTATTTTGCTAATTAAATTCAGTCATAACTGATTGTCTGAGTCATGTTGGCGATTTACTCAAATCACATCTTTGATCGTTCACATTGTGTGAGGGTCACTTGCATATAAAATCACTAGTTTGACTGAGATTTCAGGAAACTTTTGGCGATTTCTGAAAACCTGCTTGATGAGTAAAATTTGGGGCAAATATTGCGCAGTTTAAACTCTACTTTTTCACATTTTTGAGTTATAAAAAAGAGCCTTCACTCACTTCAATGTGTCAAATTCCATTGTCAACAATAATTGATAACATCGATTAGCAATGGTCTGTGTCGGGTGATTTATTTATTTTCAGAATTCTGACTTTTGTCTTTTCACAGGAATTCTATCCTAGTACTATATGTGAACAAATCAAACACACACAAAACACAGCATGAACAAAACTTTAGTGGGGTGCTATAGAAGCTAATTTGCTCCCTTACCTACAAATCTGAAGAACTAAAATGGCATAAATTCAAATGTTTTTGACATCCATTAACTGTAATTATACTTCAACAATCTTATCTTTAAAATTCTGCCATTTTCTCATCTTTCACTGCATAAATTAAACAGCGTGATTGCTAAGGTAATTTCTAAACTTCTAAGCTAGCCCAACGCCCCAGGGCTATTGTGTCTTCCAGTCGGGCTACCAAGATGTTTCTCCATCCTGCTAGTCAGGCTATCTAACAGAGAGGAATTATATATTTTAATGCTTTGTATTCTTTTACAAATATATTTGAATAATTAGGCTTTATGTAGATTTTGGCAACTGGGAGCCACTGTAACATTGTGAAATAATGAAATTGTATTTAAATGTGTGCTTGATTTTTTTTTTCACCTTACTTTCACTTTTGATTCACCATTGCGCGAACTCCATAAATGGAGCGGTAGTACTGATTGTTACGTGTAGTATTTGTTGCGCACTACAAGTGCCAACAAGATCGTCCTGTCAGTCGTTACTATCCTCGCTTGACACGCGACATCTCTCGCAGCAAGCTTAAACAACATAGAAATTGTTTGTGTAGTGGAGAGAATTTTGAATATTATGTACGTTTATGTGTGTGTGTGTGGTAATAAACACATGGCTTTAAGGAGGTATTTTAGTATTAGTATTTTAGAATCTGACTGCTTCATATTATATATACATTTTTCTTACAAATTTGTAGAAATATTTGAGTTGATTATTATAATTTGTCTGTTTTATAGTTGTTGTAAAAAAACTTTTTAAAATGCTTTTGATTAATGTTTTGTTTCCTATATTCTACAATATAAAAAAAAAATCTTTATTTTATTCAGGCTACCTACATTTATTCCGGGCTACCAAAAACTGACCAGTGCCTGTTCGAAGGGCTACTGATTCGTAAATAGTAATACATTTCTAAACTTGGGGTACATATTGTAGCCTAGCATTCAAAAACACAAAGGGCATTAAGGACTGACCTGAGAACATAGTTGACCCAGATGACGTTCCGCTCATGTGGTGCTTTGTGGTTGATTGAAACGGTGGCACAGGACTGAATCCACAGATAGCCTCCTCTCTTCTGCAGCCAGCGATAATATCCAGTCACAACTTGCCCTTTCCGCAGCACTGAAAGAGAGAGAAGTACAACGTTAATGCAAACACATTACGATTGATGGTGGCTACTTTGTGGCTAAGATACTGTATTGGATCTTTGCGATCCGATGTTGCCGTTCTTACTCATTGATACTTTGATGGCTCATGCTGACTGGGTACATGTATCTGAATTTCCCCCTCAAAATCACTCAAAATAAAAAGAAAATAACACAAAATTCACATGTCTTTTGAGGCCTTTTACAATAGCAGGAACAGGAAGTTAAAAAATAAGGCTTTTTGGCATTTGCTGGCTTCACATTTGGCATATATAGCCTATTCCAACAAAATCCCTTTTTTTAAAATTAGTGCTTTTTTTTATTGCAATGCTGCAAAACGTAAAAACTAAAAACTGACAATGTAATTTCAAACTGTTTAAAGTAGTGCAACACTTGCACTTTGCATATTTTAATCTAAATAGAATATTAATTCTAATACTGAACATATATATATATATATATATATAATTTTTTTTTTTTTTTTTTTTTTAGAATAAAATTATAAATATTTACATTTTAATTCCAAAATAAAATTGCACTTTAATTTTTCAAATGTATATAAACAATGACATTAGGTACTGACATCAGGAGATGAATATGAAGTGAAAGTCAATATTTAGTTCCTTTTGAAATCAAACAATGTTTTTGTGAATACTTTTCTTTACACAGGATTTACGAATGCATTATATAATTTAAGAACTTGCGGAAATCGAATACATGCACCGCCCTAATGTAATATTAAATTCTGGATTATTAATGTATGCAGCCCCTAAAAGAACATGACTTTAAAGAGTGAAAATATATATATTTTATACATTTTGCATTCTTTCACAATTATTTTTTGTTCTCTCTCAAACAAAATTTGCATTATAATGTACATATTTTGGTGAGTGTATGTATATTAAATTATCGCAAGCACAAAATAATTGGAAAAAATTGGTCTTCTCTTATTTACTTTACTGCCATGCCCCTTTAGGGATTTTGTACTTTTTAGAATAGAAAAGAGTAAGAATGTTCTAAGCAATAATAATAATAAACTCTGACTGACTCACAATCCTCATGACTCTGCCTAATGGTGTCCAGGTCCTCTGCATGAACAAAGTGATAGCAGGTGTGTCCAACTACTTCCGTTGGAGTCAGATCCATATAGTCGGAAATCCTAAAAATTTTGAAGAAAGCTTTTTATTAAGTACAGCAATCGTTTTACATACCTGGAAGTCTTCCAAGTCATTATGTCTAAAGGTTTCAAGGTTTATTAGATTCTATAGGTGTTCTGATAGGTTTAAGGAACTAGGAAGTACAGTATAGGAACTACAAGTAAAGAATAATTTGCGCTAAAGAGAAACATTACATGTTTATTAATGACAAAATTATGTGTTAATACCATCTATGACAGTTTATTCTATTTATGTAGAGTAGATGTACTAAAAGTGATAAGGGAAAGTTGAGTACAAGTGATTCTTAAGCTTACCTGTTCTCGCAGTAGGTGACCTGCAGGTCCATGTTGACCCGGAAGACAAACATGTGACTCTCCATACGCACTTCATTGAGCGTGGAGGGCGGAAGCGTGTGAGCCAGAGCAACCAATCCCATTGGTCTTTGCAAGGGTCGAGAGGAGCCTGGTACCAGAGCTGGCCGACAGCGTATTCGACCCGTCACATGAATTACCTAATGAGAAAGAAAATGAGATTCTCTTTACAACTTATAAATATTTCATATACATTAAATGCAAGTTTGATAAAATAGCCTAACATCCAGGGTATTCAAACCTTTAAAAATTTCAACTGTTAAACTTTTTGAAAGTTAAGTGAACAAAGCTTTTAATTCATAAAGAACATTAAATCTTTGTTAAACAAGTATAAAGATGAACTTGTATAGAATAAAATCATAAGAAGAAAATTTGGGTTCTAACAGGGAAATCCTTCCCATCTTGAACTAACATGTAAAGAAAGACCTTTTTCATACAGGACTCACTTTATAACCCGAGGATTTAACATGGAGGCCACGCTTGGTGAGAGTGGACTTCATCCGAATGAAGAAACCACGTTCAGACGTCTCGCTGATTGGAGAACAAGGACTGGATGGTGCTGCCGGAGGAAAATACACGCATCGCTCTTTAGCTTGATTGGAAAATAAGAACTCTAATTCAATGTTTAATTACTATTATGAGCAGTGTGTAATTATAGCTATATATGTTTATAACTAAATAATACCTACATAGCAAACCCAGAGTCACTCAATAGCACACCTGTGCATCACATATTCTTCTCACCGACCACTATACCAGGAAACAATCTCTCATTTTCATAATTTTTAATTTGATAGGGACACAGACCTCACACTCCTTGTTGCTAATAAAAGTCAGATGGGCTGATCTACTGATGAAAAGAGTTCAAATCTATAAAACTGGAAACAATTTAGGAGTGTTGAAGCCTATAAGCACTCCAATTCAGATTTCAGCTTCTGATCCACATTAGTAAACTATTAGTGCTTTAGGTACTGCACATAGAATCTATTTGGCTCTACTAATATTTAACTTCAAGTTGTTTTTGTTTTGTTTGCGTACTGAAGATGCTGCAGCTGTTTTAAAAATGTGTGATAAAAAGCATGAACTTTTTCATGCTTTGTGGAAAAAAAGTGTGCATCAAATTTTTGAAGCACAATTTTATTACATCTTGCCCTTTTAAAAGAAGTCAAAGTAGTTCTAAAAAAGTCTTTTCTTACCTGGCTCTGGTGTTCCAGCCAGTGAGGAAGCGGAGGCGGAGCTTGAGGCGCTCTCGTGTGATGTCTGACAACCTGCTTCTGTTCTGAGGTGTGGCCTAATGCCAAGCTGCTCTGCCATCTCCACGTGGTCCGCGGGGTGGATGTAATCGAACACGCTGCTGCCAGTCAACTCAACCTGAGCAGGCACATAAACATACAAATCAATGCAGTCATTGAAGAAACATGACACAGACCACAACTTATTGGCTTAATAAATAGAGGCCTTGAAAAACAGTAAACATCAAATGCTATTGGAGCATGCACGCTACTATAGTCTTCCACAGGGGGAAACACATAAGAAGAGGCTTCAAGTGAAGCATTAGTCAAAGTGTAGCAAGTAAAGCATATCCCTTTTATATTTTACAAAACCTACTGAAAAAAAAAGTCTGCGCTTTCAATTTACTTAACTTTTTTATATAGTCAAACCATTAAACTGAAATGAAAAGTAAAGCATATAATATTTTCTTTAACAATTTCATGTCTAAAAGTTTGATGCTTTTAGAAAAATGTAATTGTTGAATCTGTCATGGAATCAAATCTAATTTTATTTACATTAATTTAATACATTCTAGTTTAAAAACGGTATAATTGTAAAACAGACTGTCGCTCTCTACGTGCGTCAGTGGATTGTAACAAGTAAATGTTTTGTAAAAATTAACATTGCATTGAGGCTTTAGGTGTTACCTCACTTTCAATGGCAATAAAGCTGCACATAGTCGTAGGATGAATTTAAGTGAACTGAAAAGCAGTCCCAAGGTTACTCTCGATGTGCAAAAAGCTTGATGTGTCTGATCACTTGAGGCCCATTGACAGCCATGTTAAAAACTTTACAGCTAAAAAAGCATGTCTACACCCCTGGCTCTATTAGATTTTTTCAATACAGATTGTTAGAATTGGCTGGCCCTCGTGAAACCTTGAAGTTGTAAATTGTTTCATTATTAATTTGTTTAAGTTGTATAAAAATGTTAAGTTTTGCATTAAGCACAGGGCTACTCAAGTTAGAGCCACTAACAGCGCAAGTTTATGTCTTGTCATTATCAATCAATCAATCAAGTTGCTTTTTTTTGCCCATTTTTGACTTCGGTAGTGATGCTTTGACATGAAGGAAATGGGTAATTACCCAAACTGCAAACCTTGTTTGCTCTCTGCTAAAATCTATCGGTGTTGTCTTACACTGCAAAACAAATCTCAAATTCCATTTTACAGTATGCTTTCACCTTACCCTCTGCATGGAAAACTGCCATTTATTACAGGATTAGATCCATTTACAGAGGGATTTCACAGGATTTTCAGCTGGCTGTCAAGGTCTGTGTGTGGGCAGACAGAGGGAGGGAAGCCGGAGAAAAGAGTGCTGCTGTGGAACCGGGATCAGAATAAGGATAAAAAGGGGAAACTCTGGACTTTTCAGTCAGCATTTTTTAATTGAGAGCTGAAGTTAGAGTAGGCAGGGGGGCAAGAATGGAGTTCTTAATCTCATCCAAATGGCTAATCCAAACGAAGACTTGGCTTGCAAGAGCAACAAGTGTATGGATACAAGATTCCAAAGATGCCTGAGGAACTTTAAGCACTTACAATTAAAGGTAATTTTTAGATTTTCCCCACAGTTTTTTGCTACTCTACTGCAAACAAAATAAAATTTTGGTCTCTTCTAAAAATGGCTGGTTTTGAAGTTTTTTTTTAACAGATTTGAAAGATTTTAATGCCATTGTAAGTAATGTCTGCACTGAAAAAAATCTATGTATGATAAATCCCTTTTTATTTCATTCAAATCGAGTGTTCTATTCATAATATTAGACATGTGTCAGGCTATTAACAGTGTTAGTTGTTTTTATAAAAACAATTTAGAAAACACTGGAAAGTATTAAATATTTTAATATTTGTATGTAGCACACTTTACTCATAAATTAAAATGTTATTTTATTTTTAAAAAGCTTTGTTTAAAAAAGGTATCCATCACAGAAATGGCCCGTTGACCTTCATTGACTTTTTTTTTTTAGTTATTATAGTTTTTCATTCATAATTTTGATTATTTAAATAGCATTTTCTTTTGGTGAAACAAAATTAACATACTTAATACTATGGGATAGCACCTGCTTTTATAGACAGTAAAGCATTTGTTTGTCTTGGGAATCGCAGAAGCTTTTCACAGAGTTTCAATGTCATTTTCTGATCTATTTGGATGTATTCAATGCATACAGTTTTGTTGATGCTTGATGTGAGAATGTGAAAAGCTCGATATGGAAGTTGGAGCCAGTAGGGATGTTGCCAAGTCTTAAGAAGAGATGGTGTGTGCGGGTGAGCGAGTCAGGGAAAGACATGATATAAATAATGGCAGGGCTTTAATATGTATGAGGCGTGCGGGCAGTTGTCCACACTCTCTCTGGTTCGGCTCCTGACTGATGGGAGAGGAGTGAGAGAAGAGGACGGAGAGGAAAGCTGATGCCTCTGCATACTAATACACACTAGGATCAATTTCCCAGCCCCTCCACTCGCCCCCATGCTGTTGCTGTGGTCGTAGAGAAGCTCCACTCAAAGACCTGATCCAGGCCAGGAGTCATGGTTTTTGAAGGGCAGGCTGGAGATGTGGAACTCCTGACCCTTTGTAATCCACCCACCCCTAGTGTCTTTCAAGGGCTCTCCAGGATTAACCCGGATGCATGGCTCTGTCTGGTATGAAGTGTCATGACCTCTGACATAAAATAACAAGTCAGGGCTTGCACTTACAGTTAATGTTTCCTGCCGGGTTGACCTCAGAGAGCCCACTGTTAGAGCCTTCTTGTGATTTCACCGATTAATTCCCCAAAATTAACTGAAAGGTAAATGGTTTAAAATCACTGTAGTGGCTGTTTATTTATCCAATCAAAAGAGTAAATAAATACTGTTAGTATCTGCCCCCCCCAGCACTATTAAAAAGAGGCGGATAGCAAATCAAACAGATAGCAATTTTGCTTAGATGATGTTAGATAATTTTTTTCTTTGATAATGTGGTTGCTAACTTGTAAAATTGTGTAAACTTTATTAAAAGTTAACCAGGCTACTGTATATAGATTATTCATTCATTCATCTTCATGTCAGCTTTATTCCCTTTCGGGGTCGCCACAGCGGAATGAACCGCCAACTCTCTGGCATATGTTTTACGCAGCGGATGCTCTTCCCTGCCGCAACCCATCGCTGGGAAACATTCACACACATTCACACTTTAACACTATGGGCAATTGTTCTTACTCAATTCTCTTATTCCGCATGTCTTTGGACTTGTGGGGAAACCGGAGCACCCGGAGAAAACCCACGCGATCACGGGGAGAACATGCAAACTCCACACAGAAATGCCACCTGCCCCAGCCGAGCCTAGAACCAGTGACCTTCTTGCTGTGAGATGACCGTGCTACCCACTTGCGCCACCGTGACGCCGTATATAGATTAAGTCCTGCAAAAAGTCAACCTTTAGGCTAGTTATTTTATTTGTATTTATTTTTATTTTAAAATAAAATGGCTAACATTGTAAATTTGAGTTCACTTATAAAACCTATTGTAATTCGTAAATTATGTAATACAATTGTTACCATCCCTAGATGTTCAATAATGTGTATTTTGTCTGTTCTCCCTTATTACATAATATCCTGTTCTTGTGCTTGTGTTGTCACTTCCTGTTCCTGTCACATCCCCCCTGCATGAGGAGCAACGCAGGTATCTGTGTGTAGATGCCACATACCAGCATCACGACTGACATCTCGGGCCAGTGTTTCTAGTTTCAGTTAGCATAGAAACCAATAAACAAAGAATAGTTTACACAATTTACATTAAGTGAAAGTGTTTAACTGAAACAAAGTGTGCAAAAAAACATCTCAATAGTGTGAGTAATGTAAGTTTGGTTGGACTACACTTTTATGTTGTTACTACATAAAAAATAATTACTAAAATATATGAACCATAAAAATAAGCCGTTTTGCAGCTCTTACTGTTGTGTTTATTCACAAACTTGAGCCTTGTCCACGCAGACAGAGTGAGACAGTCTTTAAAAGCTTGACCACTCTCATTTGAGTGGTTTTCTTCACACAATAATCTCATTCACATTTATTCTCCCTCCTAAACTCGCTATCAGTCGACCTCCTCCACCATCGAGACCCATCCCTCAGCGTGTGGATGTGTGTGTTCTCTTTTGCCACACAATCAATGTGGCTTTTAAGATGTCTATCGATTAGCTGGCGAGACAGACGGAGCGTGGCTCGCTGGAGCGGCGCTTTGATTGCCATGTAAGTAATTACTGTTATTATTTATGCATCTGGGTGAAATGGCAGGACTTAACATTCCCTGTACAAGAGGCCACGGGCGATCAACAGAGAGAAAGCACCTGAAGACAGAGAGCAAGATTCCACTTGCACAGACACAAACATTTTCAAGTGCTTTTTAAATTGATTGTAAAAAAAGAATTTAGATGTACAATTTTAACCTTATACTATATTTTTATTTAGAGCTAATATTCAAAACATGTTTAATAATAATATTCAATAATAATTTACAATGATCCTTGAATTTGTTTTTGTGCTTTCTGATTAGACGATTGTACAGTTGATGATTTGTACAGTACAGAAGTTTATTCTGACCTGTGAGAGCCCCAGGTAGATAGAGACAGTCTCCGAAATGTAAAGGAATCTGCCCTCCTGGCTGACCACAAAGACGAAGCCATCCAGAGACTGAAAACACAGACACAAACACACTCCGAAGTTCAGTCTTCTGTTTTTTTCAGACCTTCAATTTGTACAGAGTTGTAAAAACAATAATGAAAGCACTGTTCAAGACCTCTTTCATTCACTGATCTTGGTAACCCCTTAAGGAACATTTTTATCAAAAAACAACTGACTGAACTACACTCTGGGATAACAGTACTAAACTGTGATTGTCCAAGAATGCCATATCAATTGCATGGCCATGACCCAGCTGTAGACACATTTGCAGTAGAAAAATATCCTGGGTAATGTTAAAAAAAAACCTCTGGCTTCTATTGCTGCAACAGTGGTAAAATATCACTGGGGACTCAACCCATCGTCTCTTACAATAGCCCCCCAGAAAGGTTTGGTGTTTCATTTCCTGCTGATCATACAACATGACACAACTGCAGAGTCAATGTTTTAAAAGGAAAAAAAAAAGAATAACTTTGAACATTCTAGTACTATTTTGGGGACTACAATGCTACTGTTGCCATCTTAATCAATGATTTATGCTAAGCTATGCTAGAAGGTCCATATCTGAAAAAAATGGCTGAATAGATTCCAAAACATTAATGCACTACTTCTTAGCTTGAAGTGAAATGTAAAATGAGGTGTGTAATAAAAAGCGGAGTGCTCCTTTAACTAACTACCACACATTTTTTGACATCTTTAAAAGCATAATAATCATTGATATCTAACAATAAAAATAAATAAATACACAAACAGGTGACAAAACACGAAACCCTGCAAAACGGCCAGGGCTGTAACAAAGAAATGTGACTAGCTGTTTTAGCATGTCTTAGCATAGATCATTGAATCAGATTAGACCGATACTTTCTGTGGAAAAAAGTTTGTAAGAAAAGAGTTTTAAATAAGAAAACCACAAAATATTGAAACATTCTGCTGCCTATGCTAAGCTACGCTAAAGCTGTTATCGACAGAACTTGAGAATATATGAAAATATGCCATAATGGTAAAACACTAGCGGTAATAATAGAGTTAAAGAATAAGCAAACTTCAAACTTAAAATTATGACAACAAAAATTAGCCATTATTTTAAAAAAATATTCCTTTGAAATAAGCTTCAATGAAGAAGAATGGGTCAAAAAAGAAAACAGATGGAAGAATCAGGTTTCTTGGGAGAAGTTGAGTGCAAATCAACAGAAAGCAGTCTATTAAAGGAGTAATTTCATGACAGATATTAAATTTAATAACATATGAGCATGAGGAAAGCAAAGTGGTCACTTTAGTTGAGCTTGACTGATGCTGGTAATTTATGCATGTTCACAATGCAAATGAGAGTGACTGGAATGACGGGAATACTGGAAATAAAGCACAATTATCCAGTTATTACAGATGGAGAAGGGCGAGACAAAGAATCAGAGGGGTTTCAGAAGTGTTCATTTGATTTCTATCAGAGAAGGCTCTTTCTGGACGTTTCCCCAAGGTAACCTTCTGGTTTTCTTTTTTTCTCTGGTAATAGAAGTCGGGCGGTCAAATGGAAGCACCAATGGAATTTGGATAAGCATAAACTGCATTTAAACTAACACTTAACACTATAGTGCTGTTAAAATTAATGCATGTTTTGTTTAAACGGTATTAGTGCAAATGTATTTCTTGCACTTCTGATTGGTTGTACATGTTACGGCCCTGGCCGTTTTGAAGAGTTTACTTTTTTTGTTTTTGTCACCTGTTTGTGTGGGCGCCTGTGCAAGTTTTTGATTCCTGCAGGTGACTCCAACTGTCCCCTGATTCACCAGTTCAGACGCCGATCAATATCAAGCACATTTGATTTGTCAAAAAGTTATCCTTTGTGTCCTGTTGCATCTAGTTTTCATTTCTGTTCCTCCACCTTTTTGTTACATCCCGACCCTAGATGCCATCCCCGATTTGGGTATTGGGTGCACATTGACCACACCAGGGATATCGAATATCATGGGAAAAAGAGTTGAAATATAACCAGCTGTGCTGTTTTTCTACGTAGATAAGCTCCAACTTCCACACATTCCCCTCAATTTCAGACAATTGTTTCTTCTGCAGAAAATCTAAACATTAGTAAATAAGTTTGCACAGCAGATGTTTAGAAAGCATCGAACCCTGTATAAGAAAGCCATAAAAATCAAGGAACTGGACTACACAGTTTTTGACGAGGTCCAGCTATTTGAGAGGCATCGTCCCTGCTACCACAGTATCTTGTGAGATGCTGTTTTTTGTTATTCGTTTTCATTCACATGATCCAAAAGAATACAGCCACGCATTATCCCAAACCATGTTAATAAATTTGTTGTCTCTGCAGCTTGCTGAACAAAAGCAAAGCTGGGTCATTCTGAACTTCCTTTTTAAATTTTGTTTTTATTCTGAAACCTGTTTCCTTTTAATAAACCTTGGTTTACAGAAAAAAACATTCCTCCAGCCATTTGGTAATCCTATTATAATTATCTAATCCTTCAATACAATGTATAGCAATTGAAAATGTATCAATAAATTAAAAATAATCTAATTAGGAGGACCAAGAGATTCATTCTTATTTATTTAATGGGTGTACTTAATTGTACATACAATATTTTGTTTCTCGATGTTATGGACTCGTTTGACTAAAAGGTCAACTACCACAACCGGCCAAAACATAAACACAAACATTATTTCAAGGGTGTAAATTGACTTTCAAATGTTAGAATTCTAACTAGACAACTACTGTGAGTGATATCAGTTCTGGAAATGAATGCCATGGTGAACCAGAAATTATGAAAACAAATCATGAAAACATAAAAACATTGTTTTACATAAAATATTAATAAATTAGATGAACTGATGATAGAAACCATATATTTATCAGCTTGCACACCTAAAAAAAATAATAAAAAAATATTCCAAGCTTTTAAAACATAGTCACTTCTAATGTACAAATGCATCAAATATTGTCATTTTACCTGCAGCAGATGAGCTCCCAGGTGCTGTTCAAATATATCAGTGACCAATGAGTGACTTGATCTTCGCACTGAAAATGAAATTAAAACACAACATTAGGATGGTCTCAAAGTATATACTTTGTAAAGAAGATTGTAGAAAATACATTTGTGTATTTGTATACATTTGTGTAATGAAAATTCAACATTTACAATATATTTATCAGTTCAGGGATAAACTGGTTTAATAATAATTCACAAGTTCCACCAAACAAGTTAGTTCATCTTGTTCACACATCAACTGTAAAAACTGCACAAATGTAGTTATGTTTTACATTTTTGTACTAAACAATATAAATGAACAATAAACTCCCTGGACTCAATGTTGATTGTTCTATATTTGGGAAAATATTGTTACAATTTAAATGTACTTTAGAAATATGTACGTGCCTGCAGTTTTTATTCAATATCAAAAATGTGAAAAAAATCTTGATAATTTCTCCATTTCCTGAAAACAAAATCTGAGTACTAACACTCTGACAATGCAGAGGTAAATAACAAAAATACAACTAAACTTAATTTTCTTTAGGTTTCACACCACATAATTTTTTCAAGATGCATATAAGGCTTTAACGGTTTTTTTTCATTCCAGTCACATAATGATTTTTAAATATTTTAATTAGACTTTTATAAAGGAAAATAGCAGATCGACTGATAAAAAAATCAGCAGAAGCGATACATTCTTGAACAGTAAAATAAACCAAAGGCACCCAAACTCCCCACCCTACCCCACGGCTCCTGCAGAATGGGGTTCCTCACAGGAATATCAATGAGTCCGTCCCATTCAGAGTCCTGAAAAGGGGGTTTGGCACAGAGAGCGGGATGCTGTGAGTACACAGAGCTCTTCTTGTTCATCTCTGGGGGTCACATGCATGTTGGGGACTAAATGGTTGATAGCGGCCCCTCATGCAAACGTTTGGGTGCTTCCCACAGGACCCTAGGAGCTCGTGGACATTCTGACAGCAGCCGCCCGCACGGCCTGATGGATGGACAATGGTCGGCCCTCATTTCCCAAAGTCACAGCCCCTACAGGAAAGGCTAATGTGAAGTCGAACCCGAGCCGATGGCCAGAGAGGGAGAGTGATGAGACCTGGCATCCAAACAGGAACTGTCCAATAAAGCAAACTATGTGTGCTTGTCCTCTTAATGATTTTTTAAAGCATTTCTGGATTTTAAAAAGACTATCTCTATAAAAACAGAGAATTCTGACTTATTTCCAGATACATTTTTGTACATTAGTCTCTTTGGTTGTTTTTGTCCTCATTTTCCAAACCAAAGGGCTATTGTTGGTTTCTGTTAGCCATTGTCTTCCAAAGTATTATTCTCTCTTATAACCATTGAGAGTTTCTAACTTCTAACTTGTTTGTTAGAAGGCTTTGTGGCTTTGGATGTCCATTCATGACACTGTGTTAGTTTTCTCTATCAAGTTTAAAAAGAGAATCTAATGCTGGCTTTCCTCCTTTAACCTTACTCTCATGTAAGGGATGAATGAATGACTGGACCAAACATCACATCGTCCCTCTCTCTGCTGCTGCAATTATCCTTTCACCCCCCCCCCCCCCTCTCTCTCTCTCAGCTGTTAGTTTTCTCCTAGCACGGTCGAACATAATTTGAGTGCAATTAACGTCCCTTAAAAGCCTTCAGAGCTTTAAATGCTTGAAAATAGGAAAAAGAGGGAGACAGAGAGATGGGAGGAGATACAAGAAAAAGGAGAAAGATGAAGTGAAGACCAAAAACAAGACTTGGATAAATGCAAATGTGCACCTTTGAGAACTGAGAGCTGTATAGACAGAGTACAGTAACATCACTCACAGAAAATACTCCCTCTTTCTTCCTCTGTCTGGTCAGAAACTGAACTTTTGGTGTCTGAGCTAAATTCAGCAACAACTCTGAGGATTAAACTAAGACTTCAAATCATTAACTCTGTTTAAATCATGAATATAAACCCGCTTGAACTGTTTTTTTTTTATCAAGGTTCTGTTCACACAGTCATATTAAAACCAGATATTGTTCTACATGGTATTGCCAAATGTACACATGTTAACACAGTAGTGGTACTCTGTAAGCAGCAATAATTTCTTTAAAAAAAACACTTTTTTTAAAGAAATGCTGAGAATAGATAAACATAGATTCTACAAAATATCTAATTACTTGTGTAACCCAGAAATCAACAAATATGGAATGGAAACATTATTGCATGACGACTCAGATAAATGCTTTTAAAGGTTTTAATTTATGGATTCACTTTTACTTTTGCATGCATGCATGCATTTTACTTTTTTAACTTCACGTGTTGTAAATGCTTTCCATTGAAATTACTGAGCGCCATGAGAAAATATTCATTTATTTATTTAATCGTTAATCGTAACCTTGGCAAATTAGTTTCGTTTTTTTGGAACTTTGGTGAGATTTGACTTTAACATCCCTGGTTTACAGGATTCAAAGTGCCAAAGCACTTTTCATCTAACAGAAAAAATGCATACAACAGGGAAAAATGTTGGAGTCATCAGATGCTCTTCTGATTTTGATTATTATTACACCTACACAGTGACTGACTGAACAGGAAAAGGTTTGTTGACTTGTCTGGAATGGTAAAATTCTATTGCAGGCTTGTTATTGGTCAATATGCCAGTCCACACTTTTAGCTGACATGCTATTGACAAGTGTTTTTGACAAGTCAAACCATGACGTTATCTGAATGGGTCACGGCCCACCACAATAAAAGTACAGTATGTGAATACTTACTGATCATTGTAGATTTTTAATTGATGAAGCCAAAGCTAACTTTGAGGAATAAACTTCCTATTGTCTTAGGCTATGTGGTTTTTGGCACCTAAAGCCTATCCTATAGCACCTTAGCTAATTATACCCACATATTCATGTTCTTGATCAAGGGTTATTATTTAGAGGTACCTCACTGAAACACTCTGAGGTTCTGAAGCCTTCTAATCCAGTGTAAATCAACATATCAGTTGCTGTATGTATACTTCTTGCTTTTAATCAAAGAAAGGAAGCTGCTTTTGACTGTTTCAACCCGATACTTGATTTTTAAATCAATCTTCAGGCTTTAGGATAGAAAGTGGTAGGGGAACATGGTTCAAATAGGATAGATGTTGCTAATTTAAGGGTTCTCCAAGTCTGTATGACTACACAAAAATAAACTCTGGAGTCAGGGGGCAATGTCTACATTACCCAGGGTCCCTATGTAGTACATAGACACGTAGTTTTACCCAGGCAAGAAAATATAACCAAATCACTGAAATTTTTGCATCGATACACTGTACATTGGTGGTTTATAGAGCTACAAGCAACATTCTATTATTTGTTTTTAGTCCTACATTTTAAGCTCTGGTTTGATTCAGATAGCTCCAGTTGCTGACTCCTCTAAAATTCTTAAGAGCTCTCTGTTCCTCTGATTTGGAATTAAGGAATGAATTGCCTAAAGGAATGTCTACATATAATATATAACTGTAGTCACTGCTTGGTGCGTCAAATTCCACCACAAATATCCATCTGTATCGAAACAGAAATGAACTGAAGCTGCTAGTTTTGTACTTGATCTGCTGATCCACATGCAGCGCGTATTAATAGATGTGCATGTATCCTTTTAAGGGCCATAGGTCTGACGGTCAGACATAAAATGTTTAATCACCCCATTATCCATAAAGATTGTCATTCCCTTACACAGCCACACAACTCCACACTCTCACACACGCATACACACACACACACACACATATACACATACAACAGATGCATACAGTGGGCACAGCACATAAAGAAAGATAAAATATTACTTTTTTGTGTGTCAAAGCCATTTTACTTTTCCTCTTGTCCCTCATCGTTCACCCATTACTCCTCTGCTCTTTCCCTCGCTCTCTCTCTTCCTCCCTCTTTCACTCTCGCCCCGTGTGAAGGTCATGCAATTGATTTTCCTCTGTCTATTCATTTTTCAGTCCTGGTTTTCAAACGTGGAAAGCAGACAAAGCAATTGCAGGCCTCCACCAGTATCCATAGCCCCCCACCTCAGATCTCTCATAGTCATATCAAACTCAGAAATGGGTGCGTGCACCAAAATCATGGTTAAGCAACTGTAGTTTTTTGTGTTCTGCCGAATTTTCAGGAACATGTTTCCACAACCCTTAATTCGCAAATGGAACATGATCGGACAATGAGTTTACTCCTAATTCAAGATGATAAAAACAGTAAAACAAATAAGAAAGAGGAAACAAAAAGGTTGTTCTTGTTAAAAAGAAATTCTAATTTAGACAGGCATTTTCATTCCCTTGTACAACGCATTATAAACAGCATGCCAGCTCAGAGGGCAGGAAATAGTAATGCGGACCAATCAAACACTTCCAAACAATGACAGACAACTTCGCATTTTCACAATTGTGAGGTCGCTATAAACACTACTGCCTTTACACCTGGGCAAAAAACAAAACCAGGTGTGCTATAAACTTTTTCTTCTAAATACATATTTAAAATATACTTTGTAATTATTCAAAAACACTACATTTGAAGAAAATTTATTTTGCAGATTTTTAAAATACACTTCAGTTGTTGAGCAACTTTTTGAGTAAAAAACATTTTTTCAAGGAATTGCATATTCATTTCAATGCAATTTAAATAAAAACAAAACAAAACATAAAAACCTAGCATTTAAAGTGACCTAAACAATACAGTTCCATTTAAATAAACAATTGAAATGATATGTAATTCAATTAATGTGCTTTGATTAGAGGTAATAAAACAATTTACCTGAATTCTCTCTCTTTGCTGTTACTGTCCCAACCACTTTTATGGGTGTGAAATGAGAATTAGGGAGTATCAAACTATAGTGTACATAAAAAAAAGTGTTCGAGCGGTGCCCGGATCTGTACTTTTTCTGGTTAGATTCTGAAGTGCGGATCAATGAATGCTCACTGGCTGATATTACCCATAATCCATTACATTCAGGTGGAAAGAATGTTTTCTCTACTATAAGAGAACTACCTATAATACGATTCATTTTTTAAAGATGAAGCACATAAATAATCTCAATATAGAGAGTGTTACATTTATTATTAGATTTTTTTTGTGAAGGAATGGAAAAGAAGGAGTTAAGTTCTTGCACTTACGTCACACGAAATTTTAGTGTGTCCCAGAACGTGCACACTCTCGTCTACACTACACGTACGCACTAAAATGATGAACATTTTCTTCTGAAAATAAGTATCTACTTTAAGGGTGTAGATTAAGTTTTCGGATTGGGACCCAGCAAATTTTTCAAAAATCATCAACTTGCTTAGTAACAATAGGGCAATATAGTACAAATCTATAGCTTGTTAGCTATATTTATATAGTTTCTATTGCATACTTTTAATTCCACCTACTAATAATCGAAAGTACTCTAACTCTAAATATTTTGATGGATCTGCATGTTTAACATCCAAGCTAAGCTAACCAAACACACACCAGCCATGCACAGGCACAAGACAGCCCTCCAGTTTTTAAAACTCAGCAAGGGCAGACTAAAAAGGCAGCAGAAAAAGAGACATTCGCCCAGGTATTTGATCAGGTCTGAATGGCTTTGAAGCAGCAGGTGTAATGAGGCTCGCAGCCGAGCTACAAAAGCACCATCTCTCAGAAACACACTTGCTCTGTCTGACCACTTGTTAACAAGCTTGCACGAGGACTCATCCCTTTTGTTCATCTACACAGACAGTGGCTAATTGGCTGTTAGGTCTATTGTTCCCTCCACAATTGAGATGAAGCCATCAGAGGATGTAATGAATGACAGAGTGTGAAAAGCCAAACGACCCAGCTTTCGAATTATACAGGAAGCCTCCTTTCCGGACAGAGAAATATGCGTCTGATGAGTGAATTGAAGAGTTGATTTTTCTATGATCTATAGACTGTCTCTAAGCTATGCTAACTAGCAAATACATTATTTTAGATGAGCCGTGTTTAACTCCGCATGACTGCGAGTGATTACTCCTGTGGCGCAATCTCGATTACTTTTCTCTTTTTCACTACGAGGGAGCATAAGAACCCACTCTCTCTTCTCTGGCAATTTTCACTGTGAGAGTTTCCCAAGCGATGCACATGAACGACCTATAAGACAATAATAGCCTATTCCATTTAAATTCATCATTTAAATTAATAACACATTTGTATTCATCGACAGGACGCCGCTGCTGTGTTGGAATTGAGTTTCACTCCAAGCTATCTCCTCTGTGCCATCACATCGGATACAAATCAACATCACAATTGATGCTGTCGATAAAAGCCTTGTGTAAATCTCATGTAAATCCCTGAGTATGTGAGCTAGAGTGAGGGAACTCAAGGTTTAATGTCCTGGTTTCTAAGTTATCTTCAAATGGACGTGGTTAAAAAGCTTTTTGTTCAGGCTGTAAAAAAGACCTTGCTAAAACAGTGACAAACAATATTTCCCTTAAAATATCACAAAATGTTAAAAACTGGTAACGCTTTTGAAAACTATTCTCAAATATTTATGTATACACAAGTCTTAAAATATACATTTGTTACTTAATTTATATACCAGCAACCATATTTATTTTTCTTTCTATTCTAATAGAAATTAATTTTTATTTCTTTATTTATTTTTTTTAATTTTTTTATTAGTTGATTATGTATTTATTTTGCATATCTGTCAGGATATTTGTTATGATTTTATTTTAATTCACCATGTTTAAAACACCATGTTTATTTATTTTTCTATTACTGACATGTAGTTGTTGGGTTTTTCATTTGTATTTTCTTATATATCCACCACTGTGAACATTCATTCATCCCTTTCACTGCAGAATGAACCGCCAACTCTCTGAGATATGTGTTACGCGGCGGATGCCCTTCCAGCCGCAACCCATCGCTGGGAAACATTCACACACACACATTCACTCTTTAACTCTATGGCCAATCGTTCTTACTCAATTCACTTATACCGCATGTCTTTGGACTTGTGGGGAAACTGGAGCACCCGGAGAAAACCCGGAGATCACGGGGAGAACATGCAAACTCCACACAGAAATGTCACCTGCTGTGAGACGACCTTGCTACCCACTGCGCCACCGTGACGCGCCACTGTGAACATTATTTATTTAAATTTTGATCTACCTGCATGCTCAAACCTAGAAAAAAAACATGTTTAAAAGGGTGCATAGGTTTTCGGGTCATCAAAGGAATACATACAGGATTCTCTCTCACTCTTAAAATAAATAAATAAAGATAAATAAACAAAAAGCATAACTGAGGTCCCACATTTAGAAAAGCTTCAGCCTGTAAAAGTTGCCAGTACCTCACAAATCCACGCACATTCATTAATAATTACCATTTCACCATTTAAATGAATTGGCATTGACCAAAACAAGTTTTGCTATCACTGCGAATACAATAACTTTAATTACTATCAAATGCAGCACAATCAGAGGCATTAATAAAAATTATTCATTCATTCATTCATTCATCTTCATGTCGGCTTTCTTCCCTTTCGGGGTCGCCACAGCGGAATGAACCGCCAACTCTCTGGCATATGTTTTACACGGCGGATGCCCTTCCAGACGCAACCCATCGCTGGGAAATAATAAAAATTATAAATGCAATATTTTGAGGACAACGAGGAGCCATCGTAACAGCTACTCCTGCAGAATTTGATAGCTCTTCCAGTTTGGATGCAAGTTATTGTTATGTTTTCTGAAAGGACCCACAAACTCCACCTTTAATTTACAAAGTTGTATCTGGCCTTACCCTTGCTGCAGTTGCGCTCCCCCTCCAGCAGGGGGCTCCACGGTGGTTCTCCCTGACTGGCAAAGTGCCTCATGTGCAGGTAGCTGATGGTAAGCCGGATGATAGAGGCCTTGTCCAGCTGGCTGGTGATGGCCCCGGGGAGAGGAAGCATCTTGGCCAACTCGAAGAACTCAAAGTTCTCCTTCCCTCTACGAGAGCGCGCTGCATTCCGGGACTTCTCCTTCCTTAGATTCTGCAGGCTATAGAAAAGAAAGATTTTGCTTTAGATTTTGATATATAATATCAAAATATTTTACAATTTGACTTGTATTTTAAAGAAAATCTATTATGCCAAATCAACATTTGGAAGGTGATTCTAAAGAAATCTGTGTTTGACCACTTCGTCATTTTTGTAAAATTATTACAATGAAAAAAAGCATCAAAATTCTGGCATTTTTTGGGCAAAGCTGTTTATGATTTAAGCTTTGTTGAAAAAGAGAGCTGTTAAAACTCCAGAAGAAGCTCTGATTTAGAAAAGACACAAATAACAGTGTTCAGTAAGAAAAACATCTGGTTAACATATGTGATGCTAGTGTTAACAATGACTAAATCTTGTCCATAAACCGATAGTGTCGTTTTCCTACTTAAAAAGCTCCACCTAATATGTACCTAAATTATGTAACTCCGCAACCGAGACAAAGACTCTGGAGAGCACTATTGTCTCTCTCCAGATCTGGCAAAAGCCCTTTTAGCATAAAAGCATAGATCATTGAGTTTAACTAAACCAATACCATTTTTACCAATAACAATAACAAAATTATCTGCTTTTGAAATTTGGCTTACTTACTGGCACAATGTGTTGTTATTGTGCTATTATAATGGAGCAAATATTCTTGATTTTTCGAATATAGCTTATTCTTTACATAAATGGTAAAATATTAAATTTTATCAGGAAAATGTCAATTTCATCTTCTTCTGGTCTTGGTATATGAGCGAACTAAAGAAACCTTTGATGATTCTGCAATTGTCACTGGTTTAAAAGTGCTATTGGTCTAATTGGATTCAGCAGCCTATGCTAAGATATGCTAAAATTGTTAGCGACGAATCAAGAGAATTCAAGGATAATCCAAAAACCTTTTCTAAATTTTTAAGAATCATTGCAAAGTTAGCGAGAGCTACAACCTTGCATACTGTATTTTCTTTTCAAACACATTTCTAAATATTATCAAAAACACACAAACGATCGCAAAAGGGATTTTAGTTCATCCCCTGAGTTGAAGGATGACAGTGAGAAATGTAGGTTTATCTTAGGTTCTCATTCCATTTTTTTATGTGTTTTATTGGTTTCGGGGGCAATTTTGTAAACTGATTCTGAACAGAGACTTTCACAGATGGAAAAGTGCAAGCATAAACGCATGATTTGCAGAGAGTTGTAACAAATTACCCTGATACTATTGATATATTTTGTGCAGTTTTCTTTGACTGAAATAATTATAAATTACATTATAATTACATGAAAATTAATTATAGTTGCAAATTGGTTAGTGCTTTATTTAAAAATCTCTGACAACAGAGAAGCTTGACAAAACTGCAAAACTAATTGGGTATTTCTGCACTGCTATAAATATGAAACAATGATTAAACTGCACTTTTAGATGAATCATTTTCACTTCTCAGCTCAGGGTTAAGCAATGTGTTCTCAGCACTAAAAGTGAAAGTGTCCCGCTGGATCTCCATCAGCTGTTCTGCAGGCGCGAGTCAGGCCAGTGGGAGGCCGGATCATCCATCAGAAGCCTTACTTCAGAATTCAACCTGAATCCAAGGCTGTGCACCATTCCCAGGCTCCCTCCCGGCTCCTGATTGAGGGATCAATGGAGGGAGTGGGGGGCGGCCCAGGTAGCGTCCGCTCTGATTGGATATCGACTCGCTCTCAATGGGGTCTGAGTGGAGGAATTATGTTGTCACGGCGACTCTACAATTTGTGACTGCGCTGGAGGACGGGGCCGAACGCGCCTCTCCGGCTCTTTCTGTGTCTGCGACATTGATTCTCATTCATCCCACAGATGCAGACCGGTATGAGCGCAGTAGGGAGGGAATGTGATGTGTGTGTGTGTGAAGACGGGAACCCAAAGAATGAAAGGGAACTGCCAAAAAGCACACACAAAAGAGTCAGTTCCTCAAATTGAAAAGGGACTAATTTATTTGTTTAGAAAGGACTCTTGTATCTTCAAGTGTGGAGTGCGTAAATTTGCAAATCTTTGGACTTAATGATAGTTTATGACCTTTATGTGTTTATTAGAAGCAGTTTAGTGTTGTGGGTCTGTGTGAAAAGAACTAGTTACATCAGATGCAGAAAAAAAGAGAATATTTACCTATATATTTCTATGTAAACATAGGTGATTACATGTCGGAGTGGACTACAGTGTCATGTGGAGTTCCTCAAGGCTCAATCCTTGCTCCTTTATTATTTTACCTGTACATGAACCAGATATCATACCATAGTTATGCTGATGATACACACATATATCTAGCTATCTCCCCGAATGACTACAACCCCATAAACTCTCTCTGCAAATGTCTTGATGAGATTTAAAACTGGATGTAAAACAACATTGTTCAAATAAACAAGGACAAAACTGAAGTCATTGCATTTGGAAGCAAAAGCGAGGTTGTTAGGTTAACAAGGGCCTAATAACTATAAATAAGGTCAGGAATCTTGGGGTGATTCTGGACTCTGATCTTAGTCTCAATAGCCATGGCAAAGCAATGACCAAATCAGCTTATTACCATCTTAAAAACATTGCAAGACAAGATTTAGAGAAACTGATTCATGCTTTCCTCTCCAGCAGGCTGGACTACTGTAACGTTCTTTTCACCCGTTTTCCCAAAAACACAATTAAACAGCTACAGCATTCAGAATGCAGCGGCTCGAAATCTAACCAAAACTAGAATATCAGAAAACATTTCTCCAGTTCTTAAGTCTCTACACTGGTTGCTCATCTCCTTCAGAATAGAAGTGCTGCTGCTCATATATAAGTCCAAACATAACTTAGCACCTAAATACCTAACAGACATTATCAGTGAATACACACCAAACAGGGAGCTGAGAGTTGACAATAAATTAGATCTACCCCGGGTTAATTCCAAACAGGGTAAATACTCTTTTAGTCAGGGTTTAAATCCACCAGGGTTTAAAACACTTTAGTCAAGTTTAAATCCAGGCTAAAGACTCACCGGTTTAGTTGCGTTTTTGTCGACTGAGCACCAACGTCTGAACAACTATTTTACCTCTGCACTTCACTATCTTAATATATGTTTTAATCTATGTTGTACATTTTCAGTTTTTAATTACTATGATTTTATATGAGTTTCTTTGCTTGATTTTACACATACGTACTTTCTTTTTATTCTTTGTTTCCAATGTAAAGCACTTTACCATTGTACGAAATGTGTTATACAAATAAACTTGCTTTCCCTTGCCCATAATCTTTAAAAAAAAAAAAGGGTGTCAGTTTATTTGGCTATTCTAAACTTTAAAAAAAAACTGCTCTTTCTTAAATTTAGCTGTCTCACTCTCATATTTTATAAAATGTTAGATTTTATGGCGAACATTTATACATTGGAAAGCACTGATCATATTTTTTTTCCTGACTGCAGTTGTTTAAAAATTATGTATAAGGTCTTTTATTTTTACACCTTAGCCCTCTACTAAACACAAAAATATTAAGAAAAATTACTTGTAATGATAAATGCCTGATTGTGAAAAATTAAGCCATTGTTTGTGAATTTATAGTTTTAGATATATTAAACAATTTTTAAAAGGTCACCAAGAGGTCGTCAACCCCATCTTGCTTTAAACTTTGTGAAATCGTATTTGTCGATCAGGTTTCTAAAAGTTTTGCTTGTGCTCCTTTATTTGTGCAGATATTACAGATTTTCAGGTATGCGATGATGTCACTCATCTCTAACAGAACCAAAAAATAAATGTATCAAATTGTTTTGTGGTGTGATTGTCCTGAGATGTTGTTTTGAGATATAAACGCATATCATAGATCCATATTAATGTAAGGTCTCTCGCTCCATTTTCTCTCCCACTGACTGCTTCACATCTGTATTTTGTGGAGATGAGTGACATATTCTCATACCTAAAAACCTATAATTTATATATATATATATATATATATATATATTCTATGGGCGTCACGGTGGCGCAGTGGGTAGCACGGTCATCTCACAGCAAGAAGGTCGCTGGTTCTAGGCTCGGCTGGGGCAGGTGGCATTTCTGTGTGGAGTTTGCATGTTCTCCCCGTGATCGCGTGGGTTTTCTCCGGGTGCTCCGGTTTCCCCACAAGTCCAAAGACATGCGGAATAAGTGAATTGAATAAGAACAATTGCCCATAGTGTTAAAAGTGTGAATGTGTGTGTGAATGTTTCCCAGCAATGGGTTGCGGCAGGGAAGGGCATCCGCTGCGTAAAACATATGCCAGTGAGTAGGCGGTTCATTCCGCTGTGGCGACCCCGAAAGGGAATAAAGCCGACATGAAGATGGATGGATATATATATTCTTCTGTAAAGCACTTTGGATTGCCAATGTGTACGAAAATGTGCTATATAAATAAAATTGCCTTGCCTTGTCATTATTAAAAAATTATCTACCATCACCAATGCACCCTCCTCCAGGCTCAACTTATTTTTAAATTTGCCTTTTTAAAGAGTAGACTTTTAAAGACAAAATCTGCCATTTTTAACGGCATTCAGACAAAGCAATATAAAAGCAAGAAACTAATTTTTAGCAAGATAAAACAAAAACAGCAAAAAGTTATAAATTAATTTTACAGTCTGCTGAAGAGGATCCCAATCTAAGAATCTAAACGAAAAAAAAAGATAATATTTCATGTAATGAAATGGTAAAAATGTTCTAAAAAGAGAATACTTTGTGTATTCAAATTCATTTTGTATGACTGTATTAAAGCAAATTTCCCCAAAAAAAGACTTTAGTTTTAGTTACGTTCACAATTTTTTTTTATTAAGAATCAAAATGATAAAAAAAATCTAAGGCACAACAAAGACTTTAAAATAGCCTCAAAAATCAACTTGTAAAAATATTATTAGTAGAAGGTTGATTGTTTTGACTATATAAAGGTTAAAATATTGACTTTAAACACTAATGCTGGCCATAATATACGATCATTCTCACCTATCTTTATGTGTGACATGGACAATTTTGCTTCTGTGATTTCCTCGCTGTTTGAACATAATTTTTTTTACAGAGTACAAACGTTCTCTAGAACATCTCACGGTTGTACAGAGACACCCTGGAGGCTTCAATCAATACCCCATCATTGATTCACTTTAGTTTTATGTCCTCCTCAGCTGAGAAGACATTAATAATTCTACTAAAACTTACTTAATCCTCCTCTAATGGATCCAAACCAAGGGCCTGTGCCAAATCGTGGTGAAACGAGAACTTGGGAAATATATCGAGCTTTTATCAGTGTGTTCAGGACAATTCCTCATGAAGGTGTACTTGTGTGTCCTCACCAGGGTAAGGTGGGGGGTTTGGCGAGGAGCCCCTGGAGGAAGTCCCACTCCACGCTCACACACTTGCCCTCGCTGACGAACGGCATGGCCGCCATCTCGCCCCTTATGGACCGCCACCTCTAATCAGCCTGTGATTGGTTATGTCAGTCCGAGAATCCCCAATAGAAGAACTGAAAAACAAAATGTACATAATATACTGAATAATATACTTGTATTAGTCACAACTATGGTTAATGACCAAATATTATTAACAATTTTGTTTGTTTCTTTTTCCCACAGCTACAAAAAGGAAGCTAGAATTTAGAGTAGACACACAGTTGTTTAGCAAACTCAATATCACACATCCAAAGGGGAGAAACTATAGTTGGTGAATGAAAATAATTATTTTTAATAAAATTTTTTGCTTTAATCAGTAACACTAATAAAAAAAGTATATTTATATACGTGCCTTTTGTGATGTTAGGCTGCTGGCAAAGCCTCATTTAGATTACCTTGTACCAGTAGTAGTTTATAATAAAAATAGGTTTTCCACAAAATTTTGATTTTGTAGCTGGCTGTATTTGAACCTGCAAATGGAAACCCCATTTAGATTTCCATGACAAAATTCGAATACCTTGTTTCTTTTGTGAACAAAAAGTGTTCTGTTTTTTTTATAACATATTTCTGGAGTACGCATGGACTTACATAGAATTTAGCCAAGAGTCCCAAGCATGTATGGCAAATATAGTGAACACCAGTGAGTACCAGGACCTAGAAGCATCCCATGCCCTGATTAACCACCCATAAACTTAGTAGTGTGAGGAGCAGGGGAGGAGGAGGGTTGCTGTTTAGTCCTGATGCAAATCACATAAATAAGATCACAGGCAGAGTTTTGCAGCGATTACAGTGAATAAATATATTTAACAAAACTAATATTTAGCATTTAAATATATCTCTAAGTTTGTTCATTTCAGGCAATCGAGCATCCAGGTTAACATAACATAATGTGAACAGTATGGTGTTACTACTGTGATAAAATGCACAAAATACTCTGCAAGTACCTACAAAACTAACACAATGATTGGAGTTGATGAGCTTGGGGATTTTACTCGCCACCAGCTTCATCTCTATGACATTTAAAGGGCCAGCATGCCCTCAAGCAGCATGATGCTGTACCTAAAGGGAGGAGATACCCGCTAGCCAGCTCGGAGTAAATCACAACACAGTCAGACTGGCTTCAAGCCACAGCACTACACTAGCCCTTTGACCCGGCCTGGCATCACACAGACACGTTCACCCGCGCAGCATCAGTGGCTTCATTATACAGGTCACAGCCACCTCTGACTCAACAGGAACCTGTATTAAGCCTGGTTAACTTCAGAGGACATTAGTCATTAGAAGCATTGTCAAAGCACACAACAGGAAACACAAGAAAAACTCCACAAAATTTAAGCTTATTTAAGCTCATAACATACCTTTAAAGCTACATTTTGATAAATTAACAAAAAACTCTTTAACAATAAAGTTCAATCAATAAAGCACTTAAAAAAAAGTTCCTATAAAAGTACATTTATTGAAAACTGATTAAAAAATTGATCAACTATTGATAAATTGTTTAAAATATACAGCTGAATTAAAGTAAAGTAAATATTTTAATAATATAGGATTTTAAAAATCTGCCTTTTTATTTTAGTCACTAAATGTTCATTTGTGTCACTTATTGATAAAACTAACATGAACTGAGTTGCAAATATTGAAAATAAGATAAGCTTATATCCAATATAGCAGGTCTCACTTTTTAGGAAGTTAGTGTTGGAAGAACTTTTAGTGCTACTTTTTTAGTTCTAAGAATTAATTTTTAGAGCAACGAGTTAAAACTGTTGAAACTGATTATGTTTGGATGAACAAACCTTTGTTTTAGGATTTGCTGCTATTTTCAAGGACTAACACTGGCATAAAATTAGTGTTTCACCCCTTTTGAACCCCTCGTAATTGTCACTTTATTGAAAATAAAGTGACAGAGCAACGACACCACACATTCACCGCAACACAAACAAGGAATGTGTCTACCGATCTTTAGTCTATCAGGTCTCATCTAATCCCATACAGGATCTCGCTCAGCATCCTCACTATCTCTGCAGACATAATGGAGGTCCTGTCCAGCATAATTGTTCAATTAACTCTGTAACCTTGATGCCAGGTTTGCTAACATTCATGCCCTTGCTGAGGACAACAGAATCAGTGAAGGTCATGGGTTGCTCTCAAAGTCAATGCTGACTTAAACACCTAAATATCTAACTTGCACAGCCAAAGAGAACGAGTAGACATTTACAGGATGGGAGTTGATTCATATTGAGAAATAAATGCACTGCATCAATTATAGAATCAAGTGGGGATTGTGTGTTAAACATTTGCCAGGTTAGATTTCATACCAATAAAACCTGCCTCTGATCAAGCAAACTGTGTTAATATAACTCAAGCAATGCTTGAAATTTAGCAAGTGTAAATTTATCCCTAATAGAAAAATCAACATGTTTGTTAATCACTTGAGCCCAAAGTGTTCCATAGACTTTTACCTGTTAAGGGGTCATAAAAATGCTGAAGGGAGGTAAGTAATTGACTAAAGGTCTCTACACACCTATGTATTTACTGCATGTGTTAACTGAGTTAACATGTAGAGAAAGAGTTCCTTGTGTAGTGCAAGAGGCTAAAGCAATATGTCCACTTCAGACCAAGATTAGGAAACATGCGGAAAGTCGCTGAAGAAATGAGCAATATTTAGTGATAATAAAGGCTTCATTTTTTATAGTGCTTCTCTAGACACTTAAAAACGCTTCACAATTATCAGAGCATTATTAATTTCTGCACATTCCCACGCTGGCCGTGATAAGCTACCTTGGTAGCCCTCAGCTGCCCTGGACATAGTCCGACAAGATGTAGCTGCCATTTTGTGCCTACAGCTTCCAGCTTACCACCAAACACCATTCACACTCATCCATAAAGGGCAATATGGGTGAACTGGCTTGTCCAGGGCCACAATGGCAGACCTAGAGGAGGTCGAACCGCCAAGTCTACAGTTACAGGATGACCGACTCTACCACTGTGCCACTTTGCCACCCAATTGGTTGGCAGGACTGCAAATATCTGCAAAAATTAAAATATTATAACTTCTGTGGCTTTGTTGTCTATGAATTCCACATTCTCTGCACCACTACAGTGTATTATTCACACTCTGCAATAACCACTTGACTGTTTCCACATGGATTCAAGAATGTGTCTTTTCATTGATTTAACAAGTTTAACCCACCAAACCACACAACACACCTTATTTGTGTGAACGTGCGGTCAGAGACCCCATAGATAACAGAAAGAGCTCTTCAGCATAGTGTAAAGAGCGTTTCTCACTTTAACAGACTTTGCTTTACCATTATATGCAACTTGTAAACATGCAAAGGGTGCTGTGTCATGTGAATAAAGCAATCAATCACAAAAATGTGACACATTGTGTAGAAATCTAGAAACAAATGATTGCTTTGAAAAGTGATGCATTTAATGCACTGTGTTTGAAGAGCTGTTGGAAATAGTCACCTTAGTGTTCTTTGTTACTTTAAGATGGAATTTCCATTGAAAAGAATACATTTTACTTTGAATAGCTTTCTTGTTAAAGATGCAATACATCTTCTATATGGCTAAATATGTTTAAAACCAATTATCTTTCAGACCCTCTAACATCACTGCATGATTTTAGTGTTTGTGTGGTCTGTGGAGAGATTTGGCTCGGTTCGGGTTAGGGGATTGCAGCAGGCCCTGGTGTGTGTTTGGCCAAAGTGGTGCCTGTTTGTTTTCAGAGGGGAGCGTTAATTAGGGCCTCCAGCTGTCAGAGGTTCATTAACGAGCTCCGCCCCTCCCCGCGGAGCTGCCAAATGAGGAAAATGAACACATTTTAGCCAATCTGCATGAAGACAATACAGTGCAACTGTTACCAACTCACGCACACATGCTTGCTTTTCTCTTCCTCACATTTACAGCTTCATATCCAGGCCACATTTTCTGTTGCCATTCGGCTGTAAATGTCACATGCGCTGGTATGTGGATGCATGAAGGACCTCTGGAACGTTCTGGATTATTCATTTTTTGTAATGCGCGGTAGCTCTGCTGACTTTGACCTTTGAATGGCTTTGACAGAAGAAAACAATTCCTGGTCGTGGTCATTGGGTTCTCTCTCTCCCAGTGCATGTCTCTTTTTCCTGTTTTCTCTTAAACAGCAAACATCTGTGGTGAATCGCTCACATCATAAGCCCATTCAAAGCCATGAATTCAGCAGTTTGATGGTGGTAGATGCAAACATTTAATTGAAACTTACAATTTACCTAAAATAAAATAATTATTTGAATTACTGTTTGAAAAAAATAATCATAGACAATGATTTGCTGAGCATTAACTATAAAAACAGCTTCATAGGACTTCCCCATGCATGTTCTTCAGGAAAAAGATAACATACAGTAAACTTTGTCAAATCAAAGGTGACAAAAACAAGAAAATGGAACCCATGTATGTATGTATGTATGTTTATAAAGATACATACCTAGAACTTTTTTTCTGTAAACTACAAAAATAGACTAAACTTTTACACTGCTCTGTTTAAAATGCTGAATCTAAAGGTTTTAAGAATATTGTTATAAAAGAGAATCTTATTGTTTTTCTTGTTTATTTTTTTTCCACACTCCTAGGTGTCTGTTCTGTATCAACATATGCAGCTAAAAATAATTATAATTGTAGATTCCTATATAGATTAATCAAATAAAAATAGCAAAAACATATTAAATATGCTTTTAGAAAGACATAAAGTCTCTGTGCAACAGAACTGTTAAGACTATGGGTTGAAAAACCTAACTGAATGCAGTTAAGATAGAATCAATGCATTTTAACCTTACTTATTTTTAATGAAAAGTTTTGTTTGCTTGATTTAGACGTAGCTCCTAGATATAACATAATGCATGCATTCATTTATTAATGTATCTCCTAAACATCCTCATGAATCCCATAGGTTCGCGGTGGTCTGCTGATGACTTTCTTTGCTCACGTGTAGCAAACGGCAGTGAAACACCTTGTGTGCTGACCTTGCTAGCACACACAGTGACGAACCTAAAAGAGACCCAGAGGGTCCAGCATAACTGAGGGAGACACATTTGGTCTCCCCTCAGAATGGTGACCAAGTTAAAAACTGAATCAGAATTGTCCTTTACGGGAGGAAATGACAGCAACCAATAGGCCACTTTTTTCTTCAATAACAAAACTGAATCATTAATAAACAGAAGACGTGCATTTTCAGTTTTTTTTCATTGCTGAGTGTCTAAGAGGAGTGAAATCGTTTAGTGTAGTCATGAGCTAGGATGAGGGTTCATAGTAGTGTGATTAACATTACACATTGAGCCAAAGTTATCTTTCAAATCCTGTAAACATGTGTTTTTCTTGATAATGTGCAAAACATTACAGAAGAGATCATGTTCCAGACAAACAATTTTACTAAAGAATTCCCTAATCCAATGCATCAAGCTTCAAAATTGTCGTTAATTGTCGTTGAGAGCACCCCTAAAGTGATTCAGACTTGAGTTTACTTTATAACCATGAAGAACTGCTTGTATACACAGTGAAGAAAGTCTGTCTTTAAACATGTCCATTAAAAAAATTGTCCCTCCCCTCTTCTAAAAAAAGGGTTTAACTCTGCCTATGATGATAACAGAGAACAGTCATAAAACTGATGATCTAATTCTGACAAGTACGTTAGTATCTCAATGTAAAATGGCTGACTACAAAAAGCCAGGACTGAATAGCACATCTCTTAAAAATCCCCTACATTTTTTTTAATTAACAACACACGTTTTAAGTAGGACTGGGGTACAAAAAATAAAAATAAGTGATGTAAGTGAAAATGTTAAAATGACCTATTGTAATAAAAGTATTTAATCGATAGATGAAATTGCATCAAAACACATGTAATAAACAGAATAATAGTTCATATTGACCATAATATGGAGCACAGAGTAAGTGAGTATCGAACAGGGAGAGAACGAAGAGGTGAAAAATTACATAAACCAATAGGAATCGTTCTGGTTTGGGCGGCATGTTTCCCAGCATTAAAGCTACTATAGATTATATATGATTCAATTGGATTCAATATTGTGTCTTCCTATTGACCTAATGATGAAAATCTTAATCAATTTTAATGTATATTGCAAGTAAAAAAGGAGTAAAAACATGTTTGAGATTAATGACTTTTTTTATATTTCCAAAAAATAAACATAGATATCATACCTATAGAAAAAAAAATGTACAGGAGAGATGGCACAACGATTTTACTGCATGTAACATTCAATGGTGTTAGGTTTTGAAATTAATAATCCGGCATCTTTGAAGTGCAAATAGTTGAGCAACACATATAGAGTGCATGCAGTTTCTCATCAATATATGGCACAGTTTCAGCAGAATCCTAATTTCTCAGCACATCTCTGAGCATTTGAAGTGCAGCATTAGGAAGTCAGATGCTGTTTGCTGATAAATCAGCTCTGGTCAACAGCGCTTCTCTGGACTCTAGTGGTTTGCTGCTGACCTTGGCGCATTCCCATCATTCCCAGTTCAAGGTTCCTCTCGAATCCTCATCTTCAACTGCCCATTAATTATCAAATAGAATCAATAGTCCATTTGATTAGATCAAACTGACCCCCTTTCGCCTCCGACCGGGGATGGTGAAACACCCACCAGAGGAAGAGATGCTTAATCCAAACAAACAACACATTTATTTGCAAGAGTAAGTGCTGTGTCTTTTTTATGGTTAAAATGCAAATAAAGGTTTATGTCTATGGATGCTTCATTTTGTACAATAACTCTAAGATAACATGACTGCTATAATGATCTAACTATAACATGACTGCAAGTACCAGGAGTATGAGTCTGATAATTCATGGTTTGTTCTTGTTTTTTTAATGTCATGTTGCTCAAAGATGATTCTGTATGCTTTCTAAACGCTTTTTACAACAAAATAAGTATCTAAATTATAAGTTACTAATTTAAAAGAAAAACCACTAAATTGAAAACTTACAATTTCTAAAATAAAAAAGATTTATTTAATTTTTATCATTTTATTTTTAATGCAGAAATAACTGAAGAAAAAATTAAACGCAAATAAATAATACAATATAATGCAAAAATATAAACACATACATTTCTTTGGAAAATGAAACTAAATTAGAAATGTTGTTGAATACAGAAAAATTATAGAAATAAATATTTGTTCCTATATTTTTCATTAAAACTAATTTCCTAATAACTAATTCTTGAAAAAAAAATCTGAAGCACTACTTTTCGAGTTGTTGAAAAAGCCTCAAAGTCAGACTTGTCAACAACTAAAAGAGATTCCACTGAGAGTGTATTCATTTTAAAACATCAGTGTGTTAATTTAGCTGAAAACACAGTGTTTATCTGTAAGGCGGACAGACTATTCACCCCTGCAGGCACCGAACGGCTCCTGAGATACCAACAACTCACAGAGATAAAGTCAGACAGAAGCCCGGGGTGTAAACCCAGCCATAATCAAGTAATTAAACAGCACCATATCTTTAAAAACACCAGCAGTATTTATACAATGAGCAGTTACTCTTATACTGGACATGGGCATTGCCTCCCTCAAACACAGTCGAATTCAGAATATCTGCTCATAACTATACTCAACATAATGTCCAGCTAACAGTCTTCTTTGAAGTGTACTGGCAAGAAAGCATTATGTTCACTTGTATTTGCTGCTAAAGATTGACAAGCCAATAGGCACACGTATCTGCCTACATAAACTTTACATATCCAAAAAACACATGAGGCTTCAAAATCTCCCTTGGTCTCACTTTAGCGATTCTTGTGTTCAGGTTCAGAGATCATAAAAAGGTGCAGAAGGTCAGGCGTACAAGCACATCTCCAGGCTTCAAAAGAAGGAGGGCTATGCTTATCAACAGGACAGGGGCTCTTGTTTGTGCCTGTGTATTTCTAAGGGCATATTGATGTGTGTATCTGAAGAGTATATAAATATCTGGGCGCACTCGTTCCTCCAGGGCTGGGTGTGAGTGGCAGGAAGTGGTTATGTAAGGAGTCACAGCGGGCTGCAGTGGACAGGCTGACCACAGATCAGGTCAACCATGTGTGACACCAACAGCTTCTCACTGACACCTCGCTGACACTGTCTGTCACCAGGCCTCTCTTTTTGTACTCTCTCTCTCTGTGTGCAAGTGAGACGATCCTATAGCTCCGTTGTACATACCTACATAAATCCTATCAATTCTCCATGCACGTTCTTTTCCAAGATGCCCTGATGTCTTTAGGGTATGCGGCTATCTTTGAGTGTGAAGGATATAAGAGCAGAGCTCATGTTCTATAAAATTTGTTTTTTGAAGGAAATTATATAAAGATTTAAAACATGATGCATGTTGGAGTCAAGATTTGATAGTTTGAAAGGCAAAAAATTGCCAAAATAAACCCTCCCCCAACACTAAGCATAACATTTTTTTTATATAATTTTACGAAGATACGCCTTTAAAAAATAAAAGTTAGGTAAAATTACTATTCAAATTTGCAGTTGTACATGAGGATCATGGGAGTATTTGTATTAGTTATCAGAGGGTTGTGTGGTTATTAAACAAAAGCAAATGTAAAATCTGTTGCTAATTATAGTTTCTACAAATTATATATAAACATTTGGAGGAAAATAATATATTTTTATGTAAATCTTCGTTAAAATAACATTAATATACATTAATAAATTAAATTGATTGAAAATGTTTGGAAACTTTGCGATGAAGCCTTTCACAATTTAATAAAGTGTAATAAAAAAAAACAAGCACTGTTATTGAACTATTAATACAATAACATTAACTATCAAGTAAAGGGTTCCTAGTAGGATCCAATCTTGTAATTTTCTTTCAAAGATCTTTTATAATGCAACTAAAATGACAAGGCATTTCACCTGTCTAAGCTGAAAGGTTACTAGTTACCTGTTAAGTTACAGCTTTTAACCATTTAGGAATCGAGTCTTGGTTACTGTGTATCACATACATGTTCATAATGTATAAAACTATACTGTATAAAATACAATAATTTCCCATCACTGCAATTCTGACAAGCCCAGGAAGAACCTAGAGTTCATTTCAATTTAGGATCTAAGTTTTAGTCATACTACACTGTAAGAAAACATTAAAATATGGAGAAAGTACCAGTAGAAATGTATTGGGGGGTTGTGGGTTTTTTTAACAGGCATTTCTTTAAATGTAAAAACTGATTTTACAGAACATGTATCCATTTAAATGATACTTCTGGATTGTACATGTTATTAAAAAATTCATGTCTTGTGTGGGATTCAAATTCTGAGCTTCCTAGTCCTGCATAGTTCTAAGTTGAAGCTGTTAACACTGTTTATTGTTTTTTTTGCTCAAAATTGCTGGTCATGTCAGAACCAAAACAAACTTGTAACTAATACATCTACAATATCTATAAATATATTTATTTTATCTCTTAGAGCCACAACTTTAACTGGTAGATCTGGTTGAAAACCAAAATTTTATGCATTGTGCTCAAATACGTTTTAATGTGCGACATGAAACCTGAATGTGACCATACATTACAATGTAAATCAAAATCGCTCAACTAAAGCAAACTGAGCATGAACCAACATGCTCTTTATTAACTTGAACCAGAGAGTTCCATCTAAGTTTTTCATTCACCATCTCTGTTTGTTCCCTTTTCCTTTCTGCTCTCGGAAACTGCTGCCATGGTGAGCCGACTAAAGCCAGAGTTATTTCTGACCAGCGCTCTCTTATTCAAATTAAAGAAATAAACTGCATCAATGTGCTATTACAGAAACAATTCTCTCAGAAAAACAATACACTTTTTGTCATGTTGTAACATTAAAATGATTAGTTATTTAAGAATATAACAGTTAGCGTGTCAAAAAGTATGAACTAAAATTTAATGTGTAACAACAATTGAAGTTGATGTGTATTTATATAGTAGAACTGATTTAATAGTTTTAAGTGCATTTATATTATAAATTAAGCTGCTGTCATCTGAAAAACAGCAAACATCAAAACTTGTGATAACTATATATTTTTTCCTTTTATCATTATTATATAACTAATTTTACTGTAGTTTGTTCACTCATGTGACACCTCAGAGTACTATGAATGGGCTTTAAAAAAAAACTATAACAGAAATCTGATAAACGTTAAATGGACAGTAGAATAATGTAGATCTCAAAAGTGCATTAAATTAATCTTTGTATTCAAGGGTAATATTTACCTCATTTCTCATACAAATCCAGCCATTAAGAAGAAAAAGCTGTTAAATCCAAAGCTGAGTCTCTAACATTCACGACCTTCCCCAGAATCAAAGCAAACTAATCTCGTAAAATCCTCTAATTAAGTGAGAGATGATGTTTGAGAGCGAGCACAATTAACCTCAGCGTTCCTGCCCTTCGCTTCCAGAACCTCCATCATTAAGAGCAAAAGACAAGTGCACTTCTGAGCAAAGAGTATTTCGGACAAACTTTCCCAGGAAGCAAGCTGCACCACCAAAAACAATCAACAAGTTTCAGATCTAAGAAGCATGACGTGTCGATCAAAAAGTGGAAGGAGACTCACCTGATGTGCATGTCCACCTCCGAGCAGCTGTTTCAGGACCAGATGTTTCCCTCCTCCTCTTCCTGGTAAGCTTCAGACCCGTCCCGATCCGAACTGTGACCCTCCCCTTTGGCTCTGTCCGCGCTCCCACACACACACTCACACGGGGGGTGACAAGGGGGTCAGACGGGGCCAAGAACAATCCCAGCTGCTGGCACAAAAGAGACGCCGGACAAACAGCGCACAGCCGCCGTAAGAGAGAAAGAGAGAGAGAGAGAGTGTGTGTGTGTCTGTGATGACTGCCTCTCTCCTCCCTCACTTTCCTAACCGGATCGCCTCAGATCTGACTGGAGTTGGAGGATGCAAGTCAGTTTCACTCTTGCACGCTCTCTCTCTCCTTGTCCTTTTTATTTCCTCTTGGGAAAGCTGCATGCACCGGTTGTCTCTTTACTAGCTCTCTCTCTCTCAATCGCTAGTAAATATAAAAGAAACGCTTGTACGGCCCCTACCTCTCTTTCTCTTTCACTCCCTCGTTTCTTTCTCGTTTACACTCCCTCCTCCCGCTGCCCTCAGTTTTCTTTCTCACTGTCAAAGCTGCCTTTCAAATGCTGATTAGCACATAGAGTAAAAGAGTGAAAGAGGGAGTGGAGTTATGGCCAGGATTCCGTCACTCTTTGCTCAAACACTCGTCTCCATCCTCAATCTAAGCGCTGTTCAGCTATCATCTCAGTGCGCGCTAACAAACATTGAGCGAATAAACCTGCTCGAACTGTTTCTTTCCTCTCTCCCCTCCCCGGATTGCTCTTCTTGGGCTCAAACACTACTCAGAATATTGATACATCACCCCCCCAACTCCTCCTTTTCGTTCCTCCGTTTCCCTCTCTCTCCATCACTCACTTTCTCCGCTGAATACTGATAGGCTGTCTCGTCCGTGGTCTGGGTTTCAAATTCACCCTCTCTTTCTTTTTCTTTGGAGCACAAAAGCTCTCGGCAACATAAAGGCAAAAACGACGGAAGTTAATGCACTGAGCGCAACATAAATTCACTTAAGTACCTTTTCAGATTACGTCAAGCTAAAAATTGCTGTAAGAAGTCCGGAAGCAAGAGGAAAGGGCGTAAGAGAAAATTGTGAAGTGACTCCTACTTTTGTTGTTGTCAAGGAGAAGACAGAAGGGAGCAGATCATGAAAAACTCAATCAAGTTTAAATGAAGGAATTAAATGGTAAAAACACATTCAAAGCCAACTACTATGTTATCCACATGTGATTATGCAGAGCCAATAGCAATTAAGCTGTGACTTTGTTAAAGTAAATATAATATTGTGGTTAGCAAACTTTTTTCTACATAACTCCACACATCACAGCCACATACCTCCTGTTACATATTAATGAAAAAAAAAACACAAACTGACAAAAAAAAATATTGCACATTTAATTTAAAATATTTAAACATGTCTGTCTACTTTGTTAATTAACTTGGCTTTATTGTATTAATAATTTATCTGAATATTGCTCATTTTAAAGAAATGTACACACGTTCAAATTTTCAAACATCAAGAAGGTGGATGCATCACAATGACAGTCACTTTTCACTAAATGGAAAAGAAGTAAGGACACATTGTTCCATTAAAACTGGTATCAATTTCTTCTAAAATCTTTGGAAGGTGTTTGGGCATAAAAAAAGTGTGCAAACAGCGTGTTAGAGATGTTAAAAATGTTTAGAAAATAATCCTGAACCATTTTAAATCAGTTTATGACGCAGTAGCCTCGTGTTCAAACGTTGACAAAACATCAGATGGGTTTAGTACACTTTACCGGTAACAGTTCAAGAATCTTGAATTGGGTATTGTATCCAAATTTCCAAAAGAGGCAAGTGTTGTATTTATTTTCATTTCATAGAGTTACAAAGTGCAGCTGTTCAATCAGGAAAAAGTAAGTTTACTAGCTGTGTGTCCCCTCATATTGATTATGAAAGATTGTTCTTTTCTTGCAACTTGTAGACTTCTGTGACTACCCAAGCGATACTAACGACATATGTCACTTTATTTTTTCTATTCAGATCTATTCAGTAACATTGAACTCTTGAAAGATGCACAAAAAATGCACAAAATGTGCAAATTGCATGCACATACTGAGCAGACAATTCTCTAGCATGATGACAAATAAATCAGCAAACCAGCTTCTCCAAAAGTCCACATTTACATGAAGTTTGGGAGATTTTGATGAAAACCTGAAGGGCAGGCTCAGACACACAGAGTTAACACTAGGAACAAAAATGGCCATTTATACGCTTTATTTTTCGATCCTTGCATATATGTATGAAGCATGGTGTGGTGTAGAGCAATCATTTCGAAAGCATTTTCATGGTTTCATTACAAATTATTTAGGAGTGTCCAGTGACGCTGCATCTTAAGACAGAGGTCAAACAATGAAGGTTTTTGATGAACCCTAGGCGAATGGAACAATAGCGCTAAAGTATTTCTGAAAATGTACTAGAGCGCATTCTGTGTGTGTGTAAGTTTTCATACAATTATTGTTAAAATAAAGATGCTCATGAACATCATACTGAAAACTTTTGTTTTTGTTACTGGTTTGCATTCTTGCGACTCCCAGTTACAGGATGAGGAATAACTAATGAAGTAGAAAGGATAATGCTTGATTTAGTTAAATAAATATATGTCTATTCCATAACAATAATGTATTGCGATTGAATAAATTCATACATCACTAATATATACAGTATGTATGTAAGCTGACATTACTGACATAAATTAAATGCCATCTAATTGCTGGAAATTTAAAAATATGAAGTTGAATGAATATAGTTAGAGAGGTTTATTTTCTTGCTTTCCTTTGCTCGTTAATGCAGATGGCTTTAGTGTCCTATGGAACTGTTATTGACTACACATTATAATTATCTAAACAAAAACACTTTATGGTAGCTAGACCTCACCCGTCTACAAAAATGGAACTGGTGGATTGAGCTCATAGTCAGATGTTGTGTGACAAAAGGGAATAAAAGTGCAGTGACACTGAAGCCACTGCCCCGTGTCCTTGATGCAAAGATCCAGTGTTTTGGTCTGTATGAAATCACATCCAAAGGGGAGAGGGAGAGGGAGAGGGAGAGGGAGAGGGAGAGAGAGATAGGGGAGAGTGAAAGAGAGACAGAGAGAGAGAGAGAGAGAGAGAGAGAGAGAGAGAGAGAGAGAGAGAGAGAGAGAGAGACGTCCTCTCCTGATGTCCTCACCTGGACCATTTTCAGCTCTGGCACAAGTCCAGATTTCACTCAGTCTATTAGCGTTCTGCCTCAGAACAAATGGACTTCCAACTTTTACATCTGCATGCTATGTGAAAAACCTCCAGTAATATAATTAGATATCACAAAAGCATAAAACATTTAAATTAATGTGGGATAGTTAGTCAAACCCTATAGGATTTTTTTTCTTTGTTTCTTTCCAGCCAGGAAAGAGCTTGCGGGAGTGACTAAGACACTTATTTCACAACAGTCATTAATGCACCAAACTAAATTCATTTTATTCAGAATGCAATCAGTATTACTATCATCATTGCTATTATTACATTCAGAATCTAACAAGTACATGCAAAACTTTACAGCTTTTTAATTAATATAAAATATTACACAGCAGCATTATTAAATATTTTAATTAAAATAGAATTTTCACATGACTCGTAAAATGTTCCTTCATTTAGTTTTTGCTTTGTTCATCATTAAACTCTTCCAAACAATAGGTGTCAAGCTCTGCAGTTTCACATCAATTCCAATGAAACACACCTGATGCAACTAATCCTAAAAGTTGTAGGTCTTTGTGCATTGAAGCATTATAAATGAATACCTATTTTTTTACAGAATAAATAAATAAATAAGCGAATAAATAAAATGCTTGAAAAACTATGTTATCAGTCATTATGCTCTACACTAGGAGAACAGAATTAGAAATAGAATTGTCTCAATATTGCAACTGCCATTGTGCTTTGTGTTGTTGAAACCTAAAAAAAGAGTTCACTTTTAAAACGAAACAAAAAGGGGGGACTATAAAAAACAAGTATTATTTTTTGTAGGGCAAAAAGAAAAATCACATCTATCAAAAGTACGAATTGTAATAATTTTTTTATTCAATCAATTATTTAAAAAATCATAATACTGAAGCTTTTCAGGCACAACTATGAAAATAAAATCTTCACAACTTACATTTTTGAAATGTGCGTTTGTCTATACAGCAGTAAATGGTCTGACAGTTCTCAGATTCCTGTTTGCAACGTATCTAGAAAATCATGTTTTAGCTGGTATTCTGTATGTTGTGTGAAAGCAGCAGAAAAAGAGTTAAAAGCTTCAGGACGATCGGCCATCATGCACAGAAATCCTTTTTATTCCCCCAGCATGAATACTGTATATATAATGTACATCAAGAAAGTTTATAAACTCTCTTTGATCGACATCAAACAGCAACCAGCAAGGGTATATACACAGCTGAAAAAAAAAAACTGCTGCAAGTATTGAAATGATGTAATACTGAATTCCCTCGTGTTTCGAAAGATGCAATCCATTAAAACAGCCGAGCTTGTTGATGTGCATGAAACAACTTTTATTGATGAAAATGTGAGTTGAGTGTGATGAAGAGAAATCTTTCATCTAAGTTAGATTACTTTGCTGGAAGTTCCCAAGACATCCAGTTGTATAGTTTGAAATCTCAAGCAGATGTGTATAGTCTCTAATGTTCAGGTTTACCTTAAATAAATCCCATCTTCCATCCCAATTTTCATTCAAATAGCTTAGTCACCTTCATGATCAGTTGACCTACGATATAATTACATATCATCTGCCAGAAGTGTATGGAGGCGTTCTCAGGTGCTTAGTTACTAATTACTTCTGATTTTAAACATGAAAAGTAAAAACTGCTCTACAATAAAACTATAGAAAAGCATTCACTTGTCCCTTTTTGATTTTTTGAGAATTTGCGAAGGTTTTTCAAATTCTGGCAATCCACCATGCATTTTACAAAGTTTAGAAAGCATTAAGTAGATTTTCTCAAACTCTGACAACCCTTAAAATCACATATATATTTTACCTGTAATTCCTCTAATGTCAAAACATGGCAACCCTAAAAATAACTTTTTAAGATTTTCAACATGTATGCATGTTCACAAGAGTTTTCTCAAACTCTGGCAACCCTTGAGTGTATATTTTGCATTAACAAGCACTTTCTGAATGTTTTTGAGGATTTAAGTTTTCTCAAACTCTGGCAACCCTAACAATGAATGTGTTTGAGCATTTATACACATTTTCTTAGACTAGAACAACCCTAAACATCTTTTTTTTTCCTTTTTAAGCATTTACGAGTATTGTCTCAATCTATAGCAACCCAAACAACAACAAAAACACATCAAATAAGCTTTACACAGATTTCAGAAAAATTATGTAAGACCTAGAAGAGTGAAGTTAAGACTTATTAATGCCTAAAAATTTTGCTTTTAAATTCTAGGCCTTGAAAAGACTTTTTAAACCTCGTGTATAACCTCTGTGCATGGTCATCTTCCTCTAAAAATCTAAATAAAGATTATTACTGAACTCACTGAGCAGATAGAAAAATATACTGAATTCACGGGTCTTCCGATTCAAATTTGACTGAATATAATTTCAATACCAAATTCTTCAATTAACTGTTTCGAAACTCTTTTCCTTTGAAAACTATTTTGGACTCTGATGTCTTGTCTATCTCTCGTCCTCAGAGCAGTAGTGAGGCAAAACTGTCTTACACAGCATCTCTCAACCTTAGGCCAATCTGACAGCACAAAAAAGTAATTACCTCTCTAATTTACCTTGTCCAGTTATAGGGCTTGTCTTGGTTTGTGAGAGAGAAAGAGAGACCATGTCAGCAGAACTGTCTGCATTAAAGCATGACTAGAAACACACTCTTTAGCATGTGGAAATGTTGTTTGTGTAGGTTATGTGCCTGTATCTACATTCAGATGTGTGTGTTAATAAATAGTGGTTTAGTTCATAGGTTTGAAGGCTCCCTTTGGTCCAATTACTTGCACCCCAAATTCTCATCAGCATTTACTCCTGCCTAAATCCCATTGGCCCACGTGGGACAGTCTGTTGTGGCTCCCTGTGACCAGCCAGATCTTCCCTCATCCCAAGTGGGCTGACGACATCAGGAGGGCTTAATGATGACTGAATATTAATTAGCTGTTTGGCATACTAATAATATGAGTGATTCAATGAGATAGAAAACACACGAGCATCTGACCCAACCTTAATGATGGCCGGACCAGATGTAAATGAGCTGACAGAGCTCCTGTTCAAAATTAAATAAATGTATTATATTTATCAAGAATAAAGAATAAAGTAATTTTTATTGTGAAAGTCCAATAAAATGTAATTGTGAAATAGTTTTTTTTAAACGTGTTAGATTAAAACTATATTTCACTCGGTCAGATTTGGTAGAAATTTTCCCACTCCAAATTCCACAAAACACAAGGGTTAAAAATTACTGATAGTAAAATGTCCTGGTGTAACTATGATGAAACTCCGTGTCAAGTCAAATTTTTGCTTTTTTGATTTAAAATGTATAAATAAATAATAAAGCACATGCTCTTTTGGATAATAACAAAAAAAAAAAAAAAAAAAAAAAAAAAATATATATATATATATATATATATATATATATATATATAAAAAAAAAACATGTGTATGCAAAAAAAACCCAACTATAACAAAACAAAAGAAAATAAAATGTAAACAAAAACACACATAAAAAGTGGACAAACAACAAAAATGAGAACAAAGCCCAAAACAAGCAAGATAAAATAGAGAAGAAAAAACAAATACAAAAAAACACTAAAAAATAATAACAAAACTGCCAAAAACAAACAAAAAACACAAAAACTTACAATAGATTCTGAAGTAACAATAAAAAAAAAACTAAACAAAAATATTATACAATCCAAAGATGCACAACAAATTAGTTTTTCTCATGCTTAGAAAAAGCAGACAAACACTCTAGCAAACTGGTTGTGAGGGGAAAAAACACATAGAAAATGCATTCAAAAAACAAAGCATAACAAAATGAAACAACCGTAAGGCAAAAGAAACATAAAAACAAATTCTCATAAAAAACTACAAAACTCCCACTGCAAATAAAATCAATACAAAAAAATAAAAACAAATTACTAAAAACATAGAATGTCAGCAAGGCAAACAATTTCACTTTCTTTATGAGTATAGAAGCAGAAGCCATGGATTGAAATCAACATAACAGTAGTTTTTTTTTTATAACTTTTCACATAATTTCTTTTTATTTTCATTAACAGATACTTAAAGTGTTTTTGTTTTTACAACAATGGCAGAAAATAAACATCAACAACCTGCACATCCTTCTTAAGGATTTTAAAGTTGATGTCACATTTTCACATTATCCCATGCTTGGCTCCCATTGGTCAAACTCTTGCTCTTTTATCTGTTCTAGTACGATGATCCCGCTCTCTCTCCCCATCACTCTCTCTCCTACTCGATATTCCAGCCTTGTATTCTTGCAGTCTCTAGCACAACTTTCTGACCCACTTCCCATTTCCTCTCTGGCCCTAAGATCAAAGCTTGCAGGAAGCCATTGCCTTGGGCAGAGGAGGGATGGAGAGAGGGAAGAACAGACTTCGGAAGAAGAGCTAGGGGAAGAGCTGGAGCAATTGGAAAGAGCGTGGAGATGGAAAGAACTTGATGGACTCATCCCCAATACCCTTTACCCTTTATTCCTACAGTCGTTCGATGGCCTTCAGAAGCTGATCACTCACTCATTTACAACTCTTTCTGACCTCCAGGTATAGTTTAAACTACTTTAAACTTTTGAAAGTTTGGTATTACATTTAAAATAATATCTGAGTACATGAAAGCTGTGTGGATCTATTTCAAAGTGAATGAAGGGGTCAAAACAAAGGCGGGCTGCAAATTGTGCTCAGCAAAATTGTCCAGAGGAGGTTCAAAAGGTAATGCATTTAACACAAGTCATTTAATCAAGCATCTAAAATGTTCCGGAGCCACCGCTACAAGACTGACACGGATCTGCCTAAACTACAGAACTCTGTGAAAAAAATGAAATTATCCACAGCCTGCAGCAAACCTCCTCTGCTTTTAGTTTCACCATGGATATTTGGAGAAGCAGTGTTAGCCCCGTGCTGCTAATTATCCCAACCTCCCAGAGTTTCAGGCCACCACAACGAGCCATAATACATGCAAAACAATCCCGCGACTCTGTAATATGTTGCATACAACATGCTTTTCATTGTAAATAAATGGTCGTAATTCCAAACTAGTCCCTAGTTTGTAATTATATGACTGAAGCTGTTACCTGTAAATTTAAATAAAGTTTTTATTAAGTATCTGCGAGTACTGAAATGCAATTACTCGTACTCGTTTTCCCAAAAAGCGGTATTATGCATCCCTAGTTTTCATACAGTAAAATGAGTTTATTTTCAGTGTTCTATGAGCTCATCATCTAAAGTACTCTCTTAAAATCTGCAACACAAGACAAATTAACACTGTGATTTCAAAGAAACCTTTACATTTTATCCCATCGATTCATCCTAAAAGCAAGAGATTTGAGAAAAATCATACTATTTCAACTCACAACTTTCAACGACTGGTAGGGGCTATCATTTTAGACAATGGACCAATCAGGGACATTGAAGAAGAGAAATAAATTTGCATGGATTGTCATCCCTGAGTGAAACAACATGGCCTTCCCAGGGCTCTTTTCAATAGTCAACGGAGGCACGTTGTAATAAACTAACTTTCTGTATTTTCAAAAAAAAGTGAAAAATGTAACTCGTTTTAAAGTCTAAACAGATCACTTTTAAAACTGAACTTTCATGGAAGGTTCTTATTCTCCTGCAAGAAGTTTACAAAAAAACTAAAAATATTTTTATAAAATGGATTTAATTTTAATGGTTTTTGTTTGTAATTACCAAATAATTATCTTATTGACTTGGTCAAAATAAACCCTCCTTTACGTGATGCAATGACGCTGCTTATGAATGAAATTAGCTCTATCTCGCCTGGTTTTAATGTGTTTTATTAAGAGAGAATTGACAATCAACAAACAGTGATACAGTCAACACAATCTAAATAAACCAATATCCATTTTAAATTCAAACCAAACGGCCCATGATAGAATAAAGAGAGAAGCTCAACAGAGAAGATGTGACTTCATTTACCATTGAAGGTACTGGGTAAAAATACATTTCCGTAATAAATTCAGTCTGTAACAGACACACACACACACACACGCACACACGAACGCACGCACACACACGCACACAAAACTACAAACTGGTGGGAGGTAAAAGGATACGTAAAGAGCATCCCGGCTAAAAGATTTGCTTTCAAAAAGAACTTGTTTCAGAAACTTCGAATTGACTATTTCAAATTAAAGGAAAAACCTTGATACACAAAGTATTTTCAGATTTGAATCTTTAACGGGGTTTATCTTAAAACTCTGTTTCATACCATATGTGAGGTCATTTTCAAAAATACATAATAACAGCCCTTTAATATATGTCATTTTGTAACATTACTCTATTATTATTACTGAATTAATTTCTATGAATTTCAGTAATTCGGGAAAGAAAATATGTGTTTTTCATAGAAAATTATTTTGTTGAATTCATTTTATACATTTTGATATTGTAAAATCTTTTAATGAAGGTGACCTTGTGACATAGACATTATATTAAACCTATAGCTGACTGTTACAAAAACTAGAAAAAAAAATCTAGCAGGGACACTATTACCCTAAAATATTTAGGATGATCCAATATCATTACAGAAAAAAATCTCAATATACATTACGTATCGCCATTTAAATCTTAATTAAGGTATGACTATATTTATGTCTATATCACCCAGACTACCACTGAATTTAAAAACTTTTAACTGTATTAAAAGTGTGTTCTTTAATAAGAGAGCAAAGTTGTGTTCCTGGACCAATCTTTGTAAGCAGAGGAAGGGAAAAAATTACCTGCAATCACAAGTCGATAAATAAAAGCTAAATAATAACAAATCTTTCAAATTGTATACTGTTAAAGCTAACAGTGTACAATGCATTTGGAACAAAAATAGCTACATTTCTAGTCACCATCAACCATCATTTTAAAAAAAACTGCATGATCGAGTTATATATATATGTATATATATGTATATATGTTATATATATATGACTTAAGTCCATTTCTTCATAAAATAATAACTTTAAAATTGAAGAAGAAGTGGACTATTGCTGTTAGTAATATTATGATCAATAACCCACCATTAGCCACTGCTCAGACTTGTTTGAATGACTCTCTGAGCATCTATTTAATGGATAATGGATGAAAAGAGGTTTAAGGAGAACAAAGACACAGACAGAAAGAGAGAGGCCCATTTGTATCCAGACCAGGGCATCTTGTACTTTAACATTCTCCCTGCATTCTGACAAAGAGCACTAATTATAAATAAATTAGGGACACGACACGGTAAGCCACAGAGGGATGGCGAGAGGCGCGAGAGAATGAATGAGAGAGAGAGTGAGAGAGAGAGAGATTGAAGGAAGAGGTGGGGGTGAGAGCGAAACAGATAAGAAGAGCGAGGGATGAGCAAAGAGACACAAGCCAAGAGAAAGGTAGAGAGAGACATGGATAAACAAGACTGGAATTACTAATAAATGTCTTCTGCGTGGACTGTAAAGGAGAATCAGGAGCATCCTGCTAAATATTTGTAATGAAATCAGCAGGGGAAATGGAAATGAGTCCTTCTTTGTGTTGCAAAGAATGGTAACTGAATTGAGCACACATTTACTTGAAAGAAAAACGGACAAAATCAGAACTGTTTTTAGAAGTGAGCTCAACAGGAACATACTACTGTTGCCTTCTAACTGCCTATACACAAACCTATGCAGTTCTCCAAACTGTCTACCCTCTAGTTATTACACAACTAACTCCATCGCTGCTCACCTTTGTCGCGTGAACCAACCAACGAAGAAGTGCGTCTGAAGAACAACCAATGAAGAAGTGCGTCTGAGGAAAAGACTGATCCACTCAAGAGAGCATAAACTCTCAAATGCATAGCACAACATTATCATTTTGTCATCCATGTAATTATAAAGAAAGTCAATCAATCAATCAATCAAGTTTTTATATAGCGCTTTTTTTAGCAGTTGCTTTCAAAGCAGCTTCACAATGTCCTAGTGAGGGTCAGGTAGGGTAAATAGAAATGCCCTATGTGAGGTCACTGGGAGTCTCGCTGACTAGGGCAGGTGCTAGTCACCTCCCGAGCATAAAGAATATGCAAACTTCCATCAACGAACAGTTTGCTGAAAAAAAGATTAAAAAACAAAACAGAAACACACCAACGAAAACAATGGTTAGAAAATGTAACAGATAACAAACAGGTGATCAGCATCAGCTGCATGATGAGTGATACATGATGGAGATAGGTTAAATAGGCATATTGAACCACATTGTTTATAGCGCTCAGACACCATATCCGTTGTGACAAATACCAGAAGCCAATTATTCAAACACTAGATTAAACAGATATATCTTTAATTTAGTTTTGAAAAGTGAGAAACATAGTGGAGCATATTCTTCATAGTGAAGTATTGGATTTGTTTATTCAGCACAAGGAGAGAACTCTTGCTCTACAGATTAACTCAAAGAGTGGATGCTATGTTCTTACGAATAGGAATGTTTAAAACCCTGAATATAAAAATTGTTGCATAGGTGTTATTTGCCTAGTTCTATATAAATACAAATTATCGCGGTTGCAGTTTTTTTCTGTTTCCTGTTGTGGCCGACGTGTGTAATGAAGTATGAATAAGACGTATGCACTTTGTATGTCAATGAGAAGGCACGAAGGATGAACACGCTCATGGGGGACAGCTGGGCTTCTTTGAGCAATGACAACTACTGAGGCTTTGTTGACAAATAATAGAAATCGCATTCATTCCCACTAAGTGTGTCTAAAACTGAGGAACGACAGTACGCGGAGGCATGTGTGAATCATTTTCTTGATATGGCAAGAGAATGGAAAATCGTGGACAAGTTAAAGAACTCTTGCGGTGCGCGTTATTTGTTTGCTGCCAGAAGACTAATGTTGCTTCCATGTGAACACCTGTCCTGCACAGCCCACATATTTCACCAAACTGTCAGCTTTCCAGTCACAGCAGCGGTTTTGAAAGTGTGCTAGCAAAATGCTGCGAGATTGTTGGGGACTTAAAGCATAGTCCATCCAATGCTCACAAACTAATGGAACATCAAGTTGCATGTGGAAAGAACCTTGCAGGTAGGCTAATACTATTTTCTCTGTCTCTTGTCTATTTTTTCTATCTCAGTGTGTGTGTCAGGTGTGTCCAATGTCAAGGTATGCTGCATAACATAAAAATCAGTTCACATTATTGTAAAACAATATTAAAAAGTTGAAGAAGTAATAAATATGGTGTTGAACAATGTAATGTAAATAAAATAAAAGTTTCATGGCATTGCCAGCCTTGTGTCACTTGATGGAGTCAACAGAGGATGATCCAGCCTATAGTTAAATCCAAACATGATTTTACCCCAGACGTATCTAAAAGGAAGGACAGCACTAATCTCACAGCTAAAGATCGCTACAGCAAATGTTCCAAGGTTTGAAGAATTTGATGGCTTATTGCATGTTGTTTACATAACAAAATCTACATGTTAAACATCCATCCATCCATCCATCTTCATGTCGGCTTTATTCCCTTTCGGGGTCGCCACAGCGGAATGAACCGCCAACTCACTGGCATATGTTTTACGCAGCGGATGCCCTTCCCTGCCGCAACCCATCGCTGGGAAACATTCACACACACATTCACAATTGTTCTTATTCAATTCACTTATTCTGCATGTCTTTGGACTTGTGGGGAAACCGGAGCACCCGGAGAAAACCCACGCGATCACGGGGAGAACATGCAAACTCCACACAGAAATGCCACCTGCCCCAGCCGAGCCTAGAACCAGCGACCTTCTTGCTGTGAGACGACCGTGCTACCCACTGCGCCACCGTGACGCTACATGTTAAACAAAACAATCTATAAACAATCATATTTTGAATTTAAATAGTTTCTTTGTCTTCAATTGACTTTAATTGTTGTACATATATGAAAAATTTTCAGTCTTGTAATAGTGATTTTAAAAAATTGTGAGATTAATTAGTATTTTTTATCGATCGACAGCACTAATATATATATATATATATATATATATATATATATATATATATATATATATATATATATATATATATATGTATATATATAAATATGTATGTATATATATATATATATGTATTTATATGTATGTATATATATATCTCTATATATATATATATATATATATATATATATATATATATATATATATATATGTGTATATGTGTGTGTGTGTGTGTGTGTGTGCGTGCGCGTGTGTGTGTGCGTGTGTGTGTGTGTGTTATCCATATTGAAACTTCAGTAAAAACTACAATTTCAAGGATTTATAACACTCAGATCCAGATCCAGATGTTGAGCTCTACTGCTGACAGAAGCTGGTTTACATATAAGGAGTGTTCACTGGCTTCGCAATCAAAATCCAACAATCTCCAGTTAAACACCTCATAGTTCAATCTTCTCATATACTCACAGCAATAAAGGCCTATTTGTACAACACTGGTTCACAATTTTCACAAAATCTGAAGCCGTTAAATGCTAATCGAGTGGTTCAAGGCCACTGTAAACACAAAATATTTACTTACTGTCATTCAAGCTTATCAGTCGAGCTGTCAGTTGGAGAGAAGGAAAGGACGACTTATCTAAATAGATCACTCTTCAACCCCTCTGCCCCTGGAGTCATGGCTGTCTGTACAGCACCAGGGAAGAACACCTTTATACAGTACACAGAGAAGATGAAGGACAACGTCTCACTCATTTCTATTGTCTGATCCTCTTTTTCATAATTTGCACCCCAAGAGGGGCGATTCATGACATTCGAGGTGAATGCCAGTCACAGACATCGTAAAAGGTTACAAAGGTCAACCACGTCCGCACCCCTTCTGACCTTCTCAGTAAACAACAATGTTCCCATAGCAACAGACTCACATATATGTGATGTCATCAATTTAAAGAGGGAAAACTGGGGGGAGGGGGGCACACAAACAGGCATTCTTAAACATGAACACACTCACACATGAGAGTATATAGACAAAGATGCATTCTCTCACTGGAGGAGAGAGAGAGCTGGAAAGACAGTGTGTTATATAATCTTGCTGAGCTAAACTTGTACAAGCATATTTTCATGAAGAAAATAAGTGAATTAACTGATTTTGTGCATTTCTATTATATCGTGAATAATTTAGATTCACAGACAAAAAAAAACATTTACTTGAGACTGTAAGGGTTCAGCATAACTTTCAGAAGATCTTCTGCTGTTTGTCGTATTTCCAAAGTAAGACAAAAAGTATCTTTTCAAAAACATAGAAGGCAGCAATTTTTGTTTAGACAGTCATGCATCAATGGTGTGAACTGGCAGCAACAAAGTTTCAAAAAGTACAAAACTCTACTACCACCATTGTTTTGCATCATCTGTTCATGATGGATGCATTTCAGCAATAAGGACTGCTGAGAGAGGTTAGCATTAATGGAAATTAAGAAGAAACCTTTAGCTTGCCTATTGGGCAAAATAATCTTTTCTGATCAGATCTCTAAAAGGGTGTTTTGACAATAAACTGATGAGCAGAACCCACTTGAAGAGCACAGCCAGTTTAAGAAAGTTTAAGAAAATGTAAATTTACATTATATCGGTTTTGGGTTCCTGACAGATCTGATTGCAACAGACAGCCTGAAACAGGCTGAAAACACTCTCTTGAAATTCTAGACTTTTGCTATAAACCGATGTTTGAACAAATGTAGTGTAGAAAAAAGTTATCATATCCATATATTCTCCATAATCGAACATTGTTTAATACAAATGCCTGGTTGTTTTGCAGTGTTTTTATTGTCTGATTTTCTGTGCAGGTGACTTCAGCTGTCCCCTGATTTGCCAGTTCGGACACTGATCACCATCTAGGAGGCGGACCACCTCAGGTTGTCTCCGAATCAGCAGCGGTAGCTGAAGTTGAAAAGGAATGCTTCGTCACCTCTCTGAAGCGAGGGCTCTGTGGAGTCCTTGGCTCATGCGGCGTGGAGAGAGTGGCTCCACTCAATTGCCATCTGTGATTGATCGCTCGTGCTCCCTGTTCAATGTTCGTTTGGTTTCCCTCTGTTTATGTTTCTGTGTGATTTGAGTTCGGATCCTACCGGTTATTGTCACCTATGTTGTCTTCTGACATCCAGGGTCTCAGAGGCAGCTCATCAGCATATCATGTGACATACATTCCGCACATAGGATTAATTTCTGTTATGCACCTGTCCCTGGAGTGTGACACCGTCTCAGTCCCAGGAGTGTGTGTATTTGTATTTTATATGTTTTATACATTGTTCACACTGTTTGGTTAATTAAAGCTCATTTGATGTTTCAAAAAGTTATTCTTTGTGTCCTGTTATTTCCAGTTTTCATTTCTGTTCTTCCACCTTTTTGTTACACCCCGACCCTAGATGCCATTACCTTTTTTGACGTCGTAACAGCGAGAGATACAAAGTTACACAAATAGAAGAACATTATAGTCTTCTATAATCGAATCAAAGGGACACACAGCTAGAAAAATTATATTTTCTTTGTCATACGGCTGAACTTAGAAATCCAGACAAATTCCTACCAATCATTACTTAAAATTCTTGAAATGTCTGCCATAAAAAAGTTCCAAACCCATCAGACCATCAGCCAACTTTCCATGAAGAATGAGGCTGAGACTACCTTACATACACAAATGTGCAGCCAGTGCTCTTGTAGAAAAGGGCTGTCAAATGGTCTGAGAAAATTGGTAAAAATGAACCTTTGTTTTCTTTAAGATTATTTTTTACAGGGATCAAGGCCCAGCCTCCAAAAAAAAAAAAAACAACTGAAGAAGTAATGCACAAAAATTCTCTGTTCAACATGTATTTTTTTAGAATTATCTCTGAGAATCTTAGAGACTTGAGACTCTAAGAAAATGTTATGTACTTCCAAATAATAAAATTAGGTTCTATTTTAGGTTTTATTGCATGCTCTGTTACAGTATATATCAGAAGGAAGATTTTAAGAAGTCATCTCTACACTTGTTTTCTCATGCAAAAAAAATGCAACGAAAACAAAACAAACCCCTAAAAAGATACATCCAGATGATCACAAGATAACCCGAGTCATCTCCAATAAGAGATTCTGTGAAAATTAATGACTCCATTCTGAACATATACTCCAACCTACTCTCACAGAAAGGCCTTCCCTAATTGGCCATTGATTATGAAGGCCCTCCAATCTGGGTTGAATATCTCGAGGATGTTAATGGAAGAACGGGATTGGCTGAAGCTCCAGCTTAAGGACAGAAGAGTGACGCGGACAAATGGATGTACTCACAGAGACACGATTACAAGAGCTCATTACACAACTCACACTTGCACACTCTATGCCAAATACATGTGCACAAGGACTTAATCAAGAGACCTTCTGCAGTATAAACCTTCAGCTCTTACAAACATACATTTTTGAGAATGATTGCAGTTCATTTATTGATTAAAGTAAAGAGATTTTTCTCCCTAAAGATCACATGTCCATTAAGTTTCAAATATGTAAATGCTTTATTCCTCCTCAAGACACAATGAGATGTTTTTTTTTATTTAAACCATGAAGCAAAGGACTCCTCTGCAGTCACCAGGGCACAACAACTGAGTAAAGGTATTGACTGTTTATAGTGGTGTGAAAAAAAGGAATAAATAAATATTTTACTTTTTTTAATCAAAAGAAACTTATGAGAAGAAACCTCAAATTAACCCCCTGACTCCAATTTTACCTGAACAATGTTCTAATATTTAAAAAGATTAGACGAGACGATATTGGAAAGAGTGGAGGATGAGCAAACAGTGGACAAAATTAAAGCATTTAAAGCAAGTTATTTTAACTTTCGAAGATATCGGTCATTCTCTTTGACCTTTGATCAGAAGCCTCAGTGAAGGACACTGAAAACATCAGAGTTGTACTGAGAATCCAAAAGAACACATCACTGATCAATCCCGAGCTCCGCAACATCTGAGCAAACAACTTAACCTGCCAGAAACACCATTAAACATCTTCGTTCTTTTTATCACCTACTCTCTCCTCATGTACATCCATCACAGTAACACAACATCATCAGAATCCATGATTGACTACAGCTTCCACAGATTCCTGTGTCAGAAGCATTCAACAACAGGCAGCAAACCATCACCAAAAATTCTCTACAATAAGAATAAACAGGTGTGATGGCTTGATTTCAAATCCATGTCATCAAAATCAGATGTTAAAATACTACATGTTTCCTGTAGCATTTATAATATTTGTAAGGGAAATACAGAATAAACTTTAGCATTTTTGGCCCTTTTTAAAAAGGGATTTTTTCAGTCAAAACACACATCAGATCTTTAACAATACTGTTTTAAATGGCCAAAATTTGAGGGCAAGTCCAAATCTTTGTTTCATTCACTATATTAACTGGTCATGCTGTTCTCATGAATGGTAGCAGCAGTGAATCATTTTGTTTCTCCTGACCTCCTGGCACAAGGACCTGCCTGCCCATTCTGAACCTGTACAAAATATATGATTTAAAAATCCTCTTATAACTTATGACATTTGACTATTTTAGATTTTTTTTTTGTTAAAACAGCTCTCCTATAAGATTGTGTATTATTCTGGTGAGCATTTTATAATTGAAGTTTAGAGATCCCGTTTTTTTGTTTATTTCCTAAAACAGCATATTTAGCCACTTAAAATCAAACATGTTTTAGTTTCAAGGTCAGACATTTTTAAAGAAAAAACACAGAATGCACAAGATGAAGTTAATCCAAGCACACCCTATTACTATTGCAAACACCAAATATTCTGACAAACATACACCATACATCCGAACAGCACAGGACAGAGCTCCTGTCATGATTAGCGCTGGCCTCTGTATTGTTCTGGGAATGAGCTGTGATTGCCACTGATGTGTAATATGCTGTGAATGTGCATTGCCATGGCTGACTGCCTTGCAATATATAAGGCAATTAACTTGATTGCCCTATCTCACTGCCCGGCTGCGAGACTGAAACCACAAAGACATTCTGCTTCAGAGCTTCTGCTAGCAAAGAAGCAGTGATCACCAAGAACAGTTGTTTGAGTTGAGCTGTTGTTGTCTTTTTCACAGTAAAAAGTTTTTACAACTACAGAAATATCAAGTGCATAAGGTTTCTAATTACAAACATTTAACATATATAATTAGATATTAAACCTTTGGCTAGCACTACTATTTAAGATTTGAAAGAAATAATTTGAAATGATTATTAAATAATCAAAAGAAAAAAGTTATCGGCCATAAATGTGGTCTAATTATCATTCTTTTGTTAACTTTATTTGACACTGGACTTTTTAAACACAGGACAAAGTAAAAAAAAAAGGAATAAACAATAAACAAAATATTATATACACTGTGCATTTTTAACATCTTAATAACTCAAAAAAGAAAAACCTAATTACTACTTTTCAGTCAGTCTGATGAGGTGCATTTTCTCGACAGAGGTGCTTTGAGGATGCAATATCACATTTATGTTCAGAATAGCGAGGCGTATCCCACTGTTGTTTTGTAGAACGAAAGCTGGAGAAAGCATGGCATGCTGGGAGCTAGCAATTACATGCAAAACACATTTCATCTCAGGGAAGAGGCCGGCAAACGTGGTGAACAAACAGAGAACACATGAATCCTGAGGGATGAAACCTGCCGCCTGATCTCTGACTCACTCACCAAGCTCAGGACTCCAAAACATGCTAGGACTGAAAATGCTTTGCGAACGTGGGGGAAAAGATAACCACCATATAAGTTTCGGGGAACTGTGTGGAATCTCTTATAAAACCTTGTAATTATCACTATTATTGTTTTGGACTGCTTAAACAACTGAATCGATCTGCCAATTGCAACATCATGCAATATCTTCCTCATATTCATATGGTCAACAGTAAACACTATTTAGATACAATGTGTACAAATGTGATTTGACTTGAATGGCCCATCACAATTTAACATTAAAAGTGTAATTTTTTTTTAACAATAAGCAGGTTCTATCAGTTATGAAACAAAATGGTTGCAATCAGCAAGAGCTAAGAAGCTGTAGTAGGGTCGTTTCTGTTTTGGTGGCTTTAAAAGTCAAATATGATACCCCACCACAAGTTGCACCAAAACAAAAACCTTCTGGTGAGATCAGAAAATCTAAATGTAAAGGAAAAAATGAGGTTTAGGAACTATTGATGTACTTTTGTGCTATTGCTGTTTTTACTGGTCTTTATAACAAACATTACTGAGTGCCTTTAAAATACATTTCTCAAAGCAATGTATGAGAATTAATGAATAACAAAAAAAATAAACAAACAATAAAAATTTCTGTAAACTGGCAATATCAGAACGATGGCAATAAACAATTATGTAAAATGAATAACACCATGTTTATCAGACATAATATATTAATAATAATTACTAAACCATAGTGCTTTCCCAGCAGTGGGTTGCGGCTGGAAGGGCATCCGCCGCGTAAAAAGGAATAAAAACCGACATGAAGATGAACGAATGAAACCATAGTGCAACTACATGCTTCTACAAACTTTATAGGAAGTGTAATATAAAGGAATTCCTAACAGGACATGGGAAAATTGTCTTTTTTGTCGTGATAATCACAATTATCTTGGGATCTTTACATAACAGATTTGTGTTGTGATTATCCCAATTGTCTTGTGATCTTTACATAAAAGTTTTTAGTGATAATCACAATCATCTTGTGATCTTTAGAGAACCGTTTTTGCCATGATAATCACAATTATCTTGTGATCTTTGTAGAACAGTTTTTTTGTCGTGATAATCACAGTTATCTTGTGATCTTTACAGAACAGTTTTTTGTCAAATCTGTTGTTTTATTGATCTAGAGACAAAACAAATGTTATGTCAAGGTCACAACAAAAGAGAAAAACATCCTGTTATGACATTCATAAGAGTAGTTAAAAATAGACTAAATATTAAGTCCATAGATGTGTTTACAAGAGCATCAGCCACCTGGTTATACTCATCAAGCTGGTTTCTGTCGTGTCTTATAAATGCGGAAAACTGATTTCTGCTTTCTGGGTACTGGCAATCAGAGAAGACTTTTTTGCCCATGAATCAGATCTCACTTGCATGAATACCACTTTAATGGTGTTCTGGCATGTTTTTGTCTGTTCACGACCCTGCACATAACATAGGGTCGAGAGCTGACTGAAAAATGTGCATTGCTTTTTCATGCAGTTGTGCCATAATCTTCAAGGTAAATCAAATCAATCAATCAAGTCTTTTTTTTTGCAGTTTCTTTCAAAGCAGCTTCACAAAGTACTAGTGACGATCAGGTAGAGTAAATACGAGTACCCTCTGTAAGGTCCCTGGGAGCCTCACTGACTGAGGCAGCATTACGAATTTACAAAAAGATCCATCAAAAAAAATTTTGCCTGACAGCATCTGAAAAAATCTAAACAAAAACAAAACAAACAAAGACAAAACTAACAAATGAAAAACAATGGTTAGAAAAATTTAACGACAAACAGGTGATCAGCATCAGCTGCAGGGTGTGATTAATGATGGGGATAGGTTAGATAGGCACATTGAACCACATTGTTTTTTCAACAGCTTGTATGTTTATAGTGCTCAGACACCATATCCGTTTGGACAAATTCCAGGAGCCAATTATTCGAATGGTAGATTAAACAGATATGTTTTTAAATTAGTTTTGAACTCTGTCAGCGTAGCTTAGCTCCGGACAACATCCGGGAGTTTTTTTCCAGAGCTTCGGAGCTCTATATGAGAACACTCTTCCTCCTGTGGTGGATTTACTAATTTTTGGAAAAATAAATAGTCCTGCTTTTTGTAATCGAAGAGAGTAAGCTGCAGTATATCATGATAGGAGACTGCTCAGGTAGGCCTGAGCCAAGCCATTCAGTGCCTTAAAAGCAAGGAGCAGTATCTTATAGTCAATGCGATATTGTACAGGAAGCCAATGAAAAGAACACAGAACCAGTGTAATGTGACCATATTTCTTTGTTTTTGTGAGAACTCTAACTGCTGCATTCTGGACTACCTGCCATGTATGTAGCACGGCAGCTGAGCAGCTGGCTAACAGAGAGTTACAATAATCCATTCTGGAAGTCATGAAAGCAAGAACTGATTTTTCTGCATCTACAATAGACAGCATGTTCCATACATTGGCAATGTTTCTGAGGTGAAAGAAGGCAGTCTTAGTAACATAAGAGATATGGTCCTTAAACATCAGTTTACTATCTATAATAACGCCAAGATTTTTAACTGTAGTGGAGAACTGAACCGTGTCAGTCAAATAGCTGGCACTCTCAAGAAAAAGACATACAACATACATACAGCTGTTGAAAGATTTGCTGCAAGCTTTTAAATTAATTTTGTGACCATGTGAGACCTCATGAATTAGAGTCTGATTTCCCAGGTTAGTTGCTTGTAAATGTGATAATCTGTTTTAGTCATAACTAGATTTATTAGTATTATGATTACAATTTCAACAGTAAATGGTGCATGAGCCATGGCAGCAATTTCAGCGGATTGACCACAAGCTCTGTTCCTAGCAAGGACCTAAGTAGCCAATAAACTGATATAAATCTAGCAACAACATAATAAAACACCAGTGGAGGTGGAGTAAGCAAGATATGTCTTTTGAAGTAGCTTTTTTTTTTTTTTTTTAAAGAGTCAATATGAATCACTTGAAACACTAACTCAGTGGTTCTCAAATAGTGGGGTGCGCCCCCTGGCTCCGTCAAGGGGGGCGCGTTTTATCTCGGGGAACATGCTTTTGTATTTTTCTATTTTTTTTTTTTAACTGTTCTAGAATAAAGAACAATACCACTTCACTACATTAGGGGACAGTGGCACTCTCATCAGTAGAGTATGAGATGTAGACAGGAAGTGTAGAAGACAGGCGAAGAGAGAAGGAGATAAAAAGACAAACGAAAGTCTCCCGAAAGCTAAGGCAAGGAAATACGACGACGTGTATTGGCTTCACTGTGACTATGGTGAGAGAGGAGGAAAGACTGGTGTGCTTACTGAGTCTAAAAATGTTGGCAGCGGACAGCATGAAGCCAAATAAATTAAGGCGTCACTTAAAGACATCACACTCCAATCATGCTGATAAGCCGCTTGAGTTTTTTTTCAGCGTAAAAACGTGCAGAGTATTGGCAGCAATCATGGTCAGTCAAACAATGTTTATAGTTTTATTAAGGATTTAATTTTTTTTTTTTTCATTTCAGGTGCACCTTAAATCTTTTCTGCTACAGTTAATAAAGCTATTCTTTGTTGTAAGTTGGTCCTTAATTCTTTCTTTTTTCTCTTATATGTTAATAAAGATGCTGTGTTATGCAGAGGTGTACTTATAACAAATTTAAAGGCAAATAATACTATTTATAGTTGCGCAGGGGGAGGGGGGTAGGGGGGTGAGAGATGTTTTTTACTTCCTAGGGAGGCACGACAGCAAATAATTGTGAAACACTGCACTAACTTTCCCTCTCATCTTTCAGCTTATTGTCCACTTTATTCAAGAAGGCATTCGCTGCGACTTGCATTGCACCTGACTCGTCTATCAATGTGTGATGAGTGCAATGTAAGATTTATGGGAGCGTATATATGAGTAGGAATATTTGTTTAATTAGTCAATAGAATTATTGTCTTCAACAACAACCTACTCTAACACCAATTAATTAAGCCTTACCCTTAGACCCAACTATTGACACTCAACTAAGTCTGACTTGTACTCCTCACTCCGCTCCTCACTCTCCCGCTAACAATACTGGATAGTATTGAATAGAGTATCATTCCACAAACACAGACAAAATTAAAGAATTTGATGATTTTGTGTTGATGCAGCATACTACTTTGGTCCAGGACTGTGGCACAAATCTTGTCTATAACCAGTTGTTCTATTTTGCTCCTCCTGTCTCAAGAATGCATCTCTTTTTCACTCGCTCCTTCTTTCTCATTCTCTTCAGGTTCTAGTGTCACTGCTCCCTGGTGGCTGCCCCAGGGTTTGCCCTCTCACTGATCGCTCTCTAATCCTGGATGATGGGGGTCTGCCAGGGTCCCCTGCTGGGATTAGTGGGCCACGAGACCACATCTCTGGGGCAGCCGGTCGCTCCTCTAGAGAGAGGAGAGGAGGCTCAGAAATAAGTGCTGAGATTGAAACTCAGAGGATGATTGAAGGTATTTTAGAGCAGACATACTGAACACAGGTCTGATGAACAAAGTTAATTGAGTTAATAGTAATGTTTGAGGTTTTAAAAAATATATACTGCAGTTTTTCAACAATTCAACTTATAATGTCATTTTAAAATATCTCAAATACTATATTTTGAGTGCTAAAACACAACTGAAACAGATGCAAGTTCATCCTTTCAACATGAGAGAATAAGCCAATATGCCTCTTAACATCCAGAAGGTGGGCAAGCAGAGGATTTTAAACACTTCCCCACCCCCGTTCATGAATTAAAAGAGCAGGGTCCACAGGGGAAGCATGGTTAATTCAGATCAGATCTCTTCCCTCTCTCTCCCTTGGCGCCTGACAGACAGACAGAGATGGGATCTGACAGTAAACAGGCCAGCGGTTGGCGTGTGTGTGATTGACACGCGGGCACCTAATCCTGCCCTGTCAGCTCTAATTGGAGAGGTGGAGCCCCGTGTCACAGGGGCGACTGACTGGCAGGACCCCGGCTTTGCATAGATATGAGCAGTAGATGAGCCAGAGCTACAGTAAAACACTTCACTGCTGATGAAGACATGTAAAGCACATGCACAAACAAACAGGTGTACAAATGCATTTCTCATATCGTGTAAGATTAGTAAATATACACAAGATTTGTGAGGCTGCATACTATACTCACAGGGTCAAATGCACATCAATGGTAAAGCAGAACTGAGCAGTATTTCATGAAGAGCGGTTATTTCATATCAAGAGCTCAAAATTCGAATGCGTGAGATTTCTATAGTGTTTTCTTTACATGATTTTATTATAATAGAGTTAATGTCTCTGTTTAAAAGCCAATAGACACTGAATGGAAAATGATACCACAATAATTCCTTTGGCATAATGCATCAGAAATGATAAACCTTCAGATAAACCATAAAATATGTTCCTGTTGTATTTCTTTCATAACCAAAACCATTTTGTGGGATCTGTCAAGAAGTGATCAGTCTTCTATTTGACAAAATAAATTGAAGTGCATTTAAAAAAAAATAAAAGGTGAATACAAATCTAAACATCCACTGTTTTATAGCCAAATATTATATTATTATATATTTTTTTATTACATAAAACCTTAGTTTTCTAAGCTTCATTTGAAAATATGGAAGTATTATTAGTATTAATATTATGCATAATTATAACTAACAGAGTCATTTGTCTTGTGGCATTTATCATCAGGAGAAGATAAACTGAATCATAGCCTACTTTTTAAATGTCTTATCTGTTAAAATCAAATACTGCAGCGAGATACCGTGAAAGGTACAGTTCTTATCATAAAAATAACCAAGTTTAGCCTCAAAAACACTTATTTTGAAAGAAGGAGTTTATTTTGGCTCTTATGTTTCATTTGTTTTCTTTGAGGGGATAAAATTAATAAACTTGGCAACAAAACCAATGAATCAAACAAGCAAATCAACAAGTAATCATATTGCATATGGAACAAAAGACCTTGTGCAATTCATAAAACAGAAAGTGATATCAGAAAAAGACACTTGCAAACCCACCTGAATGCAATGGTTGTATGCTTTCATTAAATTTATTTACTGTTTTATATATTTTGTAATTAAAAAATAAAGCAGTTGGATTGTTTTTCTGTAATGAATAATTATTGTTAGACCGCTTTATCTACTGCATTGCTGGATTGGACATTATTTTTGTTAAATCTAGCCTGTGTTTAAATATGCTCTTGGTTATCAGCAGGTAATTAAGCAATTAAGGACTTCCTGCAATTGATTGATGGTGTAAAATGTAAACATTCCACTATGTGATCAAAAATGTATTATGGTCCATTTATAACTTGACTGTGAAATGAATGTCAATTATATTTTGTTGGAGAGAGAGAGCGATAGAGAAAGATACACTAAGTGAATAGAGAGACAAAAAGACAGCGAGAAAAAGAGAACGTCAGAGAGCCATACTATAGAGGCAGAGACATAAACACAGAGAAAGTGTGAGAGAGAGAGAGGTAATGCAGGGACAGAGAGACAAAAGGGTGTTTTAGATTGGCATCTGTATTCCGTGTCCAAAAACACTTGGTTCTGATAACGGTTCATTGTAGCGTGTGTGTGTAAGCAATTCTGTTGCTTCCATGAACCGTTTCCGAAAGCGCTTCCAGAGGTAGTCTCTGAAACAGTTCATGTGGTCTAGTGGAGACATGGGTGGGAAATGTGGATCAAAAGATGAAGTTGGCTGTGCTCGACGTGACGTAAAAACTCCTTGACTCATTCACTGTTTATACACAGATCAACATAGCTGGAAAAGAATGTTTGTGGTGGAGCAAGGAAATCTAATGTTTGATCAAAATTTGGGCAGAGATTTGATCGTATATTTTGGCGAGCAGTCACAGACTGATGATGCAAGAGCTCTTGTCTTTTCTTCTCCCACTGTTCATGCTGCATGTTTCCGGTGACGTATGTACGCAAGCGTCTCCAAAAGGCGCGTTTACATAAAACTGTGACGGATTGAGGACAGGGAGCGAACGTTATCCATAAAGAAACATTTTAGACATTCTGAAAGGACCCAAAAAGACAACAAGAGACAGAACACCAGAAAGACAGAGGCAAACTGCAGAGGCAGAGAGACAGAAAGAGATTGTGAGAGAGATAGACATACTGTAGGGACAGACAGACAGACAAAGACAGAAAGACAGACGAGAAAGAAATCATTATTTACTTTTCCTTCTGTTGATTCAATCATTATTCCTGTGTCCTTTCCCCTGCTGTGAGGTGTCAGTGAATCTCTGGGTGTTTGTTGTGTGACCCCAGCTTTGCGTCTATGCGTGTGTGTCTGCGCCGTACTGTGATTGACAGCTGGGTCTGACCTGGAGCACTCAGAGAGCCGTGCAGAAGGTCAGCCTGGGTCAGTCAGGGCAGCACTGCTCCGGATTCAACCTCAGCCCCTCATCTGCATACAAGGCTTCATTAGCAGCTCCCACCGCCTGCAAAAACAGCAGAGCTAATTAACACAGGAGATCCAGAGGCAGAGAGCACCTTTCGTTAGGCCACGCTACAGGTGCAGAGGCCAGAGAAACAGCAGAGGAATACTGGAGTTCACTTAAGAGAGAAAACTCAACGGATTCTTGAGTTGTGAACTATGTTGCCTTTATGGAACCTAGGTACTGGAAGCCTGATTCCTGCTGAAAAATCCAGCATAAGATCTTGAATATTTAATAACATTTCAGGATTCAGGTTTGAACAGCTTTATGTAGCTTATAATGACGTAGTCGGGTTGTGATGTTCCAACAAGCAACAAAGAGAGTTTTGTCACTGAGAACTATTTTCCATATACAGCATTATTTTTTTTTAATCAGTTCTGAAATACTCAATGTTTGAAATAAATCAAATTCAGACAACGTGGTAGCTAAGTATTGTGTATCTTATTCACTGGATTTTTATTAATCCCATGACTCACAATGTTTTTGCAGCAATTTTTGTCAGCTCAGCAATAGAACAGCAATCAATTGGATGCCTTATAACACTTTTCTTACCAATCAGAAAAAAGATACATTTTGCTATACTTGACACGATTTTAGAACCAAAAAGTTACGGGTACTGAGTACAGAACACGCTAAAAAAAGCTCAAAAGCAGAGTCGAGCCAATCCACAAGCAGCATTGCTGTAACATTGAGTCAATGGACAATCATCATAAAAAAAAACAATGTATTGTTAAAATGATTCTGTAATTAAATTAAAATAAAAACTAAATATTAACTCATTGATTTAATGTAGTTGAACTGCAGAGAGAGACGTATGTTAAAACAAGCTGAAACCAGTACACATAAAGCTTAAATTATCTCAAACCGGCAGCCATGATATTATTAATTAAGATACTAAAAACAAGTAAATCATATTTCAAGTCAAAAATCGATTAAAGTTTTATTGAAAAGCTAAAATAGGCCAGTCAGAAGTTCTCATAACTGTGAGTGTTTCCCATGTAGTGTGTTGGATGCTTTCCCGGCTTTTTCTCTGCTTACTTTTAACAAAGACATTTATATGCAAATATAATTGTTAATCCCTTCAAATAAAATTCCTTTCTTTTTAGATCTCGTTACTATTTTTCCAAGTTATTTTTACTTACATAAGATATATATAAAACTAACATTTTCTTAACTTACTTTGAGGTTAAAGCTTACAAAACAGAAAGAAAATGATAAACCTTATGGTTTAGTTTGTTCATTCAGAGGGAAGTTGAGGTCTGGTAGCTAAGAAGGTTGCTGGTTCGATCCCCAGATAAACCGAGTTAATGGTGGTGTGAGTGACGAAACATTTGCTCTCCCCTCTTCAACTACTACAGCTGTGGTGCCACTGAGCAAGGCATCAGTTTCCCAACTGATCCCAAGGCGCCGCAGCCATGGCTTGCCCACTGCTCCAGGTGTTCACTGCTTAAAGTACGTTTAGATTATTCATAGACTGATCAAATCATTTGTGTTGTGCATTAACTCCCGAACATACTCATGATCTTGAAGGTCTTCATTCACAAAATCCGAAAACATAATGGATTCATCACCTCAAAGAGACTCTCAGATTCTGTTTTAACAATGTCAATTATTAATCCAATTTCCTCCTCAAACCTTTGAAATGAGAGGAAATGATGGGCTTTGTCACAGGAAGTGTGTCTCTGAGACTGAGGATGAGTTGCAAGGCCTGCTGGGATGCCCGCAGAGAAACTCTCAGCGCAATCGATGCTGGGATTAAGCCTGGGTTTTGGACTCAAAGGCCTGGATCTCTGTGTTATCCTCCAGGGGAACATTGGAGGAGTGGTGAGAAGTTAACCTGGAACTGTCAAGAGCGCATGAAGGGCTTCAAAAAGCTAGAGAAGAAGATGCGCTGGGCCCGCTTCATTGCCTCAAGCCGCTGGCGCGTGCTCACTATTCGTGGCCAACCTTATTCCATATTCTGTTAAGATGGAGCTGCTCAAAGTGTGAACTTGAGGGGGGAAAACAGAGGTTTATTGTGATGAATATTGTAAGATGAATCTTTACCAATAGTTTACCTAGAAATTGTTTTGTAGTTACATTTTGTGGCAGTTTTAACTTCCTGTTGGAAAACGTTTAGTTAAGTTAAGTGACGTTGCTGGCAGCAATGAGAAATGTGAGGTCATCCATTGTCTGTTAACACTGAGACCAGTTTAATCTTCAGCTCAAACTGATAGAATGCAATAGAAACGAGAGGTTGTAATTAAGAGAAATCCCCACGATTTAGTTTTTTTCTGTTGCACTAATGCACTCTCACCTGAGTAAATATATACAAATAAGCTCTCTTAGGCTAAATGCCCCTTTTTTCACAACTGCACTTCCTTTAATTCTATGTATTCAAGATGCAGTCTTCATGATTGTCTTTGGTTAAAGACATAAAAATTGAAGAATTTGATGCTGCTGTTCTTTCTCTGAATGATTGTGTCACTCGCTGCTGGACTATTAACTGTAAAAGAAGTGACCAACCACAGTAACGTTATCAAAAATAGGGAATGGTAGCGATGTTGTATCCACACAAGCGGTAGATATTTTTTGTCAATGCCACAATGGACAGGAGCAAATATATTTCACTGTAGCTGTAAAACAAATAATAGCTCCTGTTCCAGCATCTACTCTGCTCACCAAGAGCTTACTGTTCGGCATCACTCTTCTTCTGCGTTTTCTGCTTTGACTTGTCTCATCGCTGTTGTTTTTCTCCTTGTTGAGAGGTCAAAGCAAGGGTGTGTACTAAGTGCTAGTCAGCTGCTCTAATAGCACCTAGCAGCACTCTGAACAGATTATTAAAAAAGCAAACTTTCATTGACACTAAGCAATCTAGAATTGTTTTTCTGTTTTTCATTACAATTATTATAGAAATTGTACTTTCAATTCGCCTTCAGCTCACCCTTATATAAAATAGCATACTGCATTCACTGCAGCAACTTATTAGTGTTTACTGGCATCAAATAAAGATTCACACTTTTTCTGAACTTTAACCATCACTTACTAAGAACCTTTACTGTGTGTTTCAAATACAGTAAGGTACTGTAGTTTCTCACACCAGCCATTATTATATTTGAATGTACTTTAGGATAAAGTTTTAGAACTCCATATTGATTTTGAATGCTCGTTGCAATCATATACGTTACAACGGTCATACACGACGCATGAATTCATGATTCATTACTAGACTAGCAGCAAACTACAAGAACTGAAGAAGGCCATGGGGAAATTATAGGAGAGCTATGGTAAATCTCAGAATTAAACAGCATAATTAATCATAGTGGGAAAAGACAGCGTGAGAGAAGGGGAAAAAACAACCACACTGCTAATAAACTTCTTCATAATTGGATTTCTTTTACAGATCATGACACATTCAACCATGAACTGAGTGATATGCATCTGCCAAAAAACTACACAGAACATGAAGAGTATTTCCTTAAAAACAAACACATACAAATAAGATTATCTCTTTTTTACTATTTAATGTTAATCTTTGTTGTGTGAATAATGGATGGTGTAAGTGGTATATTGCCTATGTGCACAGTTTTGTTTAATATAATGGTGAATCTCACTGGAATAGCTCAGCCATCAATTTAGCAAAAATGTAATAATAATAATAATAATAATAAATTTCACTCCTCTCAAAGTTTTCATGAAGGTCAATTCAAGCAATATGCATCCAAAAATGTTTTTAGCAGCAAAGCCCAAATTTAGCACTTTTAATAGGAACCTGCTAACTTTTAGTGAGTCAGCCAGCCTCAAGTGGTCAGAGGAAAAACTGCACTTCAGTCGCTTCCTATTCCACATCAAGAGGGAAACCTGGTGGGTGCCACTTGCTCTGGATAGACTAGACAGAACTAATCTTCCATGTTTTGTCAAATTCAGAATAATAGTTAAACAAAGTTATAAAAATTCTAATTAAAGTTATATAAACTCTAATTAAAGTCTAAAGTTTTAGATTTTATTTTAAGTAAACACAGAGTTTAACATTACATTTTACTTTTGTATTATATTAATAATTGTTAAATCACAATTTAAAGTTACAACTTGAATGTAAAAAAAAAAAAACAGAAAAGGCAAACAAAAAATGTGACTGCCTTCCTGTGTGACTTCCTAAGTGAGTAGTTATGACATCAATCAATACAAGTATTAAATTTGACATCATTTGTACCTCTGCAAGCAAATGTTTACAGGTTGCAAGTCACTGGAACAGTCTCAAGGTATTTAGCAGGCCTATGACGCATGGACGGAGCATTGCCGGTAGATCAATCTAGACACAAAATCAACAAAGTTATTGTTAATAAGTAGTCATTTATAAATGTGTCAGTCAGTGGAATTAAAATTAAGTCTTATTTGCATAAACATTTGGGTTTTTCATTACATTAAAGATGGGTTATCCATTTTTAGGATTATCTTTAGTGGTCTTTTTGCCTTTAATGGGTCAGGCACCACATGAATAGGATTGGACAGAATTAAGAGGGGGTTGGGTTGGTAAAAAAAAAACCTCCAGCTCAGAATTTTAACTCTGCTTGTCCAAAGCGCAACTACCCTCATTGCTGACTGCCTTACCACTACAACAGCGAGTAGGACAATGATAGGTAATTAAGATAAATTTTTTTATGATTTATATACATGATAAAATGGTTTTAATGACTCAGTTAATGTCATGTAGAAGAACAGGTGTTTGTTATGCATTTGTACTTGTCTGTCTGGAGCCGATAGCAGCAGCGCTCATCATCAGTTTGAGCATCAGATGATCAATAAGAGCCTCCTTACTCTCACAGCTCCATCATCAATCCACAAACACCCACAGTGACCTGCAGTGACCCAGAGGACAATCGATGGCCCGTCTGAGGACAAACAGCGGCCGAGGAATCCAGCTTCTGCTAAACAGAGTAATGGAGAGAGGGAGTCAGTCCTCACTCAATGTGTGACACCAGCAGCATCTCTCAGTGAATGATGAGCAAAACTAAATCTTATTGATCTTGCCTAATAATATATAATAGTTATTGATTATCATATAGTTAATACAAAATTAAATCGTTTACTAATGTACATTGGTTGTTGTTGTTATAGACGACATGATGATTTGTGTTTTACCATGAGAGCTTTTTTTTTTTTTTAAAGTCTTCCTTTATTGTTAGCCTTATCTGGATCCTTGCTTAGTTTAGTAGAAATAAATACATTGTATTTAAAAACAACAAAAAACAGCACATTGTCATGGTAGAACTGCACTGTGCACTTGTATATTGTGAAAGTGTCTTGTCCACATCTTTCAAAGAAAAGCAGATAACACTTACACTCCTATTGTAGGATGAGCTGATAAATACAGGACTGGGTCGTAAGAAGTATTTGGCCCCAACTGAAAGGATACAATTTTTTGGCTCGTGCATTCTCGTTCAAAGTCTAGGAAGAGAAATTCATTTAGAGGATCATCTGTGCATTAAAAACAGTGAGAATGATGCGTTGAGCTCAGGAGATATCAACTGATACAGAAGCAAGTTCTAAAACATTTGAAATCTGTTTAATTCAACAAAATCAGCAATCGTCAAGAAAAACAATAATATACACATTATGAGTTTCCGTAAACTCCATCTTCTCTCATGAAATCTCTTTAGGAAAGGCTCTTCGTCTTTGCCAAATTCAAAGTATATATTTTGGGGCATTCATAGATGTGCTAGAGAACTCATGCGACCTTATGATAGTTCAGGGGCATCATTAAAACTGACATGAGTTAATTAATGAAGGCAAGTCAGGGTTTTTTTTTTGAATATACATTCTTTAATACAGAGTCAAAAATTATTTTTACAGGAGTTGCATACAAAACAATTGTGTGATCATATCTTATGGCCTGTCCAAAGCTTAGAATGTTAGTTACAAACCTTCATTATCACAAATTATCTAGTTTTCTAATTATTGTTGTTTCTGTTGCCACTTTTAATAACAGAACATTGAATCTTGCATGGAAAGAAGAAACTAGGTTTGGCTGAGTTCGATTTAGTTATGGTTTTTGTGTTTTCAATATATATTTCCAAATAATGATGTGAATGAGCTTTTAACAATACTAAACATTATACTGCGTAGCAAATTAGCATCAAATAAATTAGATAGATTATAGTATAATATTATTAGATAGTTTAGTGAAGAGCACAAAATATTATCCTAACAATCTAAGGAGTTCACTTTTTATGCTTGCTATTTTTTTCTAGGAGAAGTTTTCTCCCCTGTATTGTTCCTCACACAATACAAAAATACATTCTGCATAATGAAGGTGAGAGAAAAATGGGACTGTGGTCCAATTCACGATGGAGATTGACAATTAAAGAACCCTGTGACCTTTTACTAAATTGAGGAAAGAAATTGAATGATCAATGAACAAGCAAATAAATAAATAAAACATAACAATTAATTTCTTTTTTATAGATATGTTTATATTTGTTTTAAGAAATGCTATACCTCTTTGAAATGTCATTACGTATGCTTAATTTCCCCTTAACAATTTGTTGTTCATGAAAGCAGAACATTAAAAACTGTTTACTTGTAACTTGACTGAAACTTAAAACACGGCAGCTGGTTGAATAATATGTACCCTTACGTTACTGTCGTACTTTTTTCTTTGGTCTATCCTGTCAGTTCGTCAGCCCTGTTACTGTAGCTTTTGATTACAATGTATTAAAACCACATTACAAGAGTATGTCCTTTTAAAGACGAAAGATAATGGTCGTTTCAAATCATCGATTACGTTAACGAATTTGCAATCATGTTTTGATGATACTTACTCTTCTTCCCCTTCTATCTGATGAGTAAAGGATGAGGAGTGGAGGGTGTAGGTCGGTTTATCTGGGACGTGTATTGTATTGTGTTCTCTGTAGCTGCTTCACGGCCTCCACCTGTGTGTGATTGCGGACACATCTGAATTCAAGCCTCGGAAAGTCACGGATGAGCAGCGCAACGTGCTTCGCCTCTATAACAGACCAAACGGACATACATAACTCCCAAACTCGGAAACTTTCTGAAAATTTGAAGGCAAACTTCATATATAAGTTAAGTTTCTGACATGGTTTATTGATTGGCGCGCTTCAAACGAATTTGCTTAAGCTAAATTAGCACGCGTATAACTATTTACTTATGTACAAACACAACAATAAAAAATCACATAAATTAAATATCCCCAATGATAACTTCTCGCATTGTCAGGAAATATAAAATACACCGACTCGAGTTACCTGATTCAAAATTATAACAAAAGCTCTAATGCTTTCGTTAAACTTGCGTGACATCTAGCGGCAAAGTTGAACAATTACACGAAAAATAGTGGCAGCATACTGAGGTAGTCTGTTGGTTAAATTGAAAGGCAATTCAAAAACTTTCCATGCACGTATAATGTTTCATCAAGCTTTAACCAAAAATAAATATTTGTGTTAGTTTATGGTTTTATTAATCAAACTATGAAAATATTTCATAGTTGTACTGTGCTTTAACTAGAATCATGTTGTGAAATCAATACTTGTCCTTCTATGCCCCCATAAATAATGAGGGAGATAAGAATTTTAAATATTTAATGATTTTGAACATCAGCCCAATCAATTATTAACAGTGCATACATTGAATGACATATTTATTCTAAAGCGGATTCCCAGCATAAGATTTTGCTAAATGATTACGTCAAATAGTTTTGTTTTCACTGAGATGAGGACAAAATTCATTTTTCTGAACTTTGTTAGGATCAATTGTATCTTTCAATGATGAAATGAAAGCTTTACATTTATACATTATTATTGATTATGTGAAATGTTAAGCATCAGCAGAGAGGGTCAATGTAATACGAGCTAGCTAATAAGCTATGTTGTGAATCAAATACAGATTATAGAAACCCGGGACATGCAAAAACTGAACAAAATGACAAGAGGCTGACTTTACAAGATTGATTTATTCACTATAATACAGGTCATAGAAGGCCTTACTGCTTATACACCGTTCCCATTCCCATTGAGACTAAACAGCAACCTCTTTGCAGAATATGACAAGGTTTTGTTGTCGTTGTTAATGCTACTTCATTCATTTGTGTTTTGTTTTTATTACATTTGAAAGTGTTCTTTTTTTTTACGTTTTCAATAATACTGAGAGTGGCAACTCCCTCTCCCTGACCTGCTCTTGAATCATGCACTACTACATCATAGTGGCCATAACACCATTCACAACAAAAACGGTTACAAATGTCTCATCATTAAAATGAGACTAAAAAGTAGCCTCCATAATCACCATTGACTATACAGAGCAAAGTGTCAGATCCCCCTGACACACAACCTCAGAATATACTTCTGCTTGGTCATCCTTTACCTTACTCAATTTGATCCCCAAGCTGACAAAAATAAGATGAAAGCAAAATATGATGCAGACAAAACAACAATTGCTGAAAAACAATTTTCCTTTTTATAAACATTTGTCATTGTGCCTCAGTATTTAAGAAAAAAATTATTTTAGGACAGTTTTGGCAGCAAACGAGTGTTGCTACTGAAAAAATGAGCAATTAGAGTTAAAGTACCAGGGGTGTCGATGCCACCCAGCTCCAGATTCCCAAGGATGCACCATCAATTCAAAAGATGTGTTTTGTCAAAACCATTCAACCACCCTAAGAAGTGAAAGCAGAAGTTTTATAAGGCCGAGAATGAATGTAATAGTAAAGAATGAATTGGTAATAATACAGAGGGAGAGAGAAGAGATAGATCATTCAATCTGTTGTGGATACATTCAGTTCTCTCTATAAATTTGATTGTTTCACAGTTTCATAAAATAAATCAAAGCTCACAACAAACAGGCTGTTGATCCAGGTTCAAAAAAAAAAGTGCTGGGGAATATTGGGACAAATGTGCACTTGATAGCTGCATTATAATGTTTATTTTCAGAAAAAGAACCAAGTTTTAGTAAGTAGCCTGCATTTTTTTATAATAATTACAAAAAACAAAACACACACAAACGGTAACGTTTGCATATAAGTTGTATTTGGACACGCAGCACCAGCATCCTCCACTGGTTGGTAGTGTTGTACAGCTAATGTTTCTGTCTAAATATGCTCGTGTTCCTCATCTCTATTCTTAAAGACTTCCGGTTTTCAAAAACATTACCATTCTTCTGAGATCAACTCTGAAGTACATAATTACTTTTTTTTAGGAGTACCAATCCACAGAAAGCTAATAATTAGTATCATATCTGCTTCTTGAACAGAACACATATGTGCATACTTTCAGTTTGAAAGGCCATTCCACACGATTACAGCTGGCGAAGACCAATGGCAATCAGAAAAAAATGTCATTGCTTTAACCTGGCCAAGGTTAACAGGTGCAAAAGTTTCAAAATGAATAAAGAACTGTTTTTATACTGTTAGTCTGCGTTAATTCACATGATATGAATTGGAATACAAGCTTTTCTTTCAAATCCTATTTTCCCTCAAACAATACATTTTCATCTGAACAGGTCCAATGTCTCAAGTGTAAACATCCTTTATTTCTTTCTAGAACGCAAAAGCTGCTTCTGTTAATTCATGTGTAATATAACCTAGCAAGTCCCGTAAAAGTAATCAAGTGTGACGTTAGTTCACCGATACCCAATAATATATCCAAAAATTGATCATCAGGTAAAGAGGGTTGAGAAATTCCTGAAAAGTGTAAAAAATAATAACACAATTCCCAAACAAATAGTTGAAACAGGAACAATAGAACAGAAAGTCAAGGGTTGCATAACTATGAGGACATTCTGAGAAAAAGGAGCTTTAATCTTCCAGCATGTTGCGGAGAATCATTTGATAGGTGACGAAGATTCCATTCCCAGAATTCTGTACAAATTCACACACGTCCTTCTCAGCTGGTTCTTGTTTTGTGAGTGTTTGTCTCTTTAAAATGTTGCTACAAGCAAAACAAGATAAATAAGGAGCAGGAATGTAGCCTCATCACTTTGTGAATAAAACAGTTTTATGTGAAAATGGCTATACTGTGGAGGAAAGCTACAACAAGGTTGTAAATTGGACACCCTGTCGGACATCTCTACTGAGGTTTTTAAGCACACGCGGAGCTAGGTCACCCATTAAACCTTAGCTAACGATGGCACTGGAACAGCAAGAAATCTGAGATAGTGTTTGAGGACAGAGAGGGCCAAGGACAGAGAATGATGAAGAAAACGCAATGAAGTATGCTTGACATCGCTCGTGGATTCTTGACCACTTTCACCTCGGCTTTGAGAAGTCAGGCACTGAAATTACTTTCCTTCAATTAATCTCTTTCAGTGCTCCCAAAGTTCAACAGGTGCGTTACGGGGGAGTGATGGGGGTGCAATGTTGGCAGCAGGCTCTGGATTGGGGATTGAGGGGTTGGGGGTGGAGAATGTGGTGGAGAATGTTGGAAGGGTGGGGCTGAAGGTTGAAGTGGGGCGTAACACGTAGAGTACGCGGAGCCAGAGGAAAGAGTGGCTGTAGGGGAAGCAGTCAGCCCTTGAAAGCCACTTGGAGTTTCGGCCAGGGTTTGATTATAGAAGAAGAAAGCACACTGGTGGATGAAGGTCTCGATGATTGTCTGGTAGGTGCGTGTGGCTGTCAGGGCATCCATGGTGGTGAAATCTGGCCTCATCAGCGTCGGCCAAAAACAGATGGAGAGATTTTCGCTGGTCATCAGGTTCAAGCGGCTGTTTTGACTCACCCTGAAAGAGAAAAATGAAAAAGAAACCATCAGAATGCTGCTTGCATGAATGAGCTTGCTTGAGTGCTGTCTCCGATTCTCACTTGTTGAGATGAGTAATGACGTATTTGAAGACGTCGTAGTTTTCTCGAGGGAACCTGCGGAGCACGTCTTTCATGGTGTGGAGGCGCTGCTCTCGATCACCGATTTCTGCAGGGGGTTGAGAGGGAACACAAAATGAGGCACAAACACATTTGTTTTCTTCATGCTTCACAGCCTTTCGCTTGTTCAAAGACATACGCAGTTTGACTCCTGTCTGTGCATCCATTTGCCTTCAAACTATGTCCTTCAAGACCAAAACTGGTTGACAACGTGATGAGAACTGATCTCTCACAAAAAAAAACAAACAAAAAAAAAAATTCGCAAATACAAGGAGGGAAATACATTTTTTTGAACATACAAAAATTTAAAGATCTAAAGATCTTTCACCTGATGTCCTGTTTAAACTAAAAACAAGAAGTTAAAAAAGAACAGCACTGCTGCTTCTAAGTCAGATGTTTTTTTATTCGAATCATGGCTAGGTTCCTGTTTGTTACAACCAGGTAAATCATCATTCAAACTATAATTAAGGTGACTTCACAGTTAAGAAAAATGTTAAATAAAGAACATGTTATTTTCCTTAGTTAGACCCCATACATATGTATATAAATTAACCCCTTGCTGCTCCAGATGTAACTCCTGCATGGGGTTTCTGCTGAAACACTATTCATCCCTCCTTAAAAGCTTAGACTGCATGAAAGTCACACTTGAGGAAGTGATTCTGGAATGATGACTTCTAAAATGGACAAAGGAAGTAGCATGCTCCATGCTCCACCTAAATCAATAAACAACAGGTGGAGAAATGATGAAAAGAGGTGTGCGTGTGTGTGCGCGTGTGTTTGTCTTCCCATTAGACTTGCTCAGTGTCTCAAACAAACTAACAGTAGATAGTCAGAAATATTTTTATATTGCTGCACAAAACACAGAGATAAAGAATCAGTGCAGCAAGCTTTGGTTGCGGTGAGTCAGAGCAGCTTACATCAGCCCATAACGCCTTGTGTAAGAACATGTGATCACCGCAGCAGATGTGCTGCTCCTTAGAGACATGCCCTCTGAAGTCAGCATTACAAATATTCTCACACTGACTTCACCATTATGTGATGGAGACTCCACTTTTTATTGTGCTGATGGTACTTTTTATTTTACAGCGTTCTTGGTAATAACTGACTGGCTTGACATACCATATTTTACATGAAATTTTATTTATAAAAAAAGACTATGATGAATGGAGGAATTAGTATGCTGTAGACCTGAAAACAGCAGGATGTAACGGTGCACTTAAAGCCTGATTTGAAAGTAATTATGCAAATTTAATCTAATTGCACAAAATCAGTTCTGCAACCACCTGTCATGAAGTGCATTTATCTAAACTTCCCTTGAAAAATCTAATCTGACGAACACTCACATATGATATCTAATGAAAATCACTAATTTCCAGGTGTTGGAAAAGGAATGCATCCAGTTGTTTTAATAATTACAAAAAAAACTTTAATGCCCTCTATAAGTTTGTCATTTCCTAGATAGTGACATCATACACCCATTACAACTCACTAAACTCCTAATATTCACTCCTCTTTATCTCTATATGAAATCAAAAGAGTGAGGAACTAGCAGAGTAGAGTGGTCTCAAACAAAAGTGGCTTATTACTAAAATAAAAAGCTAACATCTTAAAGAGTTCTGTTTAAATACAGCTTGAAAATGTTTTGTTGTGAGTGGAAGAATATAAAAAAAAAGATTTAACACACTGCTTGATGGAAAAAAGTGAGGAACGTGGAGTGAAGCAATGACATACAAGGAGTCAACAAAATCTTTATTTCAATAGTTGTAAATATTTTTTATTTTGATTAATGAGACTATGACAGAGTAAGTTCTATTCTGTATAATTCTAAATGAGCTGGGATTGAAAACTTATCTTGTGATAGCAACAGAGGGGCATTACAAGCAGTGTCTCTATATCAGCAAGCTGTGGGGTAAGTAGTTTAATTAAAATGACAACGGAACTGATTGTTATAAGAGGATGTGTTTTTAGGAGGTAAAAGTGTATTTGGTTTAACCATTGACAAATGTAAACTTACTTTGCTATAATTTCCTAATTAATCATTTTAACATGTGATGAATGACCATCTGGTATCTGTTTTACCATTACAGTGGACCTGCAGTCTTGCCTGGTTGCAAAAGCAAAGTGAGGAACAAGCTGAGTGGAGCAATGGCACATAAGTGAAGGAATCAACAAGAGCTCTGTTTGAATGCATCTTACCTACAAATGTCTGCCACTTGTAGAATCAAATAAAAAGGCAGCAGCTTTGATAAATAACACTATAACATAGGATGTTCTTTTGTGTAATTCTAAGTGCAAATTGACAAGAAACTTGTCTTGTGCTAATGTTTACCAAGCAACAGAGGAGTTTTACAAGCAAAATAATAATAATAACAATTATGAGAGGACATGTTTTTAATGAGGAAGAAAAGTGTGGAATGTTAAAATTAAGTATAACCTGTAATAGACACCTCAGAAAAACCCTACAAAATCTGGTCCTCGGTAAAGCTGTCTAGGTACTTCCAGAGTAAAACAAAACTAGGAGGGTGCTATGGCATCCACTAACTAGCTACGTCCCTACCAAGAATTACACAGCAGTCAGGTGACTCACTTTCTGTCCTCTTCATTTTCTCATCCTTCTTACAATTCTGCGTGGCTCTTTGAATAAAACTATTGTTGGATAGTTGGGAGAAAGCTGTTTTTCTAATTGATCAAGTTAATTATGAATGCGACACAACTGGGTTTGCCTTGCAAGAAAACCACAAACAGAGCCATCCATTTACTGACAAAATTAATGGCTTGGGTTTCATTAAGGGGTTCAGGCATTTAGGATGTATTCCAGCAAACAAAATGAAAACAAAAATCTAAGTTTGGTGTAGTTTCATTAAAAAAAATTTGTCTACTTTTTGTTGACAAAAAAAGAGGTCAGATATTAAAATCTGGTCTTAATCCATGATTATCTGTCATTTTTTTCCAATTGTTTATAATACTGATAGATCCTCAACTGTTGGCTTAAAGCAGCACTGTAATATACAAAGGTGGACACAATTAAGTCACTAAACATACATAGGCTTGCTTTTCCAAACAAAATAAGAGCAAAATCTATAAATCCAGTTTCATCTTATCCAGTTTCAAATTATGCCCTCTCTTTGGTGAATGTGACAATGGAAGTGAATGTTTATATTCTTGCATGTTTCTGAAAAGGGCCTGATTGCAGACTTTGCACTTGCACTCCGAGGCACTTGTGTTTCCTCCACAAGTGATGTTCGAACAAGCCCACCATTACATGTTAAACAATTTTGTGTCTCCTGAAACTAGAGTTAAATGTTCAAAACACTTTGCAAGCATGTTGAAATGATGCTGAAACACAGCTTTTTTTGGCTAGATGCGTGTCTGTGAGTGTAGCCACTCACTGAAGGCCTCCACCAAATCTGTCTGCATACTGTAAGGCACTAGAGGATCGGGCAGTTCTGAGAAGAAACTCTTCAGGGCTCCAGCCACTGTATTCACAGACATATCCTTCTCAACCAGGTCTATGTTAGGATCTGAAAAACAATGAGAAAGAGAGAAATGTTTATGGAAAACTCTTTAGTTAATCCAGCAGCCCTCAGATCAGACATTGTTGTCTTTACATCAGAGGTCGATGATGAAGGCCTGACAGCTGATGCTGAATAAACTCACACCTGTGCAGTAATTTCAGTGTAATTGAATCGTCAGCGGGCCGTGCAGGTTCTGATCGATCAGAAATGAGCCTTCACTTGTGATTAGCTAGAGGGGATCCGAATCAAACCCGAGCAGATCAGCGAAGCGAGTGTATGCTCGTGCTTCATTACCCAGTTCAATCTGCTGGTAATTAGCTGACCTTCTCTTCTGGTCACAAACACTCGCTCACAGGACAGCCTGCAGTCACTGCACACAATATCCTGACCTTCTACTCAAGTGTTTTTGTTACAAAACGAAAGTGTTTCACTTTCTTTCCTCAAGTGTAGTCTTTTTCTACTAGGTAAAGAAACTGTCTAAAATATAGTAACAACAGTAAGATTAAGCGACTCCAGCAGACAATAGGTATTTTAATGTAATTAAATATTTCAGACAAAAAACTACATAAAAAAGATATATCTAGTAAGAAAAATTTGCTAGTATTTGATTAAACTGTTTAAAAGCGTAAAAATACATAAAAGATTAATTATAAACCAAATTAAATACAATATATTTTTCAGTGAAAATGCATTTTACCCCATATGTATCAGTATCTTAATAAAAAACATTTAACCTTCATGCAACAACCATAATTTTTTTATTGGCCCCCTGGAGGTTTATATATTCTACCAAAGAAAGAATATTCAACAGAAGTTGGTAGATTTTTTTTGTATTCCAACCAGCACAAACTTTTATTTGCGAGCAGCACATCAGAGTGCACGGTCATGCAAACAAACCTACATTTGACCATGGCTTTATACATAAGCTGGGTTTGAAAACTGACAATGTTCTGACTTTGATGCAGAGCCCAAAAAAGTGAGAGGTAACAATTTTTATGTTTATTTATTTTTATATATATCATATTAGTGCAACTTTAAAAGACATCCTCTGCACAAAAGTGTAGGCATATTCTGACCGACAGGTGAGGTTTAATCTGAAAAAGGCGTGGTGGAATCATGGCTTTGGTTGAAATTGAGGTAAAAGAGCATTTTGGGGAGACTAAAAATATGATACGATTCATAGTAAAGTTGAATATTGCATTTTGAAAGGTATAAAATATGTAGTGCTAGTGCAGAGGAGAACAACATTTATTTTTAATGAATTGAGAAAGGCATAATAGGGTTTTTTAATTGAGTGAAACATATTTTCAGAATTCTACCCAATGCAGATATGTTGACCACACTCCATATGCTCTGCCTTCTGCTCTCACAACGGGTCTCACTGAGCAGGATCGATATCTGTGTATATGCCAAAGTTAATTGAGCTGATCTGCTCTTCACTGTGCTGGGCGAAGGAAATGTGATCCAATCGTTTCTCTGAAAGTACAGGGTGAGGTCAGCCGGGTCTGCAGTGACTGGTTCAATCAAATTGTACTGTGATATCCAAGTGATACCTTCTGATGATGCTACAACAACATCAGCAGCAGTGTAACGTGTAACACGAGAGAGGTTGTGGGAGTACTTGTTGAAGATTTAAAGAGAATATCCTTATAGAAGCTTTACAAGCAAGGCAAGGGAGGAAAGGCAATGCAACTTTATGAATTTTGTAAATTTACTTTTAATTTTAGAAAGCTATAAAACAGAAGCTCAAATACTACTTCAACTGACATTAGCAACTGCACATTTAGTAGTGAAGAACTGAATTCACTAATAATCAAAAAATAATTATTGCACAAAGAAAATGCAAATTTGATTCTAATCTCTATTACAATACATGTAATGCTCATACATACTATTAATCTCCTAATTCAGCTTTTTTTGCTTGCACTGTGCCATAGCACAACCTAAACTGCTCCTAAGCTGTATTCACACCAAAAACCAGACAAACTTCTAAGTCCAGCACCAAAGTGAACACATAAATAGTAAAATCTCAACTAAAATGCTCTTTAAAATCTGCCTGACTGTACATAACAAAGCAGAAAGAGAGTGGCCTCATTCTCCCCTATCCTCTCCTCTCCTTCAAAAAAGTCTCCCTCTGTATCTTACAATTTTTTCGACAAACTACAACTACAAATAGTTGACTACTTCAAGTAGTGAGTCAGCATTACATATAGCTCAATGTGAGAAACCTAAAACTTAAAAGACCTAAAAGACTTAACACCTAAAAAAAAGATTCTCTGACCTCTTTACTGACTCTCTTCTGAGAACAACTGATTGAATGTGGTTTTTGTGAAAAATTTACATGCTGTCATACAGCAAAGAAGGTCTAATATTTTTCATCATGTCTTTGAATTACCTACATTTTTTTGAACCCCCAAAATGCATTGTTTACCCTTATTTATGACACTGCGGACTATTAAAGAAACACATAGCTTAGATATACTCTGCTAATGATGCAGAAACACTGTATTCAATTATAAACTTAAAGAAACAGGGGCAGCATTACATCACTTAATTGTTCATTTAAAGTACGTAAAACAACTGTACTTACTGCCTGTGGATCATCAGCACTCTGAGTCCTCTATTAATTTTCACTTTGTTAAAAACCAGTCTACTATAAAATGCCACTCACAAAAACAAGTCATCTTTCAGAGATTTTGCTTGTTTGCACACACAAAATCTACCGAATTCTGCAGAGTATATAAATTTTTTGAGTGCGGGTCTGCTACTCTTACACTTCTAGGTCAGAGAGCAGGTTGCGTCTGCATTGAGATGAGCATTAGCAGTTCACCTGATTGGTCAATGGGAGGTGCTAAAACAATGAGAGGTGCTATGATCATCAAGTAATTTTGCGCTCCAATAAAAAGGAAATAGGTTTAAGCAAACATATACGAGTGGAAACATATCTGATTAGCATATGAGGCATGTTTTGATGAGGGAAAAACACTAAAGCGTGCTAGAAATACCAGAAAAGAAAAGTTTGTATGACAGGGCAACATTAAGAGACCCGTAAAATAAATATCACTTCAAGTACAAAATTGACCCCTTAAACAACGTGGGGAATAATTAGAAAAAAGCTGAGAAATTCTGCTGTTGTGACTCACCCTGATCAAACTGCCGCTGCATGGCTTCCATCTCAGCCTTGTTCCCACTCACCCTGTAGATCCCTTCTGTGCCCAGCCCTGAAAAATAAAGAGAAAACAGACAAATTAATACAATTTGCCCAACTCAGAGTCTTAAGTTTCACTAGCTGAAACTAGTGCCTTTTTACAACACATCCATCAGGTGAATTTAAGGTCGCTAATCTGGGAGCACACTAGGGTTGTCCCAGATTCGAATGATTATCCATCAGTTATTTTGTGAAGAATGAGCTCTATCAAGGTTACAGACAGAGCAATAGGGCAGAGAATAGGAAGCACAAGCCCAGCTTATCCAAGCAGAAATATAGAGCTCGAATGCATCAATAAGATAGAAAGACATCAGAGAGGAAGACAGACACTCTCAGAAATGAGCCAGCGGGTTGCTGAGAAAGAGAGCATGGATTGCATCACCTCTCTTGATCAATTATCCATAAAAGCTTTTTGGTCTAGCAACTGAAAGAGAGTTAGAGTGAGGGAACACAGGAGAAGCATAAAAAGAAAATCTGAGATTGTACTGTTTGAAAACGTTTTACCTATAAAAAAAAACTAATGATATGTAAATTAGCACTTGTTTAGTTGGTTGGCAGCTTTGATGAGTTCATGAACTTAGCTTTTAACCAAAATAAAATACCCAAAAAAAGAAATGAGGAAAATGAATTAGCATGTAAATCTGGATCAATACAGCATGACTAAGCAAAACTGTTCGAATTTCTAAATTATAAGATATTTTTGTCTATAAATCACAAGGTGGCACTGTGCCAAAACGATGAAGAAAACCACAGATCAATTGTCCCTACACACTGTTTGAAGACATCAAAGGTCAAATTAATCTGCTGTTCTAGTACTTTGAGCCCTTTTTCTATGTATTGAATTTTAAATGTTCTGAAAATTACGTAATTTGGATAATTAGAAATAATCTCATGTTTCAACATTTAAAAAAAACTGAAAAAATTAATCAGGGGGGAACAGTTTTCAAAAAGATTCTTATGGTAAATTCAGTGTAGAAATACTTGTTCAGAATTTAACGAGACCACATAATGGTGACGTCGCCACCAAAGGAAAAAAAAACTCTCTTTAAACGTGACAAAGACGAGTCTGGTTTTTGTTCCTTGTTAGAAATGCTTCAATTAACAAACCTATTCAGGGTCCAATATTAAGTGCTTTTTAAGGCTCCTCCCTTACACCACTGACTGCGATGGGAAAGAACCATAAAAAATATGACCATTTTAGTTTAGTAATTTTGCACATAAACCTACAATTAGGCAATTTCAACACCATATGTACTCAGGTATTTTTATAAACAGAATTTTAAAAATTGTGTTCACAAGAACATAGCTAGAAAAACTGTAGATGTGAAAATTCTAAATAACACTATTGTTGCAGTCTGGTGCTTCTTTCCTGTGATTAAATATGTTAAGTTCTCATGTAGTTCTTTACATGTCATTATGTCATATGCTTAGCACAGTGAGCAGTTAGAACAATCCACAATAGATATGGGTCTTTGTTAACAAGGGAAGCTCTGTTAAAGGCAAACATAACCATCCTCTAACTCTGAAAAAAATTTGTGGTATGATGTCCACACAACTATGCTGCACCTGGCCTTTTTAAAAACCCTTCATTTTAGTAAAAAAAATAAATAAATAAATAAACCCTAATGCTGGGATGCTGCTCAGATTATGTTTGAATGATGCAACATTTGACTTTATTTAATAGTAAGAGGTTGAAATTACTAGTATGCAGTAGTAAGCTTAGATTTAAAATTCCACACATTCTATTTGCCATTATTCAATAATGACGCAATACTTGGGTATCATGATGTTTGTAAATAACATGTAAAAATACGTGAACCCCACAAACCTAATAATTAACTCTTCAGTTGATTTCCAAATCAGATTTTTGTGTGACAACCTTTTAAAAGATACAACAGGTCTATGGGCATTGTCCGTTTTTTTTTTACTTGTGAACATTGTAAATACCTTGTAAGGTGTAATGCAAGGGTGCAGAATAATGCAAATGATACACTGGATCACTGGGCACAAAAACAAGAACCGCATGTGTTTTTAAAGGTCATAGATAAAAAAAATGTCACAGACTACTCTTATGAAACTAGCATGTTAGTTTATCATCCAAATCTTATGAAGCAATGTGAAGCAACCTCATAAAACTGCAGGCTAAAATAAACTTCTTTTTAAGGATACAAACCTCATGTTAAAAATATAGAAAGAAAAAGATGCATACCCTCAAGGACAGACAATAACAATAGGAGGAAGTTGACATATTTCCAGTTAGTTACATCATTTCTCCACCGTCCATCTCTCTAGCTTATCTTTTGGCCTTCGCACTGAACATTCAGTCCATTAGCAAACAGCCACGTCAAGTCAACATCATTTTAAGGTATCTCAAGATACTGAGAGCAATTCTGGAACTCAAACCCGTTGTGACCTTTCTCCTAAAGCCTTCTTAATGCACAGCAAACTCCAGAACATGCCCAAACAAACCCTTGCACATCCTGCCATCATCTTCAGCATATCCTCCTGGGGGCCATTCAAGCTAGTTCAGCACTTCTCCACCTCCACCTCCTTCTTCTTCAATGGCTTCCACATTCCCTCTTTTTACAAATGGACTACAAATGAAAAACCCTAAACCTCATTTCATTATATACATCAGAAGAAACTGTTTGACTTCAGCTTGTGACATTTCACATCCTTTTTCCAATTAAAAGATTTAGATTCCCCACAAAAAATAAAAGTCACCAATATTTTGGACTATTGGCTTAAAAGTAAAGTAACAATGCTGCACTTGGTGTGAAATGCAAATTCTCAAAAATTACCATATTTGCATTTACTAAAACAATCTTTTATTCAAACAGCACGAACTATCAAACTATCAAGGCACTATTGGTCTAGGGGCTTGTTGGTTTTTGTGATTTCTAGAGTCATTACAAGATCCACAGATCATGAACAAACATTTAAGCTCCAATTCAAAATTTAATAGAAATACTATTTTTTCTTATTTTATTGTCTTCTGAACACTCAAATTCTTCAAATAGTGTAATGTTACAGCTAATCACCCATCGAGGAAATAGTAATTATGATTCTCCTCCAGTAGCTCTATGAAGTTAATGGATACATTTCTATAAAGTAAAACTGAAGTTTCCTATACTTCCGCACATGTCACTTTTACTGTTCACGCTGACTAATCAACGTTAGCTGAGAGTTTGATTGACATATGCTTGATCAGTGACGGTGAGATGAGAGCTTGCCTCGGTGAGCTATCTGCCATTCAAAAAATGTTGCTATGAACCATTTAAAAAAAAACTGACAAACTTAAACATTAATTTTTTAGAATTCAAAAGGTAAAATATAGCTCCAAGTGAAATGTGAAGGGTGGGTCAATAAGAATACTATGAGATAATTAATATACAAACGAAACAAAAATGTATAAAACAGTTTCATTTCAATTTCATCAATTTCATTTCAATCTTTTTTAATTACTAGATGTCTCTATTTTTAATTAAAATCACATTCAATCTTCTCATTTCTAGCTTGGGCTTATTCTGGAAATGAGCTGAGATTTTCATTGGGCAAACTTCGTGACCACTCAAGTTAATCCCCTATTGATTAGTGATTTGCATATTCATGACGCGTATGCAAAGATAATGTCTGACGGTCAACATAGATTTTTGAGATAATAGCAGGATTAATTACAAGCAAATTCACTAACTCTAACCTTGAAACACAAACACATGGATAGACACCAGTGACGTGCGGGTCAATCTATAAACAACCCGAAACTGACCAACGTTTTCAACAAACCCATCCGCAACTAAAAAAAAAAAAAAAAAAAAGTAAAAATGTTGCACCCGACCAGCCTTCGCATGCATTTTTTTCAAATGTTGTACTCGCTGACGTTGAGAGCAGGCAGTTCTTGAGAACTTGCCTTTCTTTGTGGTTTCTGTAGTCTCACACAGGTGGACCCAATTCCAGAAATTTCTGATTAAAACTTCATTTTACAAATTTTACTATGAGCTCATCGAGCACGCACAATCAGGAGCTGATTGAACCCTATCCTGAAAACAACTATCAATTATTGACACTAAACCCATTATGCTTTCTGCACAGGGATTCAAGATTGTGTCTTCTCGTTGACTTAAAATAACTCACAAATCAGGTGGCTTCACACTCAATAAAACGGACACAGGAAAGAAACCAACAACAATCTTGCAAACAGCTCTGCATGTAAATAAATAAATAAAAACTGGTAACAATAAAAGCTCAAAATCAATTTCTGTATTACATTAAAATCCAAACCTATTCATTCATACGTACATTTTGTTTTCTCATTCCATGTTCTTTAGAGTTCAAATTAAACATAATCACATCACAAGAGACTCTTTTACTCTCAGCTCTAAACTAAATTTCATCTTGGCTGATCATCTGTAATCATACATTGCAACACGATTAAGAGTACTAAATGTTAAATCTCATGCCTAATCAAACTGGTTTTTGATGACCTGCCCCCACTATTTATTACATTTTTATGGTGGCTTTAAATTTCCCCAAGTTGGAGAGAGACCTTGCACTGCCTAATGTTGTGAGCCAAGCTCTCACAACTAAGCATATCTAAAACGTTATGGTCAGATGTCTGGCTGACGATTCTCTACACAAGCCAATTTCTGTGCAATTTTAATAAGGCTGTATACTGTATTGTTTGATGGGAAAGGCACTTGCAGTGAGTGAGCAGAAGTAACCTCAAGTGTTCACAGTGAGTGTGCTATCAGCAAATCATGCTGTAGGCTGTTGTAGAAGTCGGTTCCACCCACAAAGGAGGGAAAAAAAGAGCTGAGTATGAAAGATTGTTCACCAGTTCTGCAATGTGATATCGATCTCAATGAGGGAGTCATCAGGCAGAAAATTACCGCATGGGGATTGGCAGCTTACACACGTATGCATGCAACACAAAAAGGCAGGAAATAGGCAGACTGAAAAAAGAACGAAGACAGAGGACATATGTTCCATCATCTCTAAGCCATTTGACACTTTAATTAGTTTGGAGAAGCCATTGCTTTTTTTTTTAAATGGTACAATTAGTTCTGCAAGTTTAATCTCAAAACAGTTTTTTAGCTTAAAACATTATTGAGGTAAAGGTCGCAACACATCTATCTGAATATACGGTGCGAAGTTATGTGCATGAATTTACCTTGATAGGAAGGTACAGGGGCTGACACACATCTGTCCGAGCAAATGGCGCACACCAAAAAAAGAATTTTGGTCTAACATAATGGATGTGTCTTTCTCAAGAGAACAACCAATGAAAGCTGGCTGTTTTGATAAAGTGAATGGAGTATAAAAGAGCCGCAGATTACTAAACATGAGAGTCAGCCAATAGCAAGGAGCGTCAATGCATCCACTGTTAACAACAGCTTGCGAAATGCACCCTGCAGAGAAGCCATCCGAGGATTTGTGCCAATCTCTGTTCGGATAGATATGCAGCGTCCTGAAGTTGGCACATTTAAGTTGGGAATGTTTTCAATTTAAACTTTAGCAATTTACTTATATGATCTGTGTCACTGTGTTACTGTGCAATTGTGTTACTGTGTAATAGGTTTTACTGTGTATCGGGTGTAACTGTGCAATGTTATTGTGTTGTTTCTTTTGTACCAACACTGGAGAGTACCCCTGTACCACAACACATTCCTTATGTGTGTGCTGCACACTTGGCAATAAAGATCTTTCTAATTCTGAAACATGTTCAATGGAGAAATGCTTCCATTCTCCTTGTAAAAACACAAACTTTTCAAATTTTTTAATTCCATCAGAGTTCTGAGTCTAAGTACATTCTAGTAATTTTATCAAATAATTTCAGTAATATTTAATGGCATAATCAGACAAACATAGGCTTTCTTAAAAAAACAGGACAGAAAGTAGACAGTATGACCGAAGGAAAAGTAAAGTATTTCCCAACAATCAGGCTCAATGACAGCCAAGCAAGTTCACTCGCTGTAAGTTGATGACTTAATCTTGTGTAGCTAATGCAACAGCTCAAACTAAATCATAGATGTGTGGCGAGATGCATATTTAACAAGTTTTATCTGCAGACATTAGCACACAGGGAATACAAATTTCTAAACATCAAGTCATCTGTTTTTCAGAGCCAGATTACAAAAAGATCCTATTACTGACCCTATTATATTAAAATCTGTGCAGCACATTGTGTGTGGGTGAGTTTGCACATCTGTGGTCTTCTTTAAGCTGTTATAGCATTTTGCCTGAAAATCTACCCTGAATCAATGTCAAAAGTTGTTACCAGCCAGACAACCATACTTTTGATGCAGTATGTGTCTCATAATTCTTCATGAGATTGTGTCCTTATCCCACGAGAAGACACTTCACTTAATTATTCATGACAGCACACATTTTCTTACTACATTCACATCACACTATGCAATCTTGTAAGGTTTTAGAATCTTCAGGGCTGGTTCATTGAAAATCATTGTTTTCATTGACTAATTCTCCTCCAAGAGACAAATGTCATCCACTTCACCACATACATGGAACCTTTACAAATCAGCTCTACTCTAATTCATGTAGACTGAAGCATATAACAACCCGTTTGATGGGCGAAGCTTTCTACTCATACTGGTTGTGTTCTTTAATGTTGGTGTTCTCACTCAGACACAAAATATTAGATGAATAGGTGGAAATTTTGTACAAAGATTACTTCTCTCTACACCATTACCTTTGACTTGTTAAAATTATTTTTGAAAAGGACAGTAGTCACATAGGAAGGAAACCGTGAAAGGGGGAATGGGCCACCAAATAATGTGCCAAATTTGTGCTGCTCAAGAATCAGTCTTTCATCGCGTTGGTCGGATAATCAACTTGGGCTTTTGTTCCTATACCACCAACAAAGGAAGTAAGTAAAAAAGTATTTTTGTAAACTCTTGGGTATATTCATTCATTCATCTTCATGTCGGCTTTATTCCCTTTCGGGGTCGCCACAGCGGAATGAACCGCCAACTCTCTGGCATTTGTTTTACGCAGAGGATGACCTTCCAGCCGCAACCCATCGCTGGGAAACTCTTGGGTATATTTAAGAGATTTAATATGCACATGCAGAGACATATCTATGAGAATGCACTGTCTTTGAAATCGTGTTTCCTGTTTGCAACAACAGAGAAGTAAAGAGTATAGCAAAAATTGATGCAGAGGCATCAATGTTATTAGGTAAAGAGCACCCATTTTACATACTTTAACTATTTTGTTAAGAAATTAGTTGTTACAAAGTTTTTTTTTAAAAAGCACACAAATTTTATTAGATAAATAATAACTGGGTTATATTCAATTTCACAATTTTGTGACAATAGCTATAGTTTTTGCTGAAGTAAAACAATCATTTGAATGTTATATATTAATTAATTAATATATTCACTCAAGTATACTTTGAATGTTGTTTGAGTTGTATAACTACTATAATTCCTGCTACTCACAACATTTTAACACTAACATTTCTCACTGAAATTGGTATTTCAAACAATCATTATTAAAACAACAAACCCAAACTTTTTCAAAAGCCACCTTAACACAATCGTCTACAATGAAAGCACTATAAGTCAAATTATGTATACTGAACTAGTTCAAACTGGGCTTTAGTCAAGGGAAAACCTTGCCTCTGCATCAGAGGAAATCTCAGCATTCATATTCACTCATTTGTTCAACTTGACAAAAATGCTCTTTTGCTTACTTTATAAGCAGTTGAACCAATTTTACCATCACTATACATTCCTAAACTATTCACAAAGGAATTGTGTTCTGCTATTCCCAACAATGCATTCAAATGGTAATTTTTCAATTATATTTGCCCACTGTTTCACAACAATCCCAACTGTGCAGCGCTTACCTGTGGTCTCAATGTAGCGGATACACTTCTCTATGAACAATGGAATGGGTCGCTCAGCTGATACAACATTGGCCAAAGGTACTCCAAAGTAGTTGCTCTCTGGAGGTTTGGACAAGGATAACTGACGAGACTTAGATCGTGTTTTCTGAAAATCAAAAATGTTTATATTAAAAAAAAACAAGTACTCAAAAGGTCACATCCACAGAAAGAATTCATGAGCAACAATTCCTTAAATGTAAACAGTTTTCAATAGATGTAGCCAAATTGTTTGCAAACAAATAAGGAACTAAAATGACATGTTTTTAGATATCTTTTTTTTTTTTTTTTAGATATTTAACCTCGGTAAACCCTCTAGCCCAGTGGTTCTCAGACTTTTTTCACAAAGTACCACCTCAGAAATTTTTTTGAGTTTTAATATTGTTATGTTTATATTTTCCTTGATTTAAGTGAACTACAACAATGTGATAAATGTTAACCCATTTACCTAAAGCTAAGGGTACCTCTGTGATGACACTGACAGGGTGATTTGAAAAAGGGAGTATCAGCTTTTCTAACATTGTAAAACTTTTCCACATTCATAGCCCTTTCTTTTTCCTCCCTTTCTTTCTGATTTCACCAAAGACCTCACTGGGTCCTCTCAATAGGCATTATACATAATTACACCCATACTGACAAAGATCTGAGTGGAGAATCTGTGCTCCAATTACAGTTCACAGGGAGTATTACTAGAATGGCAGCACTATACAAAAGTAATGTGTTCAGACAGCATTTCTGGTCATACAGTAACTAAGGGATGCTGCTTGGAAAAGAACTACCCATGATTGATTGTCATATGAATGTTCTTCTTTAGCTTTTACATTAATATAAATTATTAATTAATATTAATAAATATTAGGTTCCATGCAAACTTTCATTTTGAAGTTGATGAGGTAACAAACTCAAGTCACTGAGTGATATTGGAAAAAAATCAAATATTGCTCTTGTTTTAGTTGAACAATTTTTTCTATAAAGCAGCATGAACATTTACAGAATCACTGTGGCATTAACAGGACAAAAATACCTTTATTGTTGAAAAGGAAATGTCTCTACTGAACAGAACACAAACCAGTTAAGCCCCCCAGGGATTCTTGGTTTTAAGGGTTCCTTTATAGATCAATCCCATAAGGCAATTGATGAGCGCAAGGTGATTTAACCCAGTGGCCTCATTCTAACCCTACCAGAGTAATAAAGTCGGTGCTGTGCAGTGAGAAAGACTGGTGGCTTAATCCTTTCATTTGCCCTCAGGCTGTCACATGTTGAAGACAGCAGTCACTGATGTTTCTATTTTCAGTATTCCCACAAAGAAACCATGTTTTGATTATCATTTAAGATATGTTTTTACTGATTAAACATTACAGCACACTTATGGGTATGTATAAGTTAAAGTATAGAACAAGAAATGGTAAAATACATTATAGTTTTGCACAGCAGAATGTGCCATTTACTAAACTAGACGTGATCATTTAGTAGCCTGTATATCACTGGAAAGTAAATAATCGGCAACAACAATTTACCTCAAATAAAAACTTTTCACAAAACACCACACCAATTGGGCCATTAGTATGGGTACTTTCACTTCCTCAACGACTCCAAAAATCTCCCAATCAACCTTTTACTGTCCAGTATGACAATATAATAAAATGTGTCTGTTTTGTTATTCAAGCCAATTGTATCCTTAAAACTTAATGAAATTTACCTTTGTAGTTCTTCGACCAAGACTAAAGATATTCCTCTTCTTTGGATCCTCGCCCTCTTCATTGAAGGAAGCATCCCCTTTCTGTGGACCAACTTCATCTTCTTTATTCTTTGGTGCACCACCAAGTTCATCATCACTGCCAATGAAGCTTGTGCGGAAGTTGCTGAACTTTCCAAGTCGTTTGGAGCGATCACGGTACAGTCTGGGTTTAACTCCAAGAGCTGACATTTTTCGTCTGCGCTCTAATGAACTGTTTTCAACTTCACTGTCTGATCCATTTCCAGCACCATTAGTATGAGTTTTGTTGGCATTCCGAATAGTGATGATTTTGCCTTGTGTACTGTCATGAGGTACTGAATATATTGTTTCCTCTTCAGTTGGACGAGGCTTGGTCACTGCATCCATAGGTTCAGCATAGTCAGAGGGATCATAGCCTGCTTCAGGCCAAGTAAGGCCAAATGAACGTCTGTTGGATCCATGCAGACTTGGGTCTGTGTTTGATGAAATGTTTGGTGATTTGGGAATGTCAAAGGTGACGTTAGGCTTTGGTCGTACTTGAGGTGGGACTTTGTTGTTGAGTTTATTATCAAATGTTGTGAATTCAGACATGAATGAGAATGCATCACCTTCAAAGTCAGGGATTCTGAAGCCACCGTGGCTCAAGGTGGCATCTTCCCTTAGTGTGGGGTATGGTGGCGAAGGCTCAATATCATCCTCTGAATCCAATAATGTTATACTTGGAGAGCCACATCGAGGTGAAGAAACATTCTCATTGGTAACATTCTCTGCAACGTTGTCATACATATGTGTTGCTTCTATAATGGTTTTGTTCTCTACGACTTTCTTAAAGAATGGCTGAAAGTGGTCTATCCGATGTAAGCCTCCCACCACCCCACTAGGTCCACAGATCACAGAGCAAAATCGAGCTTCAATTTCATGTGCCAACTCCTCTCCCTGGGCAAGCTGCTCCCGGACGGCCTCAGAGTCTGATAATTCTGAATGTGTCTCTGCAACAGCAATTAATTGAACTGGAATGATGTCCTGAACTTCGCAAAGAAAAGCACATAGTGTTTCCATAGAGGCCTTCCTTTTGGCCGAGTATACTGCAATGTAACCATGCACTAACCGGCTTTTACGTAGTGAAAATGATGAATGGTAAGACAATATAGCGAGATCAATGTTTTGCTTTTGACACCCAATTGACAAATCCAACAAAACCGATGTTCCACTGGATAGATTGGAGGAGGGTTGACAGTGTTGGGTTAGCAAGAAGGGTGTTAGAAGCTGGTCAACATCATAACTATCCCCACACATCAGACACATTACAATTCTCAAGTCTGCCTCTGTGCTCTGCTGAGTTTCTCTGAAACCTGGAAGGGGAGGTAACAAGGGTGGGGAGCTACTGCCAAAACTAACCGAAGGTCTACGTGTGTCCAACAGTCCTTTGAGAATCTGATTTAAATGCTTGTCAGATATATTGTGACTATAGCCCACACCTGGAGAAGCAGGCTCTAGGTAATTGCAGCGAAGCTTGCCTGCTACTTGCTGACCTTGATGGATTAAGCTTTGTGCGGTTTCACCTCCAATGTCAGAGATGGAACCAACTCCTCTTTTGGTGACCAACAATAAAGACATGGGAAGTTGAAATAGATTAATATCTCTTCGGCTAGCGGTGGATTCCCGCAACTTCTCAATACTGTCTACAACATATGATAATGATTCTTTTGAATTATAGAGGCAGACACAACCATGAGGGGTGAAAGTAGGGGTATGGAAGGAATTCACTGGAAGGCGGACATTTCCTTCAATTGGTCGAAGAGCAAGTTCATAGGCCCGACCATCCAGAAAGTACCGTTCATCATTGGTGCATAGTGCTCGAATTTCATTGGCCAACTCTCTAGCAAGTCCATCTTTGCCAAGAATTACAAGATTAACTCTGTCTATTTTTCCCTCGCCAAATTGGGATTTTGTGCTCCCATCAAAGGAATATCGAGTTGGGAAACGCAGGGCTAAATGTTGCTCAATTTTGCCATCCACACAACAAGGACTACTTGGACAGGTTTCTTTAGTGGGGTGGTAAACAAAGTGGATATGTTTGAGTACCAAGGCATCTCTCTCAGCCTGAAGTTTTTGGAGTGCCTTGAACCTCTGCTCCTCTCCAAGAACTTCTTGGATGGCACCCATTTTCTCTTTACTAGGCTTTGCATCAACTTCAAGCTCATAAAACAGCTCTGAGTATTCTAGAAGAAGTTCTTGGAAGTCTTCTTTTGCTTGGTCAATAACACTCTTTTGGTGTTTGTTATAGATGTCAATGTACTCTTGTTCATCTAGCCACTGATAAAACTCCTCATTCATGATAAAGCTACGAGCTTCCTCCCAGGGTTTGCCAGGTGTAATAAATGGTGAGGACAAAAGTTTGTCTTTGAACTCCCAACGCATTTCTGCCCGCTTTCGCTCATTGCGTAGTTGTTCCAGGTGTCCCTTATAAACACTCTCTGCTGCAGGGGTTTCCAAAAGATCCTGAGGAATTCGGTCATCCTCTAGGTTGTCAATATGTGGTGTTGTTTCCCATGGTGTATCATCCAACACAACAAACCAGTGGGAGAATTCCCGCTTGGCCTCCAGAACTTTTTGCACCCCCGACCAACTCAAATGATCAATCTCATCCAGATCTGAAACCAAGGAGTTGAGAGCCACTGGGAGCTTGCCAAGATACATCCTGCGCCTCTTTTCTATGTGCTCTTGCTTCAGCCTGTGCACATGTTGCTGGAACAGTTTCTTGGCCTTTGAAGTACCCTCAAGGAAGACATACTCTTTGTACTCAGGCGATGTCTGCATTCTACGGTTGATGTTGGGCCATGTTTCATTATGATTCTTCACAATGCGGGTAACTAGCCATTCATATCTGTCTTTTGCAGAGGCAATCTGCTGACTCTGTTGCTTGAGAGCTTCAAAGTATGGAATGATCTTGGGCTTCCCTCTACTTTTATCTATCAACTGCACTAAAGTAAGAAATGCAAGGTCAACATTCACATTGGACCGTGCTGAGGTTTCAACAACCTGCAAGTTCTTCTTGGCCAAGGCAAAGGTATGAGAGTCTTTAATGTATCGCTCTACACCTTCATCACATTTGGTCAATGCAAGGACAACAGGCCTCCTGGTCTTAGCTAATTGGTTATATAGATTGGCAATAAACTTCATCTGGTCATCAAAATTTCGATTCATACCCCTACTTACATCCACACAGAGAAGAAATCCATCCACTAGTAGCTTGCCTTCCGGCATCTGCTTCTGCTCAAAGTCTTGCTCAAGCCCTAGCTGATCTGTGCAGAAATACATAAGCTTCTCAGCAGAAGCCAGTTTGGTGGAAGCTGCCCGCTTGATATAGGGCTGTAAGGCAGTACTTCTGTGTGGCTGGAACGTTTGATCATCGATAAACTCTGTCTGTTCCACAACGTGCATTCGACACTCAGCCCCCTCCTCCAAAATTCTTAATGACTCACCCCAAAATAAAAAGTGATCATTGTTTACCACTCTTCCTCCAAAGTCACTTGTGCTTAAAACAGATGTGTGGTCCAAATAAAAATCGTCTGCACTTGGCCGAACAAATCTATTACACAGGCAGGATTTGCCTACCCCGCATTGCCCCTTTTCCTTTTCTGTCCCGGACAAACCTACTACTACAAGGTTGTAGGTTGGTGCCCGGGGATCTTGCTTTTTTGCCATCATCATCGACTGACAGTGCTCATCTTGCCATTCCCAGAAGCTCTAGTTTGAAAGCTGCCAGGTTGATGTTCCATCAAATTGCCTTACGGATTGCCAATTAACTGATTATAAAAGATATTGTCTTGTTTTTACATCTGTATTCATTTGGATAGACAAATTGATGATAGAGCTTCAGAGGGGAACTTTGAGGGTGGGTGAGCAGTCCTTGTGGACTTATACGAGTATTGTGCAAGTGATTTTATTCCAGCACATCTTCTTGCTTCAGGGATACTTTAATACAGAAACACAGTGGTTTTCAGAAATATTCCACTTGAAGCAGATCCTGCAATGAGAAAAAAAGAAAATTTAATTTGATAGTCAAATTTGTCTAACTAAAATATAGAAGTATTAAATAATGAGGGATCAAATGATCCCACAAACACCAATTATTAATAACCAATCAGGTTTTTGAGCTCCACTATGGAACACAAAGGACTATATGCCTAAACTCAAAATGACATCAAAACAGCCTTACTGTTAGGCATTAAGAAGTAAATAAAATGTGAATGACCGCAATTGAAAACTTTAATGTATTAATTTGATGCAAAAGGTGTAGCCAAATGTAAAACAAATGCACAATATAGAGAGTAGATCAAAGCATATATGCATTTTATGCATTTGGCAAACGCTTTTGTCCAAAGCGACTTACATTAGGGGAGAGACAGTATGCAATCTGGTACACAATCAAAGTCTATCTCGGCTTGTCATATATCAATAGAAAAGCACCACATTGTATTTTCCAACGTGCCAAATATTTACGAAGGATGTCGCAATAGTAGAAAACACGCACATCACAAACAATTTGTACAAACATGAAATTGAATCATTTGGCATCATTACCTTGACTAATTGAAAAATGAGATGAAGAAATGACGAGTAGTGAACTGCTGGTTCTGAGCAAGATGAACAGACTAGATTCCACAAGGTCACAACAAGTGAAGCCAGGTTTAAAGGTTCATGACCAGCCATGGTAGGCATTCTAATTAAGAAAATGCTGATTGTTTCTTTGCTCTTCAGGATCTACTTTTACAAAACTCGCAATCCTGTCAGCATGAGATTCACATCTGCTTGATCTATCCCAGCTGTGTAATTCTATGTATTGTATTTTTTTCTTGTGTTCAACATTATCTGGATGATATTTACACCAGCTTAAATGAGAGGCCAAATCTGTCCATTTCCAAAGATGAACTAAAGCAGTGATAAACAAATTGTAGATACGGAAAAATATAAACAGATGGCTTGTGTTGATTTATGGAAATATAAGCAAATAATCTAAACTGAACTGTTCTCTTCATTGAGCATTTGTAAAGAGCTATTACGGCTTTCAATTCAACAGTTAAAAGGGGAGGTAACACCCTATGAAGCTATAATACTGCAATAATCAGTGGGAACTAAACTTTTTTTGTAATACTAAAAAATGTTCATCATAATGGCATTTCATTTCAATGGCAATAACAGTAGTGCATAACAAAAAAAACTCAAGTCTACTGAAAAGGAAAGTAAGATCAACCAAAGAAACTTTGCATATATGAATTCATCCACTCTTCAATTTAGAACATTATCCCTGATAGATGAGGATATGTCTGGGCTTGCCCCAACACTACCAGCATGATGGGTGAAAGAGATTTTTAAATGATTGACGTCAGAAAAATCATTAGAGACCATCAAGGCAATGATAAAGCGAAAAACAGTATTGCGACAAAAAAGGTTTCAAGGGCATGATTTCTCCTACCAGTCACATGCAAAGAAGCAACTATTAGGATTTGGAGTATTCAAAACTTTCATCAGTGAATGTTTTTAAGAAACTTTCAAGAATTAAACTTCAGAAACTTTTAAAGCGTAAAAGGTTAAAACATGTGGATTTCCAACTAAACCATTAAAGCATGAGTGGTTCAAAGGGAGCAGTCTTTACACAAGTCTTAATTATATGTCATGTGATTGTTGTGGCATGCTTTCACACCTGTGGTTTGGTTCAATTGATCACTAAAGACTAGAACTGATGTATTTAATCTTCTGCAGTGTTGTCTGCAGTGTTGATTCCATTGGCCACATTGGGGCAAAATAAATTTGATGGCATTTTGCTGGTGTCCTAAACATTGGGGGACAGGTCGCCTAGATGGAGGGAAATAGAAATGGCTCTCCTTGTTGTGAGATGGTGCCAGGGAGCAACAAAATGTCTCTGACCATTGGGTGGTGCTTCAGAGCTAAAGGCCCTTACGTGATGGGTTCAACCCACTATCTGGTAAACAAACAATAGATGTGGTCCCAGAAAGTACTCCTGGTATGCATGTTCCAAAACCTTCGAAAAGAGATCTGTGAGTTACCTCCATTTATTTATAGAGAGTGATGCTCAGCGCTTAAATAAGGACACGTCGAAGAGGTCACCAAACCAAAGATTTCTCATGCAAATCCGATGTTTATCTGTCACTTCACAGAATCAGTGAAAACGATTGTGTAGATGCTGATTTGTGTAGATACGAAGATAATTATTATTACCTAAAAAGTTATATAGTTTAATCAACTGTTGCTTTTATTTCAGAAATAAGGGAGCACTTCACACAAAATTGCAATTAAATTAATTTTGAGAAATAATGTCTCTGTGAATTTTGCCATCTCTGGTCTTCAACGAGCTTTATTGGCGCACCTGCTAAGGGTTGTACCTGGAAACTGTATGAGCTGTTTCACTAAACTATATTCATGCAGTCTGATTGGATCTACAAATAGTTTTTTCATACATGCTCTGCATCTCTGCATAAACCACTCAATTTACCATTTTTAACTTATTGCTTTGTCCTAGTGCAATTAGAAAATTACTCTTTTTTTTTTTAATTAGCACTTAACACTTATGATGCAACAATTATATTGAAACAATAGCAACATAAATTGTCTTACAAAAACAGGTCACTCATCTGATTATAGATTACAGATAAACAGTTAAATATTTCCACAGCTGACATTTTTTCAACATACATTTATATTAACAGGTACAATGTGAAAGAAAATAATTAAAATAACCAGTTCAACAATGAGTAAAAAGTTCAATAAAAAGCATTTTACTTCCTGGAGCGACTCAAAGTTTTGAATGCATTCATGAAGTGCTCTGTACTTGGTCAGAATTATCATGCAGGAACGTCATTGTTTACTAAATAGTTTGAATATGTTTCAAGACTGAAGGGCCTCTTCAAACAACTTTTGTCACCGAGTTGTCTCGATGGAGGGTTTGCATGTGTGTGACTATAAGCCTATGTATTTTCACTGTAACCGAATTCATTTGAAACGCTGACCAAAGTGATTTTTTCCATGTGGACACGATGACCATGCAAATTTTGGTTCAGGCGGGGTTTGAACTGATCCAGCAGCATTTGCTCACAGAGCTCCATATGGTTAAAAAGGACAGAGCAAGGGTTTGCACTCTGGCTCTCTGTGCTAAATCATATCTTCTGAGATGTACAGGGCTACCCAAGCACACAACATATTTAACAACAAAAATGTAATCACAGATAAGATGTGTCAAACCACAGCAATGTGTGTGTAATTGCTGAAGACGTTCTCACCTCATACAAACGCAAAAAGCACAATTTTTTTATAAATAAAAAAACGTTTGAGCCTCAGATAAATGAGAAAGTTTATAGATTTAAATATTTGTTTGTTAAGACTGGCGAGAGAATTTTAATTTACAAAAGATGTTATTCTTATCTTTGTGTGAGCTGTATTTCCCAGCCACTATTACAAAGTGATGAACTCTGTCTCAGCTCAGAGCTGAAAGAAGTTCCTGATTGGTTGAATCAACTTCAATGGGTGAAGGGTCTGCTGCCCTCTATTGGGTAGACAAACTCTCTGCAACATTTCAGATCTTTTTACCCATTGTGTGTGGGCGCAGTTTTTTTTCTACTCATGTGCACTGCATTTTTTTGTAAATGGGGTAAGAAATGAAACATTTAAAAAAATATACGGGTACTTGTGGAAAGGGCCTAAGATACTTTTGTGCTATCTGTCTTTGACTTGAATTCAATTTAAAACTACAATAAAAAACTCTTTAACAGTTTTAAGAAAATGTTGGCGGTTGTAAGACCATCACATTCCCAGACTGCAAACCTTAATGCCAGTATTCGGTTCATGACTTTTTCACCACATATTAATCACACCAAAATAGAAATAAATACTAGTACTTACTGAACAGAACCATGATGAGGTGAATGCACTCATAACATTTTCAAATTAGAAGTCTTTTTTACCTATTGTTTATGCAAGCTAACAACACAAAACTGAGAGAATCAAACCAGCCATTGGATTGAATTGGAGTTAAAACAAGACATTTCGTTTGGTACAATTTGTATTGGCTGGTCTGTTTGAGAACCATAAGTCTGGCATAAAATTTAAATATGCACACTGACACAAGGACAGCAAAAACCGGTAGACGAATGTCATGGTAAAGGCCATAATTAACACAAACAGAAATGAAAACCACAATTTGTTTCCAGTCAAATTGTTGTGAAGAAGCCCATGTTAACAAAAAAGCTTTTTTGCGAACAAGCACTTTAAAACTCTCACAGATCAATCAGCTTTTATGTTGTCTGCAAAAGAAGTATAGATTGAAAACATATCAACTTTTGTATCCTTTGTTCAGTTATTGAAGACATCATTAATGTTGAGAAACGATTGCTGTACTTCAATACCTCCCGACGTTAGTATTATTCCTAACGACAAGCCACAAAACTAACATTATATAGAGATCAATAGGACAAGCTATTAGTATTGTATGAAACACCATTTTAGTTTCCAGCATTTTATGCTGAAAGTCCAAGTGGTACAGAACTGTAGTTCTCTAATGATACGTTTCATAAAATGAGCTGGACGACACGTTGATGACCAGGCAAAACAGCAGCAGAATAAACACACTTTAGATTGACTGGTGCTCTTTGGAAAACTATTCTCCTCCAACCAAATCAGCACTAACATGGTTGTAAGAGCATATAGTTCATTTCCTTCAACCGCAATCCCTCTCTTTGTCTCTCTCGAGACCTGGACTCCATTAGAGCACTGCCTGGGGCACTGAGGAGCAGTCTTTGCATGGACAACACTTCCTGCTCAGGCAGAGCACTTAAATGCTGCAGTAGAGAGAGAGGGAGAGTTGTATTAAGGATAGGAATATGTTCAAAAGAGAATAAAGTTGTATGAAATATTCAGCTAGACTGTTCAAAAAGAGGAATAGATGACATTCTCCAGTACAAGAAAAAAGAAGATAAAGGAAGATTGGTAATCTTCAACATACACAAGGGTTTAACACACACAACTAACTCTATTACTATATTGTATACTCTATTAAAAGCTAAAGCAAGGTTAGATCCGACTATTTTTATTCACTATTCACTGACATTTTTCACAACTACACTAGATACATAAAAGCAGACAAACCTACAATTCAGGCAACATCACTAACAGCCATGTCACAACTCTTGACATTAAAATATCAACATTACCAGCAAAAAGCTCAGTAGATTAATCTGGATTAATAAAGCACTCTCTTCAGGCACCATGTAATGCAGTTTAAAACATACTCAAAAAAGCAACCATCTTAACCACACAGTTTCTGACCTACATCCCCATTTCCAGGTTTTACCATCAAAATTAATCAATTATTGGTTTGCCCACAGTGATCATCATCCATGCCTTTTATTATAAGCTTTCCTACACAAAAGTTGTGCTTTCTTGTGAAAGAATGTAGCAAAGAGAAGCAGGTTATTTCTTATTTGCTCAAGAGGGATGTCAAACAAGTAAACGGGTGATAAAAAAAGCCAAACAGGGGAAGACATGTTTTGACAAAACCTAAATTGTAGATTGACCTATGAGACAAAGGTGAGGTGAACACTTGCTAAAACTACTATTTTTGCTACTTATTCCTTACAGCAACAAGCATGGTGGTAGGTATGTCACTGATAGGGACTCCTGGACTTCTTAATCACAGCCCCACTTGCACGGACCTTTTGCAGAGACAGACAACCTTGGTTTAACTCAAACATGCCTTCACATAGTCTTTCAAACTTCAGAGAGCACAGGCAACAGAACAAAAACTGGGTGAGTGAGACTACATTCAGGTGGTTCAACTGCCGTTAAGAAAAAAAGTACTCAAAACACAAAAAGAACATTGGAATGTTTATCCCAATTTGGACTTCCAGAACAAAATCAATGACATCCTCAATTATGAATCTGAAAACTGGATCTTTTTAAGAAAACTGGATTTATATAAGGTTGAATAATGAGTGCAATTGTTCCTCAATGACTACACGACCAAATAGTTCTTATTTACTTTGTTTGCTTCAAAATTGAAACAGGACACATTCTAAGATTATGAAAGCCTGAAGTACCATATGGGCAAAAATTAAATACAAATCCTTCAGCCTGATAAGATACTGTGCATTTGTGCACCTGACAAAACTTTAGAGAAGGGTCTTCAAGAATTTGCATTTAATGATACTGAACAAACAGAAAAATGAACTTACGCACCTTAGAAAGTTTAATGAACAGAGGCAAATGTACTCAACCACTATATCACAAAAAAGGCAATTCTATTTACACAATACCTTATTCTTGGGCCAAACACTTCTTATGTCAATATATTACAGTAAAGGTACAGTTACTGAATCAGGGTCACCCAGTTCCTGAACATTCCAGGAAAAAGATCATTTAGTTGAAAGAAAACTTCTTAATGAAGCAACCTAGTTTGTTACAGATAAAAAGTTTCATAGATTTAAAAAAAACGTAAAAGACTTAATAATTACACATAGCCTTAAAACTCTCACTATTCATTCATGATCAACTTTGAAGAATTATTAACCAAAATATATTTCCAGGATTTCTGTAATTATGGAGATGAAGTGCAATGATATGTTTTAAGTGTGGTCTTAGCAAGCATGTGTTGCATGCAAACATCATCATCATAACCTATGGGACACCAGCAAAGAAGGGATACTCTGTCAAACAGATGGTTCATACACACATGCACTACTCTTATGATGTACCATCTGCTCTAGCAATGTTACACCCTTAACGATACTGAATCACTCAATTCAGTATGATCTATTTAAACAGCTGACAAATGCTTTTAAGCCATAGATAAAAACACATACCAAGTAAAATGTATGAGAATTTTAAGTTAAAACCAATTTTAAAACAATACAGTCAACTGTTTCTTTAAAAATTAAAAATGAAGAAAAAGTGTTTTTCTTTTTTTTTCTTTTTCATTACAAAATGGTAGTATGCACTACATTTACTAGATATCCTTATAGCCTTGGTAAAGGAGTATTTTTTTTTATCATTTTCAAAAACCCTACAAGACCAAACATATGGTCTGCTTTGGAAGTCATGTGGTTAACCACAAAATCATTTTGTTTCCAGGATATCACAAAGGTGAGATATTTACTATTGCTCTATATGCATCACTCATCTCATTCTAATCAAGCTACAGTCAACATCTGTGAACATTAGCATCTGCTATTCTTATCAGAAGCTAAAACAAGCTAATATTTTTAGACTAGTGTCATTTTACCACATTTACAACTGACACATCTGTGTTAGTATGCCAAGATGAAACCCTTCAGTTATGTCTTTTTTTTTTTGTTGTTGATTATTTTTGTAACTTAAAAGTGCTATATGTGAACTCTGGGATCTGATATTGATGTTCGAAATCTCAAAACACACAGACCAATAGTGTCTTTTTTAGCTCCTGCTGATTGGCTACAAGTTTCTTTTGGTATCTGCCCAGTTTGTCGGACAGAGCTCTTTTGGCTATTTTTGAAACGTTGTATACCACACCTTTAAAAGCTTAGCAAAAGTTGGGATTTATGTATGGCTTTTAACTTGTAAAATGCCACATCTAAAAAAAAAACACAACAAAAAAAACAAACATTATATAGTTTTATTCTTCTTTATTCTTCAGTCCTGATAATGAACCTTATCAGCCTAATTTCCATTCCAGACAACAAGGGTACACTTCCTGTTAGTTGCTGGTTCTGCTGATAACTAAAGAAAGAGTACTCCATTTATTACTTTTCACACATTACTGTTCTACCATATCTTTAAACCTAAAATGAACATGGCTTATCTACATTATTCGACAAGAAACTGAGCAGGGACAAAACCAAAGAACACAAACACAATAAAAAAAGGCTCAGGAGAGGCAGCAGTGGCTCACTAATAGAGCACATTCCCTTTAAAAGGGTTGTAAAACTTTCATATATGTCCAGACATGCTGCTAGCTCCTGAAACAAGAGATGATGCTGCACTTTTGCCTTTGGGTTAATTACACTGTGGAAAACATGGGGCGATAGCTCTTGATAAGAAAGAGAGGAATGGAACAAACCTTTCAGAAGTAATAAACAACTAAACAGACCTTAAGAGGGAAATAGTAAGAGAAGAAAAAACCACATGCTAAACAAGCAGACAAAAAATACGATTCCCTCTCTGGAGAGAGAACGCAAACTATGAGAACACCTGAACCTGCCATGGTGTCAATTAGAGAAAACAACTTTTACTGTTTGCTACAGTTACTAACTCATTCAATGACAGATGAATTTTGACTTTATAAGCTTGTTTTTGGGCATTCAAAAGAATCTAACAATTTGTTCTGTAAAAACGTTCACCTTTTAATTTGTTTTTGTCTCCATTTGGTTTCCAGGACAAGTCAAACCATTGAATTGTAATGTTTTCTGATGAAAAAAAAAGCATTTTCAGTTGTTTGAAAAATGGTTGCTAAAGTGGTCCTGTGTTGCACTCAGCCTGTTAGCCTTTATTCAAATTAATTGAAACTCTGCATAGGCCTATCTGGACAAGTTTGATTTGTATGGCAAACCCCCATCTGTTTCCCTGCAGGTGGCGTGGACATGGCAACATGTCTCCAATGTTCCTTTCCAGTATCAAACAGCATGCACCCAGTTGGTGGTAGCTAGGTTTTGAAGGTCTCACACATTCACAGTGCAGTGAATCCCTCCACAAACAGTGCAGCTGAGCAGAAGAATAAAAGGCAGCTTGAGGAACAGAAAGTGTTAGCACTGGCTCTGATGGGTGACTTGTGCAGAGACCTCAGGAGCAATTGCTCGAGCTTGACAAGCAACAATCAACAACACATGGTCAAGTTTGTGTTTGAGAGAAGATGAATGAAAAGGTTTAGCTAGTGGTAAACCAAGGGCTCTGTTTGGATTTGCCACTGATCTCTGTTGCTTTCTTCTAGCTCCCCTCTCAAAGTGCATTGCTGAAACCGTATGACTTACGGAAGGTATTATTGCCACAGATTTCCCCAAGCCCATTAAATGTCAACAATAAAAAAAGTCATTTTTTAATCTTCATTCAGCAATAATTTAAATAGCTGTTTATCACCTTTATAATTACTCTGAGCAATAATATAGCCTCTTTAATCAGTACAAGACTATAAAAGGTGGATAGATGGATGAACTTTTTGTCTCCACTTTCAAAAGATCAAATTTGAACACCTTTGATGAAAATGCAGAAATCATTTAATAGCTTTTCCAACTGTAGTTAATTGCCTGTAATGTGCTTTAAACCTCAAAATGTAAATTTCTTAATTGGTTGTCATAAGAATTAGTTGTATACTCTTTAACATGGTGTTTGCAAGATCTATGTTGAAAGATAATAAATGAAATAAAGAAGTGGCCATGTATAGATACAGCCACTCCTTCTCTCCTGCTTGCTGCAGCAGCTGATCTGTGAAAAGGTACTAGCTAGCCAGATGCTAGTCCATGCTTTGACCATAATCATTGTGTAATTATACCAATTTGAGCTGTTTTCAGTTGGAAATCCAGGCAGAGGTCTTTTCCCACAGCACCCTAGAAGTTACAAAACCCAGCTCAACTTTTTAAAAATATTCAAAATGGCAGACATTTAAAATTTCAACATTGCACTTTACAGGACAGCTTAATTTTAACTTTTTTTGTAAGCCTACGAGGATGAGTAACCATGTTCTGGTTTATTCTAAAGATATATTTAGAATGTTCATTGATGGTGAACAAGAAGTTTGCTGTATATGTGTTGAGAATACCGTATTAATGTATCTGTTGATGACAATACTGTGATATCAACAATAAAACTATTGTTTTCATTCAGCAAACAGTTGTTTTTAAAACAGATCATTGTTTTGACTGTATATTTTTTATGTAAACACTTAACACATGCCAACGCATTGGCTTCCTTCAACAAAATATGGTTTCCACTTCCATCTCCTAACAGTAATTTCATTGTAAACAAGTAATTTACAATAGTTTCAATTGTTTCTTTTTTTTCTTCATTTTATTACTTCACCAACCTCTTGTATTTTGCTATTATGTTCATGAGCAATAAACAATCATTTGAAGGCGAGTTGCATCTGATAATAATTGATCACAGCAGATGTTTATGGTGAAAATACATAACGATTTTACACTGGTTAATTGAACTGCACCCCATTGAACTCGGGTCCATCAAGTATTCCCCATTCTGAATCATTTGTAACAAACACTGGTCCCTTTTCACTCCATCCAGAGAGAAGTGTGAGCTGGAGACCATCAAATCAATGTTTGTGTCACTGTGAAGATATATTGTGCACACTTATGAAAACACTTATCACAAGGCTTTAACAACAAATTACAAAGGCTGGGGACTGACTGGCAATATTTTTTATTTTTCTCTGAGATAATGTAAATTACACTAAGGTTCTTGACTTGACTCTCAGGGCTGATGTCCAAATGACCTTCAGCAGGGTTAATTCATAATGTCCAGGCCAAAAGAGAGAAATGGAGTGGACTTTGATACAGATCATCTCTCAGACACGAGGAAAGTTAAAGCTAAAGAGGAAGGAATAAACGGATTAGGCCGGATGACATCGGGCTCTGAGACGCTTTCAGTGCAAATGCTATGACAGAAATGACTGCAGAGCGTGAGCAGTAGTCCTCTTAAGTGCACTTTCATCCATTACTGTGTGCAGGGTCAAATAAGGAATAGTTTTTTGAAGGTTACAACAAGTGGACGAAATAGCAATATGGGAAGAAAATCATATACAATTGCTAATAGAACTGAGAGCAGAGAACTTCAGGTGCATACAGTGGTATAGTACTTCTGTCTTTGCCAATAATTTTTAACACCTTTTATTTACAACATCTTGACAGCTGAAGTTTGGGGCTTTAACTCTTTGCCTGTCAGAATCATAACATGCTATAAGCTAGTGCTAGTTTTTCACTAATGTAAATCACAGAGCCAATGTTGCACAAGAAATGTTTCTAGAAACTTTTCTAGAAATAACCACACCACACTGAGAAGTTCTTTTACTTCCACTCTTATGCAGTTGTGTGTAGTAACTTATAACCGCAATGTTTTTTCACGTTTCTTTTGGATTTTTCACAATCAAAATGCTTCGTTTCCTTTTTTGAAGAGTGCATAATAGTGCTTTTTTTTACATGAAACAAGCTAAGTACTTTTGTGGCTACTTAAAACAATTTGAATAAATTGTGCTTTTTAGATCTCATCAAACACAAGTAAGAGAAAGAGAGGGAGCCTGAGACTGGTTTCATTATTCCAGCATGCAGGTAGTAGACAGCTTGGGATCTAATTAACGTTTTGGTGTGCATGTGTTTGTGTCTTTAATCACTTCAAATGTTTCCTAATATTGTAGTCTCTGAACGCACCACAGCATGCACACTATTAAATTGAGAAAAGAAAAAAAAAAAAGAAAAAAAAAACAGATTTCAATTTGCGGTGCATAACTACATACTACTCTTTTCTATCCTCCTCAAAGCTAAAAAATCTCTTCTCATTCAAACATTTGAACAGATTTAAAGGGCTTAAATACACTATGAAGTAAAATTTGCTAATCAGAGCTGAGGAAGTCGGAAAGAAATAGAAATACCTCCCAAATCTGCCTCAACATCAAGAAATCTCATCCAGCTAAATGCCTCTATATCCCCAATGAGCCTGTCCAACTTATCTTCTAATACATTTGGTGATTATAGCAGCAGAGACTAATCTTGACTAACATTTTTACGCCTACACATTCTCTTAATAAGCTTTTCTCTGGCTGTCAAACGATGTGGAAATGCTCTATTCAGCATCATTTTGTGGAAAAAAGCTTAAAGAAAAGATTGCAGTAGGTGGGTTTCCATCATGTTTATTTGCCTGTAGTACCATTTACAAGAATCTTTGGTTGTATACAGATTTATAATCCCAGATTTTCAGTCCATCATTTCTAGTTTTGCTCTGTAGTTAAATCCATTACTTAAAAACCAATGATAAACAGATCAAATAAGAGGAAACAGACAGGACACATTAGGATGAAACCTACACAGGGCTCCAAGAACCTTTTGATGTGTTGGACTGGACTTTGCAACCGCTGAACTTTATATGAATCAGCACTATATGTAGATATTTAGACTTGCATTAGCCTCATCTAGAATGCTACTTTTTCAGCTCTCTAAACAACTTGGTGTTCTCGGAGACAGATGAGGCTGGATGAATAGTTAAATCAAATGAGAAACTCAGCAGTGACAGAGACACTGCACCAATAGTGCCAATGGACTTAATTGTAATCAATTAGACTGCTTTGTACTGAAAATTTAAGATATAAGCACCATTTAAGACCTTAAAACACATTTGCAGTGGCTGCATCCTTTTAAGTACAAGATCGTTAATGTGACCTTACACATCCCTGGTAAAAATGTAGTGTGTCAATGCATTTCTTTTCAAGAAGTGTATCAAGCTTTTTCACACAGACGTCAAACCTCTGTGACTTAATTTGTTTACATCGCTGTCATTTCCGAATTCTCCACCTGGTGGTGCCAACAGCAGAATACTGAATGAGCAAAAAAAAACAACAACTAAGAAGAATCTGTCTGTGTTTGTAAGAGAAATGTTCAATCCGCTCACAAACTTCATAATCTCTCAATCACACAGCACCCCTTTCATGTTGTGTTTTTGCATTCCAATCAACGATCAAATTTCATCTTTTAAAAGTGCAAGACTCATTTGATATCAGCACGAAAGAGCATTTTCATTTACTTCTGCGTGTGTTTATGATGATCAACGTTATGAAAAAACCCATCTTGATCATAATCCGTGTTTATTGGTTGTTCTCCTGTAAAAACTTAATCTGTTATGGCAGAGCTGAACTCTTGTTCATTCGCACCAATCGCTCGGACAGATGTGGAATGTGCTGTCGGTGCTTGTGGTTTTTACGATCAAGGTATGTTTAGCCATGCAACTTTGTACCAAATATTCAGAGAGATCTGTTTTAAACTTCATACAGTGCCTTGTTTCACCTCATCTCATACCAAGGCTCAAGCACTCAAGAACTAACTCGACTCTGTAAATGTGGCTCGGGCTCTGAAACACTGCAATATAAAACAAAACAACAAACAACAATGCATTTGCAATTGAAGAATTGCAAACTGAAGAATTTCAGGATCAGGGGTTTTACATATCAGACGGAGCCTCAGAGCAGAAGTGAGCTCAGGTGTTTCCCCTATAAGCACACTCAGTTAATTATGTTTCACAGACAACATCCTCCACTGAAAGAGTCTGCTCCCAAACATCTGCCAATCGTGCATCAGTATCAGTGTTCAGCTCTGTTTGTGTGGTGAAGCTGATCTGAGTGAAGAGTGAAACATGGCTGCATCGCCAGCGTTGCTGTGACCATGTATAGAAAAAAAAGATGTAAAGAAAACCTTAGGGGTCTCTCAGCTTTCACACATCTGATCCTGTTCGACTGCTCTGACACTGATGTGCATCTACATACCTGCTCCTGTTTCACCATCAAGCGGCTTGTTGGTTTGCATCAGGCTTAAAGTAAAACTAGATATTATATAGATAAATAGATAAAACAATAGATATTTTTGAGTATCCAAACAATACCACGCAGATCTTAAGAGGGCACGAACACATTACAAATATGATTTGTTGAACAAACAGTTTCTGAAAAAAGGTGGTTTGCTTGCATGTTTGTTTGTCTGTAACACACATGTGCAACTGTGGATAAGCTAAAGGTACCCTGGGTGTACTGAAAGACCCAACTCCTTACCAACATTATCTGAAAACTGCTAATATTCTCTAAAACTCAATGATATTGCAATAAATAATAGTGTGTATTTAATAATTACTTTGGATTCATCGCTTCTGTTATGGTTTTGACCATAATGCATCTGGAATTCAAAAATCCTGAAGAGAATGTAAAAATGGGGCTGTATATACTATATCAAGATTCAGTAAACAATTATTGCATGATTTCTTCAGTAGCTACTTGGGTGTATGTATTTTGTTTAGTTGAAAATACAAGGATGAGCTGTGATAATATTAATCCTAAATCCTTTGATTTAATAATGAAAATCAAAACTATTTTCACTTAGCTTCTTTATGCTCTTGTGTGTCCCCGCACACATCTGTAAACTTGCATTAGCAAAATCTGAATGAGGGCAAATCACAAAAGCTTATTTTAAAAATAAAGAAAGACCAACTGAGCAGGTCGGTCAAGATCAGTTTCTATGGTAACTCATAAACCGAACTATCTGCAGGTTTTTTGTTAATGATGGCAAAACAGACAACCTCCTATTAATAACCTGAGGTCTATTGCTACATATTATATGACACACTGTGAAAAGCCACTCAAAAAAATTTCAAACACCATGTAAAATCTCACGACTGTAAATATTTTAGCAATGCATGCATACACAAGACAAACAAGTTAATGATTAAAAAAACAATCCAAAGTTCATCACAAAACCTCTCGACTGCAAACAATACTGTTAACATATTGACATATGGGTTGCATAGTGAACAGCAACGCCGCCGTGTGACTGGATGAAAGTGTAGGAAGGAAAGAATTTCACAGGCAAATGAACATTACGTCTTATCTGATACAATGAGTGTGTCTACATGTGTAAGACTCTGGCTAGAGTAAGTGCTCTATATAAACGGTCTTGACCAGGCACAAACAAACAAAGGCAAGCTGAGGAAAAATACAAACACACACCCTCAAAAAGAGGGACGCTGGTGCTACAAGATGAGAACAAAACAGTCAGTTAACTGAAAATACAGCAGCCGCACTTATCGGCCATGTAATGTCAACCTCCTTGCTCGTAAGGCGAATGGTTTTCTCTGCAGCATTTGACACAGTCAACCATCAGATCCTTCTCTCCACTCTTTCTGCGATGGGCATCACTGGAACTGTACTCGATTGGCTTGAGTCCTATCTCACTGGTAGATCTTTCAGTGTTGGGTGGAGGGGCGAGGTCTCAAACACTCATAACCTACTCACCGGGGATCCCCAGGGTTCAGTCCTTGGCCCCCTTCTCTTCTCCATCTACACCACCTCCCTGGGCCCTATCATCCTCAGACACGGATTCTCCTACCACTGCTACGCTGACGACACTCAACTCTATCTGTCGTTCCCCCCCTGATGACCTGTCAGTAACTACCCGCATAACTGACTGCCTGAACGACATCTCTACTTGGATGAAGAACCATCACCTACAGCTCAACATGGCCAAGACGGAACTTTTGGTAATCCCAGCTCATCCCTCTGTGCATCACGACCTCACCATCCAGCTGCAATCCTCTACAGTCACCCCTTCTCCTACAGTCAGAAATCTTGGAGTGATTTTGGATGAACAGCTGTCCTTCAAAGACCACATCACAAAGACAACTCGAGTGTGTAGATTTGCACTGCACAACATTCGAAAGATCAGGCCCTTCTTAACTGAGCATGCAACTCAACTCCTGGTTCAGGCTCTGGTCCTCTCACGTCTGGACTACTACAACGCTCTCCTAGCAGGACTTCCATTGAATACGCTCAAACCTCTGCAGATGATCCAGAACTCTGCAGCTCGTCTTATCTTCAAGGAACCGAAACGAGCTCATGTTACTCCCCTCTTCATCACTCTTCATTGGCTCCCCATTGCAGCTCAGGTTAAATTCAAATCGCTAACGCTGCCATACAAAACTATCTCCAGATCAGCCCCTGGCTACCTCCATGAGCTCATACGCTCCTACATGCCTTCCAGAAGCCTGCGCTCAGAGAAGGAACAGCGACTTGTGGTTCCTTCCCACAAGGGCAGAAGATCTCTCAGCAGAACCTTCTCTTTCACTGTCCCTGGATGGTGGAACAAACTCCCTGATCCAGTCAGGAAAGAAACAACACTAACAGCTTTCAAAAAGCAACTGAAATCTCTTCTCTTCAGAGAACACCTACTATAAAAAAAAAATAAATTAATTAATTAATTAATTTAAAAAAAAAAACTACCTTCTTTTTTCCCTCCTCTGTCTTTATTTTCTTCCTCTACTTCCTCACGGCTTAGGTTAATTGATCAGTTGATACAATTCTATTATGAGAAGCTGAGATAGACTTTGACGGTGTAACAAATTGCATATTGTCTCTCCCCTAATGTAAGTCGCTTTGGACAAAAGCGTCTGCCAAATGCATAAATGTAAATGTAAACGTTTTCTATCCTGTTCTGTACATGCGTGAACTTAGAGAGAGAGGGGAAGTGAGCAACCACTGACTAATGCACGCCAATGAAGTAAGTGTCTCTGGTGAGGAAGATAAGAGCTTCTTTCTTTCAGTCATGTATATGTGAGTGACAGAAAAAGGAGAGAGATACATTTTGGGTTTTACAAAGGGGCATGTTGTTGTAGGCAATCACTGGGCGTGTGTGTACAAACCCAGGTTTCAAAAAGCAACCAACGCTTGCTAAGCAGGGAAATATCAAAGCTCTGCAGCAAACTGACCAAAGCACATTCAAACCCAATGTTTCCTTGAAGCCTCTCGTTGCAGATAAGCACAGCTTGAAGTGAAAAGTATTTGACATTTACTGCTTATTCGTTAGCTTTAACAGTAAACATCTACAAGGCGAAGCACAGACAGAAACAATTACAATTTGGATGTTAACCTGAAACTTCTGTGAAAAAAAAAAACATTTCCAGCATTTTTATTAATAGAAGTTGTCTTTGTCTCAAAACTCAACACCTTGTACATAAAAAAGCTTTGTAGAATATCTGATGCAATGCCAGGCTAGAGCAGTAATCGGGTGTAAAAAAGTTAAACGCCTTAAATGATAGCAAAAAAAACTGAAACCCATGCTTCCCTTATGAATATGCTCTTCCACTGGATCACAGCTTTGAGTATAAAATCTACAAAGATCCCTTTTCCTTTAAAACCTATGTTGAATTTATTCGATGTCAGCTATTACTGTAGTGCTCTAATGCTCTAATGTTGCACAAGGTTTGCTCTGAGAGTTGGACCACGTTGTTCAAGGGCACATTCAGAGGCAGAACTAGCTAATACATATTAACTGATCTAACTGATACACATTAACCTGAGCAGGCGGTCAGAGCGGCAAGTAAACATGTTGTAATTCTGATTAGACTGGCCGGTCAGGGTCATAAAATGTGCTGAAATGACTGAACTTCAACACATCATTAAATGTTTCGGAAAACACTTTATTTCAATCTGAATTCCCATCAACATTCAACTTTTGAGGCATGTTTTCCAGTAAACCAATATAAAAAAACATTCATGCACGCTGTCTTTTCACAGTATTTGATTACACTTCCTCACCACTTTTTCTTGTTCTGAACGGCCCATTCGAAGTTTATGGTCACTACAACTGCAACCTTTGCAAATTCAGTTCATTCCTAAAGCTCTATGAAACAACACGTCACCCTCTCCAAGTTCTCTTTGAACCGCAACTCTTCCCAAGCTCACAGTCCTCTCTACAGCCAAAAAAAACAGCCATGAGCATTCCCAAGGCTTATCAACAATGTCCAAATGACCATCACACTTACAAACTCCTTGCATTCAAAAACATACAACTTTTTTGTAGGATTGCTGTTGACACTAGCGGATGAAAGATTAAGGTGAGAATGAATAAAACAAAGAAAAGGGATGAAAAAAATTCCAAGGTAAAGGGAAGAGGAGAGTATGTATAGATTAGAGAGAAGCCATTAACTTTAAGATCTCCTTTTACCTTTAGCAAACACTTGGCTCAAGAGAGAGCCTGATGAAACAAGCTAACAGACGATTGCAATTAACCAAGGCCACTTATGCTTCTGTAATAATAGATCATCTAGCATGCGCCTGCCTATTGATTTGACAGTAGTACAGTTCCTGCCTTATTGAAGCAATCAAGGTTGCAATAACACCAGCTTTTAGCATTCCTGAGTATACACCATTATTTTATCATTGATTCCGTTCGCTTTCCGTGAAAAACTTAAGGAAATACTTTACCCATGCCATACAGCAGAGTTTAACACAACACAAATAAATTGTGGTGCATTTAACTATCTATTAGTTTCAAAAGTACAGTAATGGGTCGATGCAAGAAAAAGGAAATATATAGATTTTGAAGGAATTAACAACCACAAACATTGAAAACATGTGTTTGAGTTTCATGAAAACAGTTTTGTTTCTTGTCTGTTTTGTTGTGGCCAAGATCTGAACTGCATAAAACTTTGTTCACTCTGACAAGTGGCTGATGTTTTATATATTAAGAGGTCTTCCTATCCATGGACATTCCGCTGGCTCGCCGACTGATTGCTAATTACTGATAGAGAGAATATTGCATTATTTAAGTTTATTTATGTTGTAGAGGTAGACCATCTACATAGCAGATACATAAAACAACCTTGTGATAATACAAATAAACATTAACTTATACAAAAAAAAACTTGGATAAAGCTGCCATTAGAGCTCATTACTGAAACAGTAGTATTAGCACTTATACCGCTCAACTTAGCAAACACATCGAAAGAGGGGCGGCTGCAGAGGCGTCAACCAAAGAAGAATCTGCACTCACACCAACACTTTCTAAGTAGTCTGGAAAGCATTTGACGGGCCTGGTGAATGTCATTAACATGAGAGTGAGCATTCCAGAAGCACAGAAATCACCCCAGGGTCTCAGGGGTGGAACATCTAGACACACGTACTGTGCTCAGTGAGCAAGCACATAGCCTAGGTTATGCACATACAAGGGCACTGAGATGGCTCTGGGCTGCAGGAACTGAGGAATGTGGGTAAAATTCAAGGGGGATGGGTCAACTGAAGCTAACTGGAGCAAGAGTGTGTCAGCGAAAAAAAAGAAAGAGTGAGAGTGAGAGAGAGAGAGAGAGGGACAAAACCATAAACTAGGAATGAAAAATACAACAAGAAACCAACAAACGTATATGCTGCAATGGATGAAACAGGCTAGTTTCATAAGGTGGGCCAAAACAAAAACCATCAATCACCAAGATAAGCAACTTGGCAGTAACATTACTCTGGTCTACATATCAGACACTAGAAAGGATATGGGTAAAATATACAAATGTGGCAAGATGTCTAGTGTTTATTTCGATAATGACTATCAGTCACTACATGAAGAGTTTGTTTCCTAATCGATTTTACACAAGACACAATATTTGCCATGTTGTGCATTCCTCCTTTGTCCAGCAATAAACACCAGGTCATATTTCCTACCCAAAAGCACAATTAATCACAGTTGTGAGATAAAAATCCATAAAATGACCATTAAAAGTAAAAAAAAAAAAAAGAATACACGAAATATTATTCGTTTAAATGCCATGAAAAAAGACAAAAAAGAGACAATACCCTAATGAATACCCTAAAACACCAGAGTCTTGCTGTCCTAAACATCACTAATTCCCAACCTGGGTTTCCCAAAATGCCATCAATTCTGGTCCAAACCAGGTTTAGTTTTCCCTCTCCAGGGTTACAGAATTGTTTTACCATAAACATTAACACTACATTATCTCCAACATCAATTTTGGGTTGGGGGGCCTCATAGGACACTGTGAAGACTGCCCATCACTTCAATCTGCATCGAGTTCCACACACTGAAGGAAACAAATGTGATTTGAATTCTTAATTTCATTAGCTACGCTTCAGTCTGGGGCCCATAGATTATGACTAATTAATCAGCTTAACACGTCTTAACACCACCACACAAAAAGGAAGAGCCTTATCTCTTAACACCCTAAACAGATTTCACTCCAGTCATCTTTCCTCTGCTTAACACGCTGACATACATTCCTCCGCTCTGTGTCCATTGTTACCCAGAGATTAGCTTGAAACATGCAACACAACCAGCTGGAACGGACGCAGGATTTCAGCTGAACGTGCCAACCTTCAGGACAGTCATGTTGTATTATGTGCTGTCCATACATGCTGCGTTAAGAAAAAAGTAATGGTTGAGAATTATGGGGGCATTTAAATTTTATACTGAAATGTGTCAATTTTGGTTCCAAAAAGTCAAGATTAATGTATTGATATTAGAGAATTTATAGTGTGAGGTTCACAAAAATAAGAGAAAAAAGTTAACATTCCAAAGAAAGACATTAACAAGCAATAAAGGCAATTTTAGGGTAGCCTATTATTTACAAGAAACAACAGGTGAATTGAAAGGCCCCCAAGGTAGAGCAGGTATGTAATTATCTCAAATAAATGGGAGGCAGTAAAAGGTGCACCTTGCTATGAATTAGGCGGCAAGGCTCGGTTGTGATAGTTTAACTCAGACTCATAATCAGGCCAACTTTTCAGCCTCATTGACAATGCCGTAATAGGCTTCCAGCATAAAGTGAGATGCCTCATTCTAAGGTGGAGTAAGCCGAGGTGAGGCACGCAGAAACCCCCCCTAAACTGAAAAGTCATGGAGTAGGACGATACCTGCTTACATCATCCAGGGCTGCTGAAACCAGGAGTAGCTACTTCATGTGAACCGGTTTGTCTGGTTTATTCAAAACAATGAGAGACTACCTAAACCATGTTCTATTTATCTTCCTAAACAGATAATTGCAAGTTATTTAATCCAAGGGGAAGGAAATAGCTAGATTTACTGCAGACTAATCCTCAAGGGATCACAAACTCTTCATCGATTGTGAAAAAGAAAACCTACTTCAAATCACATGCAAAGTTCTTTATAAGAGATGTTTTTGGTTGATTCATACACTTTTCAGGTCTGTTTTCAATCACTGCTTGAGAGGTGTGTGAACACACTCCATTTACAGTGCTTAAAATGCATTAAGTGGTTTCTATTATGTCATTATATCATTACAAGAAACAATATTAATATTACTGATATGCATGTATAACTATAATAAATGGACTAAATTGGTACTAAAGCATATGTGATCTAGAAATGAAGCATCACTGCTGCAGTATTTCCTAATTTAAGACTCTTGGTTAATACCAGTGAAAGAGATTTACATTTTTGTACTGAAGAATAATGGTTTGTATCCATGCTTACCTTTCACTTTTGACTGCTTTTGATTGGGCAGCAATCCAATGGTAGATTTACTATAGGACTGTTGTTGAATGACAGATCTCACCCAACAACTTTAAATACCTAATAAAAATTAGTCAGGTCACATGAAAATATAAAATGTTTTTCGCTTGTCTTGTCTCTTGTTTTTCTGTTGTCTGTTTTTCTCTGGTCTTTGTCCTTATCTGGAACTGGAGTAAAACTACTCTGTCCATTCTGGTCCCCAAATTGACTGTATTTAACAAATTAATTAAAAAAAGTAATGGAATGATTTTTTTTTTTCAAAACTGAAATGTCAATTATGTTCAGGAGAGCAATGAGATTAGAATCAGAATATGTAGAAAAGGCATAATGTGTGATTTTTAACTCAGCTGGGCTCGACTCTACACTCCAATGTGTACAGTAAAGGAGTGGACAACCAGGTGATGCGCTTAGATTGGCATAAGAGACACAAATAAATACAGAAAACAGAAAAGTCAGAATAAGCAGTAAAAATTAAACAAAACCTAATAAATTACTGTGAGTGGGATATTTTTAAAGGGCAAAATCTTGCAGTTACAGGAGTGACAATCCATCCGGCATAAATCTCTCTTATAAGTCTTGCCAATGTGAAAAAATGAGGCATCATTCTTGAAATGCTGCGTGCATAAACTAATTTAAAAAAAATAAATAAAAAACAAGGTTAGAGCTTAATTGTGTTGATCTTGTCTTAGGCTGGTCTGAATAATTCATGCCCGATTACAATACAACAACTGGTGTAAATTATTAAAAGCATTAATTTGAAGTCCAATTACATGAGATATTGGTAAAACCTGGTTTTAATTCCAAAAAAAGATCAACTGAGCAAACGGTCACCAGCAGACCTTCATAACTCAAATTAGAATTCAAAAGTTGTTGTGTAACAGGAATTAATTCTAATGGAATTCCGCTATTTCTTCAATTCCTCTCAGCAAATTAAAAGACCTCAGGATACAGAGCAAACAATCTTTTGGTGCATGGTTAAAGTATTCTTAGGAGAGAGAGGAAAGCAAACAAGTTTTGTAATAGTTTGCACCTTCACGCATCATGGCTTCTGCCAATTTGTCAAATCAGTGGACAAACTCAGACCGCAGTTCATCAAACTCACTCCATTCCAATGAAAATACAGTGAAACTCAAATATGCCACTGGGTCACAGTGCTGATGAGGACAAGAGAAAAAACAGCAGATAAGAGGGGATTATTCCTGTACTAATTTACCTACCCGATTCTCCTGAAACCATCCAGATTTGTGGAGGATTAAACCAGATCTAACAGGAGAAAATTCTTGAGACAACTCTACTAATCAAACAGAGATCAAAACTGTGAGATGGGGTGAGAAGACTAGATTAAACCAACCCCAAACCCCACCAGGGAAGCCTCAGACACTTGAGTGTGCACATATAATTTATACACCAATCAAGTACCAACAAATGCCACCAAGAACTGTGTCCCCAAACGCCATACTCAGAATTTTGCTGGGTGCATGAGATTACTATCCTTTTGCTTGCAATGTCTTCCTCAGACACAGACTCTGTGACAAACAGATATGGACATGTCATTTCAAAAAGAAGAAAATGAAAAGGCAAATGGCAAAGAAAAATATTTTGACATTTACTGAGGTAACTCAACAGGGGCTATGCACAGGGGTACAGAATTATGACCAAATAGAGTGATGAGATTGTTATGTTGCTAAACTAGCTATGAGCATGAGTAATAGAGCTGAGGAAGGATGATGTGTAATACGAATGAATTTAATTTTTTAGCAGATTATGGTGTTGAACACAATAGTAAAATAAAAAAGTGAAGAGCAGAAATTTACTTATAAGAAATGTCTACATCAACTTCAGACAAAATACAGTCAAAATACTCATCTAATGAAATATACATATACATACATATATTAGTGCTGTCGATCGATAAAAATTTGTAACTAATTAATCGCACATGTTTTCAAAGTTAATTGTGATTAATCACAATGACGAGACAAACTTTTTTATTTGTAAAATGCAAATAATCTATGTAAATTGAAGACATAGAGACTATTTAAATTTTTTAAAATTATTATTGCATTTTTGTTTAACTTGTAAGGTTTTGTCATCTAAACAACATAGCTGCAATAAATCATCAATATCCTCCAAATCTTCTCTTCTTTAGTGGCTGTAAGTTTGTAGTCTCTCTAGACTTCTTTTTTTTCCCCATGACTCTCCGCTATTAACAGCATCGTTCCTTTCATCTTTGGGAAGAAACTTTAGGTCTTTAACCCTTGGATCATTTGCAGTAGCGATCTTCATCCGTGTGAGATTAGCACAGTCCTTCCTTTTAGATAAGTCTGAGGTAAAATTATGTTTGAATTTAACTATAGGCTGATCATCCTCTGTTCACTCCATAATTTCTGGCAATACCACATTATTCAACACCAAATTTATTACTTATTCAACTTTTAAAAATTGTTTTACATTTTATGTTCTTGTTATTTTATGTTATGCAGTATACCTTGACAAAGTTGACAGTGGACATGCATGCATGTGAATACACATGCACACGCACAAAACAGACAAGAGACGAGGCTGTTTCAGTAGTTTGTGAGCGTTGGATGTAACGTTACTATGGTTAAGGTGCCCAACAATCTAGCAACATTTAGCTAGCACATGTTCAAAACCGCTAGCATGAACGGAAACCTGACAGTTCGGTGCGGTATCGGAGCCTTGCAGAACGGATGTTCACATGAAATTAACATTAATCTCGTAACAGCAAACATATTACAAGCACCGTTCGAGTCCTTAACTTGTCCTCACTTTTTACTTTATCTCACCATTTTGAGACATTGATTCACATTTTTTTTACACAAAAGTTAGACAGAATGAATGCAATTTCAATTAAAGCTACACACAGCAATTGAAGGGGTCTCGCACGATGCGTCCGCCGGAGCGAAGGCACCACCTCCCGGCCTTTTTCGAGTTTTTTCACTCGTCGACGTCGAGGGCTCGAAATGAGGTGAAAAGGCACTTTACCTAGTATCCAGCGTTACAAATCTTTAAACGTGAAGACGATCCTTATTGTTACACAAACAACATGTATAAAAACAAGACTTAGTGTCATAAGATTAGCCTATCAATCTTTTCAGAATATCACGATTTTCACGCTTAAATTTTTTCACGTATGTTGGATGAAGTATGTGTGAGACAAAGCCACAAATAAACACAGGCAGTAGGTGGCGCTATAAGTGTATCGTCTCTTAAGCATAGCAACTTGGTCAGCAGGGTAGGCTTGTAACTCCATAATTTTTTCATCATGTTTGTATAAAGTATGCGAGTGCTACAGTAACAAATCCATTTAGCCCTACACATTTAAAAAAGGTCAAGTTTGTTAAGGTGCCATAGCAAGACCGTGCGACAAACTTCTAAGTTTTTTGATAACTTTTGGTCCCAAATGCCTTAAGAGTTACCAGACCAAAAATCAGCTCGATATGGAAATTTTCCTGGAAGGAGTTCGTTAAATTCCGCGTTAAGCTTTTTTTCGGGTTCAAGGGGGCGCCAAGATACAATTGTCGTCCAAGATACGATTTCAGTGACAGTGTTCATTTATTATACTTATTGAACATGACCTTCGACAAATTTTGGTGGGCTTTCTAACATGTTCAATAGGTCAAAACAGCTAAAAAGAAGATTTTGGTCACATTTAAGGGGGCAATAAGGAGGCGCTGTAGAGCCAACTTTTGGAGCGCAGTCACAGTGATGCATATGCTTTAGTTGAGCCTGTTAAGGCTAATCATACCAGGCATGTTTTTGTTGATTGTGGATTATCTTGAACAGAGATACAGACCAAAATATGTTAAAAAAAAATTCCACAATTTTGAAGGGTGAACTTTGCTGTGGTGCCACCCCAAGACCATTTGACGTACTTCTTAGCTTTTAATAAGTTTTTTTCCCCTAATGTGTTATGAGTAACCACACCAATTTTCAGCTTGATCAGACATTTCGCCTAGGAGGAGTTTGTCAAAGTTTAAAACAAGCGAAAACGCACACTTTTTGAGGTTTTTGCAAAATATCTGTCTTCCCGTCAATTTTGGAAAAAGGGTTTATGTAAGTAAAAGTTGCAGACAAGTTGTGGGGGGGATGGACTTCCTGTGAGAAACGGAAGACAGAGTAGCAGAGTGCCGAGTCTCAATGCGGGCCGTATACAGCTAAACTCCAAACAAACTTATTCAACTTTGCGCCCAATAACCAACAAGAGGTTGTAAAATTACATCATTTATCTAACCTGTGAAATTGGAATCACTTACCTCGACAATCTGGATCACTTAGAGAATTTTATTGACGAATACTTTGACAAAGTAGCGATGGGAAAATCCAAGAAGAAAGCTAGTCCCGAGTCTACAGAAGCCACTCCGTCAAGCACTCCAGTTAGCACTCCAGCTAACAAACGATCGCGTCCATCCGATTCCCCAGATGAAGACCACGCTGACGGAGGCTTCAGGGACATACTGGAGTCAATCGAGCAGCGACTTGCGAGCTTCGATGCGCGTCTGGCTCTGGTCGACGTCTTGCATCGCGAGTTTTCTGCGCTTCGGGAATCACTCGAGTTCTGCCACAAACAGGTGGTTTCTCTCACCAAAGAGAACGAGTCGCTCAGAGGCAACGTGAAATCTCTCTCTGAGGACGTCGTTCGCTTAACTGCGGAAAATAAACAATCCATGAAAGCGTTTTGGACATTAAGGCACGCAGTATGAGAGACAACCTGGTTTTCTTGGGGATCCCGGAGCAGACAAATGAAAATATAGAAGCAACGCTCCAAGCTTTCATGAGGAACAACCTGAAGCTCGAGGAAGGAATCGTGGAGAACATTCGGATCCACCGCGCGCACCGCCTGGGAGGGAAAAGACCGGACGCCCAGCGACCGCGGCCAATCGTCGCGAAGTTCGCCGACTACAAGCAAAAGGAAACTTTGAAGAGCAGTGGACGTGAGCTGAAAGGAACACATTTCAGCGTGAATGACCAGTTTCCTCCGGAGATCCTGGCCCGAAGGAAGCGGCTCTTTCCTCTGAGAAAGCGATTTCTCAACGAGGGCTGCAGAGCGGTCATCAGCGTGGACAAACTATATGTGAACGGTCAACTATATCGCGACCGGGAATCCACCCCGTGGCTCTACTGATTACAGGTGGTCAGAATTTAATATTATTATAGCACGTACACCTCTATGTTTACACACCGGCGCACTGTGTCTCACAGGTAAGATCTGTCAATGTCTTTAATGTTAAAAATGTATTCACAGGTTGTTCACTTCCATCTCTATTCTCTCTCTTTTTACTTCACTATTTATATTTTCTTTTGCACTTCTGGGGCTTCTACCTCAACCACTTATACCCTTGCACTTTTTTTTCTTTTTTCCTACCTGTTAACCCCACTATTTTATGGTTTCGACTACATTCAGAAGCAGATAGACAGCTATTTCATAACTAACCTACCACAACTTACAAGCACAACGCGCGGTTCTGATCATGCATTCACCAGCAGCTGCATGTATTGGCATGGATGCCCAGACTAACATACACATAAGATTTACTAACACAAACCTGTCACTCAGCTAACTATGACATCACTGAGGTTTGTCACCTGGAATGTGCGTGGCATTAACAAGAAAGAGAAGAGAATTAAAATTTTTAACCATATAAATAAAAATGAAGGCAGATATTGTATTGTTACAGGAAACCCATCTCCCCAATTTATTTGATAACACAGTTTACTCACCACAGTTTCCCTATGTGTACTCAGCCTGTTACAATTCCAAACAAAGAGGGGTCGCCATATTTATAAGTAAGAATGTCACCTTTACCCATAATAATACTACTTCAGATCCTGAAGGAAGATTTATTATAACTAACATAACAATATCTAACATAGAATACTGCATTGCTAGTATTTATGGACCTAATATTGACGACCCCTCTTTTTTCCACACTTTCTTCACTGCTCTATCTGCTCATTCTGGTGCCAAGCTTGTAATAGGAGGGGATTTCAACCTTGTACTTAACCCAAAATTGGACAGGCTGAGTACAGCCGCAAATTGTAGAAAATCTCAGTCGACAAGAATTCTCAAACAATATATGATTGATTTTGGTCTCTGTGATGCATGGCGCTCTTTTTATCCTACCCTAAGGGAATACACCTTTCACTCATCGGTTCACCACTCACAGTCACGACTAGATTTCTTCCTAGTAAACAACTCGGTTCTATCAGATATCTCGCTTACCAGCATTCACTCTATCACAATCAGCGACCACGCACCAGTCTCTTTCTCACTGTCCAAAACCTTTCACAATCAACCAGAAGCTGGAGACTTAACACATCACTACTTAAAGATCAGGACTTTAAAAATTACTTCGAAAGAGAATGGGCAACCTTCATGGAAATCAACGACACCCCAGGAACCTCAGCATGTGTTCTATGGGAGACTGCAAAAGCAGTAATGCGAGGTAAAATAATCTCATATTCCTCATTCAAGAAAAAACAGGATATTAGGCAAGAACTGGAATTAGAAACCCAAATTAAAGCACTCGAAACTGCCTACGCAGACAACCCTCAAGAAAATATCCTGAAAGAATTAGGGAAACAGAAATTAGCGCTTAATAACATAATCGATAGGAAAACCCAATTCCAGATAGAAAGGCTACGTCTGGATAACCTTAAACATGCTAACAAATGTGGCAAATTTTTAGCAAATTTACTTAAAAATAACAAAGAAAAACAAACAATCTCATCAGTAATTAACAAAAAGGGGGAACTCATTCATGACCCCCAAGAGATTAATGATACCTTTAGGGAATATTATAAAAATCTATACACATCTCAAATTGACCCATCTGTGCCTGACATTGACTTATTTTTAAACAGTCTAGAATTACCAAAACTAACAAATGAACAAGTAGAAAACTTAGATTCGCCATTATCTTCCGCTGATCTTCACGAGGCTCTAGAGCAAATGCCAATAAAAAAAGCTCCAGGGCCAGATGGTTATCCAACTGAGCTTTACAGAGAGTTCTGGAATGTGCTAGCACCCACCTTCTGCAGAATGGTGGATGAAATTAAATCTGAAGGTAAAATGCCATCAAACATGAACTCAGCATTTATAAGTCTGCTCCTCAAACCAGCAAAGACCCAACAATGCCTTCAAGCTACAGACCAATCTCTCTTATAAATGTAGACGTAAAAATAATTTGTAAAGCCCTCGCTAAAAAACTGGAAAAAATTACCCCCCATATAATACACCCAGACCAAACTGGCTTTATCAAGGGTAGACACTCATCAAATAACATGTATAGACTAATTAACTTGATTGATCTTACAACCAACCAAAAGCTAGAGTCTACCATTATCTCTTTAGATGCAGAAAAAGCATTTGACAGAGTTAACTGGAAATTCCTATTAGCTACACTCCATAAATTTGGATTTGGCAATTCTTTTATAGAATGGATCAAAATACTTTATAGCTCTGCAAATGCATCAGTTAGAACAAATGACCAAACTTCCTCTAGATTTAACCTTCAAAGAGGAACTAGACAAGGCTGCCCACTCTCTCCCTCACTATTTGCAATCTTTATTGAACCACTAGCTGAAGCAATTAGGCAAAACATTAAAATTACTGGAATAAGTACAAAAAATATACATCACAAAATAAGCCTTTACGCAGATGATGTGTTATTGTTCCTACTTCACCCACATCTCTCTATTCCAGCAGCTATTAGTGTTATTAAATCCTTTTCAGCCATTTCTGAATATTCCATAAATTGGGGAAAATCGACTATTATGCCAATCAACATGGTTTTCCAGGACACCTCCTCTTCAACCACATTTAAATCAGGGAATATCAGGTACTTGGGCATTGAATTCTCACCTAGGCTGTCAGATCTGGTACAACTAAATTATTCACCATTACTTAAAAAAATAGAAGACGACCTCAAAAGATGGCAGCCCTTGCCCATATCACTTATGGGAAGAATTGCTAGCATTAAAATGATGGTTATGCCCAGAATTAATTATCTGTTCTCAATGATTCCTAATCACCCATCACAGGATTGGTTTAAGTCATTAGACTCTTATTTTTCCAGATTTTTATGGAAAAACAAACCACCACGCATTAGCTTACAAAAGCTCAGAAAATCTAAGGACTGTGGCGGCCTGGAGCTACCAAACCCTTACAACTATTTCCTCTCTTACAGACTGCAACATGTCCATCAATGGATAAATTCTAGCTCAACCGACCTCGCCTGGCTTGACATTGAGCAGACATTTTGCAAAGACACCAAAATAGCAGATTTACCATTTATAAGTGTAAGACTAAAACATCACTACTGCTTTCAGAATGTGAGCATACGTACTTCACTAACAGCCTGGTGGGAATTTATGAAAATGACTGGTTCACCGCTTGCTCCTTGCCAACGCACACCAATTTGGAACAATCCAGACTTTCAACTAAACAAAAAGGCAATAAATTTTCCAAGCTGGCAAAATAATGGAATAACACATCTCAGACATATCATCTCAGACAATAAAATCATTTCATTCGAAGAATTGGTTTCTACTTTCGGTTTAGCTACAAGTAGATTCCTGGAATATCAACAGCTCAAGTCTTTACTCACTGAAACACACAAAATAAATCACCCAGATCTACAGTTAACCTCAGTACTAGAAAAATTTATTGGATTGACAACACCTAAGCTAATCTCTAAAATATGTATTTTATTATTGAGAACAGACAATTTAATATGTCTACCCACTACCAAATGGGAAAAAGATTTATCTACAACTACAAATCAGTCATTCTGGAATCGTATATGCTCAAACATATTTAAAGTATCCACAAACCCAAACTTACAGCTAATACAATTTAAAATTCTTCACCGAACACATTATACAGGTCAAAGAATGTTTCAAATGGGTCTCTCTGACTCCAACATCTGCCAACACTGCAATGAGAAAGCTGTGGACAACTATTTACATGCTCTCTGGTCATGTTTACCAGTACAAAAATTCTGGCAAGGAGTCTGCGGACAGCTATCATCATGGGTTAGACACCTCATCTCACCAACACCAGCACTTTGTCTATTAGGGGACCTAGATAGTATTGAGTCTGATCTTGAGGTCAACACATCAGTCTTAATTTTCAATGCTTTGCTTGTCGCAAAGAAAATTATTCTGATGAACTGGAAAACTAAAAAGAAACTATGCATCACTCAGTACACTAACATTCTAATAGACTACTTCACCTTGGAAACGTTATCTGCTTTCAATTAAATAACTGTAAACTTCTCTAATTATTAATGCCCCAGCTACCTCCAGTTCTAGTTAGAGACTGTCTGCATTGAGCTGAGTCCTGTAGCTGGACTGGATCATCTGGGTTAAGGCTGCTGTCACCACCGGGGCGGTGGGAGGTGGGGCAGGGTGCCTTAAGATGGGTTGGCTGGCTGCTCCTCCGTTGGCTGGCGGTGGCCATGGGGGGTGGGGCTTGGGGGGTCTAGGGGGGCCCGGGGCCTGCGGGTGCCGGCCAGCTCAGGGTGACGGGGTGGTTGTCAAGGGGCGGTGAGGGGGGGACACAACGGGGGGGCCGGAGACTCACGGCTGCTGCTATCGCCACAGTCTCCGGGCGGGAGGCTAGCCAGCACCCGTGGTGCTTCCGGGGCTTGCGGGTTAAGGGGGGGTATCGGTTCGGGGATCGGTTGGGCGCGGGAGCGATTCCGGTCTGGGCGGGGTGAGGCTTCCTACCGGGCCGGGGCCGGCCCTGTGCATGCTCAAGCAGTGGCTCCAGTGTGTATGTTTGTGTGTGTGTGTGTGTGGGGGGGGGGAGGGGTGGTGTGATTGAACATATGTGTGTGTGTGTGTGTGGATGGGGTGGAGGGTGTGTATGTGAGTATGTGCATTTGAGAGACGGGTGGGTACGTAAGTGCGTGTGATTGAGTAGGACTGGTCCCGGGGGGGGGGGGGCAGCTGTCTCCCGGCTGCCCGCATTATCCTTCACAGGTCTCCCGTGGCCCCTGCGGTGGGGGGCAGTGCTGTCCCTGGGGGGATGGACGGTGTGGCCAGTCGGCTGCTCCCACTCACCACACCAGATCCCAGTACACACACTCTCTTCACTCACACAAATAGAATCATGAGAGTCCTTGTTCCCATGGGGGATCAGGCAGGCGGGGTGACCTATCGGTGATCCCGCCCTGCCTCCTTTAGACGGGGACTCTCAGTTTTAATCACATAGGACACAGAACATCTCCAGGGCACCAGGTGGGCCTTCCTCCCGGAGCGGACAGTAAGCCAATCTCACCTGCCACTGCCTCGCTTCCGGGGTTGGGCAACCCCTGGGCCCCTTACAACACTTGCAAGGACAACACTACATTTAGGCCTGGAGGGCTAGTCTCTCTGTCTAAATCTTGGTGGGAGGAGGCTGCAGATCTGTGACACCTCCCACAATATACGACGGAGAAGGCTACCCTCATTTTAAATACACATTAGATATGTAGGGCGGGGGGTGGTGCCTGGACATCATCCGCCAAACGACGGTGACACTCCAGGACACCATTCCCTCTTTTATTGCATTTTATCTCTCCAACACAACCACATATACCTGCATTACATGACAACTGGGAGCAGATGTTGGGGAATGGGTGGACGACTGCCCCCGTCTTCCCTCTTGGGGGGTAAGGGCCCACCATCGCGGGGGTGTGGGTAGCTGCGGGGGCGGGTGCGGGCTGCAGGTGAGTAACTGGCTACTTCCCGGGACAGGAAGACTGAATGAGTGGGTAGATGGATGACTGGATGACTGGAAGGGGTTGATTTAGTGGGGGGGGGGTTGCTGGTAGGGGTGTGCGTGGGGGTTAGGTTTGGGGGGCTGCTGGTAGGGGTGAGTGTGTGTTGGGGGACTGCTGGTTGATGTGTGCATGGGGTCGGGGTGTGGCCCGGGGGGGGGGTCCTGCCGTGTCTGGAGTGGTGTCCCTACCCGCGCCCATCTGGTCCCTTGGCCGTCCTCCCTTTTTTCTTGCGGGTCCACGGAGGTGCCCGGGACTGGGGGCCTACCGCGGGGGGATATGGGCATGGCGGTGCTTGTGGGTGGGGCCTCCCATCTCTGCCCGCACTGTTAGGGGCTGCATTCCCGCCTAGCTTTGGGCTGGTTCGACCTCCTGCTGCAGCGGGCCCACTGGGGCCCCGGGCATTGCTCTCTGGGGTTGCCGACTTTGCCAGGGGAGGTGGGGCGGGTCCGGCTCCGGGTCCCAGGCCCCAAAACTTGTCGTTCTGTGGGGGGTGGGCTGGATATCTGGGTAGTTCCTGACCATATATGGGACTTGGCTTGAGGCAGATCCCACATTTCATTTGGGACATAGAAGGTTAGTCACGACACCTGGGATGTTTGGTCGCTTCTAGATGCTTGAGGTTTAGGTCACCTGTCCTGTAACACTCAATTACTTATGTGTATGTGTATATATATGTGTGTATGTATGTATGTGTGTATGTATGTATGTATTGTATGTATGTGTATGTATATGTATGTATATAGTATGTATATTATATGTATATATGTATGTATGTATGTATATATATATATATATATATGTATATGTATGTGTGTGTGTGTATATATATATATATATATATATATATATATATATATATATATATGATTACTAATTCTATTTATTATTATTATTATTATTCTGCGTGTTTATCTGCTGTATGTATGTATGTATGTATATTATATTTGTATGCATATCTGTAGAAAGATGCGAACTACTTGGATGTAATAAGGTAGGTATCTAATATTATTTATTTTACTTATTCTCATTTTCAACTGAATCTTGACTCCTTCCCCCACAATTACCTCTCACCTTCTCTTTCCCCCTCCAAAACTTCTCTACCTCTGTTTTCCCCTCAATTACTTCTCTCCTCTTTCCCCTTTTTTTTTTTAACACCGTCCTGTCCTGATGTATGTTTATATGATTGCTTAATGTAATTATTGTGATGAATGCGAATGAAATAAATTAAAAGCTTCTATCCAGAGGAATAATCAATATATAATATCTTCAATTCTCTGGAAAGAGCAAAAACTGACCAACTCATACGAAGCACCTCACTTCTCATGGGGCTGCTTTGAAGTAGGACAGGACAGGTAAAAAAAAAAAAAAAAAAAAAAAAAAAAAAAAAAAAAAAAAAAAAAAAAAGTTGCAGATTGGTCATTTACATATGTCTACCAAATTTTAACTGCCTATGACAAACTGGTTGGGCAACAGCTACAAAACCACTTCAGGTGGCGCTAAAGAGCGCCACCACAAAACCGATTGAGGTACTTCTTAGCTTTTGATAATTTTTTTCTCTCATGCCTTTCGAGTAACCACACCAGTTTTCAGCTGGATCGGACATAAGTATGAGTCTATATTTTTTTACATAAAACCTAAAATATCCGGTTTTCCGTTCGGTTTCGAAACTCGACAAAATTGACTTTTTTTGTTGGTCTTAAGGTCCTACACGCATGCGACAAGTTTTAAGTGTGTATGCAATACACAGCCTCAAATAGAAGGATAAAACTATGAAAAACAGGATTTCAATACTCGCTACTAGGTGGCGCTATGACGGATGATGTTTGTTGTTGTACGCCTGTTTTTGGCCATGGACTACGATGAGAATGAGACAAGATTGAGACGGATAGGAAATTCTATGCCCGAGTTATAACAACTTCCTGTTTCAAATCGAATTTTGGACATTGGCTGTGACCCCGACCACATACTTTATGATAGCTGAAAAAAGTTTTAAGGTTAAACTACAGTTGTTAAGTAAGTAAATCATTCCATCAGCTTGATTCTCTTGAGGTAGTACTTTGACAAGTTTTATGCATTAATCAAAGATGCTCAAATAATCTCACAAAATTCAAGAAGATATTGATAAAGTCATGCAAGAGATTTTAATTTATATGCACTTTTGTATTATACATATATTAAAGGGAATGCGGGTAGATTTTTCTCCAAATCCTTCATTTCCAAATAGAACTGGCATGCTGCGCTGCACATTCCAAAGGTCGAGGTGTCACAGCAGAGCCAAAAGTACATTTTCCAGAACTTTGCTCACACCACATGGAATGGTTAACAGACAAAAGCCCCGCAATCCCTTCTGGCCTAGACAGGATCCAAGAGCACAGCCTCACAGATCCTGTGTCTGTCTTGCAGAGCAGATTTGACATAACAAACAAACAAAAATCAGAAGCCTGTTTCCTCCTGGTTTGTGCTGAAGAGGCTTGCATTCACCCCTGACTACCCTTGGTTTTTGGATATGCTTGTGTAAAGCATGCTCCTTGTGACCCTGCAGGAAATTTGAGATTGCCGAATAAGGTTTTCAGTCTTGTAAAACATTCAACTTGTCTGCTATTGTGACTCATCCCATCGGGATCAGTTATGTCAACACAAAGTGGGTGTCACAGTATTTCCAGACCAGTACTTCAGTTATTCCCTCTAAGAAAAACAAGAGCCAGGTAGTTCTGGACCGACCACATTCTAACACTAATGCGCTTTACCTGACAAGGTACATGCATTCTCCTAAATGTTGTTGCATCAATCCTTTTTTCTATTCGAACAAGAGAACAATTTTACACCAAACACACCATGTTTTGAGTTAATAAGCATCCAGGTACAATATTTTTTCAGATTCATTTTTATATAATAAATAAATTCTGACTAAATGATAGATCTCTTTGGATTAAATCCAAATTGCATTTCCCCTGAGTTTACTTGTTAACACTGAATACAGCCGCGAGAATCTCCTTTCTTAGTGCCGATCAGTTTCTTGTTCTAACAAAAATACACAAACTAGAGAAAACGTTTACAATTGTGTTCTGGCCAAAACACAGAGCAGAGCACATCAATAAATAATTCTTGTAAGGGCATGAAAAACAGCTAAAGTCCCTGGCTTGTGTTTGATGTTCAGACATCTATTAGGTCTGTGCAACTAATCAAATTTTGATCACAATATTGATTTCTGGCTTTGGCGATCAGAAAAAAATGCATAATCAAGAAAAAAAGATAATTGCATTTATTATTAACATCATGTCTGCACATGGCAATTAAATCGGTGCCAAAAGTCTTTAAGGTGTGGCGCTCTGAATCTTGAGCTTATCTATAAAGTGACTATTAGCCTGCAGCAGCAAATCAATGTATTTAGAACACCTGTTGTTCAGTTATATGTTACAGAACACAACAATGTTATTGTGTTAAAATTTACCAGTTATTTTTTAAATAATCAATTAAAATAAACGCCGTTTTTAATTTTCCCCATATCCGAGCAGCTCTAAAATTCGAGTTAAAGTGCCTTCTCATTACAAACAACACTCCAGCTCAAACTGATCTCCTGCTTGACAGAGTTACGGAGTAAACAAAACACAAAAAGCCAAAGACCGATAGTTATAATAATAATTGCACAATTCATATATCGGACAATTCATAGTTGCAATTATTTAAAATAAAACAAAATTCCCATTTCAACATAAGAATGAAATACTACCTAAAACACCATTACCATTAATGTGAGCAGCTTCATTTTCAAGCAGAGTCCCATATAGAAAGGTAGACAAAGTGGAACAGAAAGACTAATGTAGTGGCATTTCACATCGCAAAACACATCTTCCCAATATATACTGTAGTACATGACACATGTTGGAGTTGTAATAGACCCCAACAATAAGTTACAAAGCTACATTTCCACATCTTTAAATCATACCTGATATAGAAAATATAGAAAAACCTTTCATTTTTTATAAAACTAGTTATGTTTGGTGAAAGATTTTAACTATATTCCCATAGAAGAACCTGGTCATTTTAAAGAGAAATCTTGAACTATTACTACAACTTTACTAAAAGCGTTCTCATTTCATTAATCTAAAGAGATCCATCTTTGTTTGGTCAAGAAGAATGTAAATGTTGTCACTTTACAAAACTTAAGGAGGAGTCCCATTAGGGAAAGTTGTTTTAAAGTTTATCTTTTAAAAATGAAGTTAAAAAAACATTACATTTTGTAGTTTTACAAAAAAGTGATAATCCTTAAATTCTAAAGATTTTTAATTCTAAAGACTAAAATCTTAGCTAGCATCACATCTCTTTGTAGTCAGGCATAGTAATGTGACAATGAGACGATGAAGTAGCATATATAGTGAAAACATGAGGATCGAGGTTGAGAGAGTGCTCTTGACATTTGAAATAATTGTTCTTCCTGGTCTAGTAGCCTCTGTAGCAAAGGTTGTCATGTTCCAGCGTGTTGCCTTGGATTCTGAAAAGCCATCTGCTAGACACCAGGGCTGACTTAAATCATTGCAAATGCTATGTTTGAATTAAAATAATAAAATGTAAAAGGCATTTTATAGGCAAAATATAAAAATTTAGTGGAAGAAAAATGGCAGAGTAAAGATACAACAGCTCTAAAAGTCTCAAGCAACAGCAAATTTGGTAAGCAAATTGTGGAAGTGAAACCAAATAAGCATACATTTATTTTCTCTAGAATAGTCGCCAAAATAAACTAAAAGCTGCTTTTTCTCTCCGCCTGAGAAGCACTTGACTCAGCGTCTTATATTAATGTCATCCATCTCTGCAGCAATGGCATGGCAGGTTTTATGGCTTATTTCCTAAAGCGAAGGCATCATTAGCTAAGTGTGACCAGGATGACAAGCCATTACAGGGGTGTTTGATAAAACCAGACCCAGCACCTTTAAGTAATGCAGCACTTACTCCTGAGCGAATGACCGGTGCTGTTGCCAGATAAATAAAAGAGCAGGCCAGAAAATAACACCCCCAGATGCTTCGACTATCTTCATGTGTTAGGAGATGTGTTTGCCATTATGCAGTAGACACTCCTCGCTGAGGAATGAGCTAGGTGCTCATGAGACACAATGTTGGGTCGTTCGACAAAGAAAATCATTACTCATTGATGCACTGATCATTTTTCATGCTCAGTTATTGTGTGTATGTATTGCGCAAGTTTAGTTAAACAGAACAAAAGCAGCATTTGAATTTGGAAGGCCATGAGGGGATTGTGCAATGATCAAAATAAGTTTAACATGAACGTGTGGTGTTCTCAGAAAACAGAATAGTTGTGTAGGTGTTAGCATTGTGGTCTCTCAAAAAGTTTTCTAGTCTAAGACTTGACCAAGTAGTTTGTAGTGGTTTCATTTAAATAAGAAGGCAGTTGACTGTACAGAAGAAACATTGAAATTGATGATTGTGTCATTAACTAGGGAGTTAAAAGTGTCCAACTTCCTTTATTCTGAAACTTTTTGAGCAAGCCCTTACACTATTTTTTCTTGGCTTGTACCCCATGTTAAACACTAGATGACTGTGTATAGAATAAATAATACAAAAGAATGAAGTAAATAAAAATGTCCTTTGTTATCTCTGTGGTCTTTTGATAGTAAGCATTGTTATAACCCCTTGCTGGAATATTAATCAGGACATTATATTGGACAAAAATATGTTTGCAACTCATTTTTTACGTATGATCACAAACTTTTGAGTGTACATCATTGCCTGTACATTTTAGATAAAGAACACAGCTTTGACTAACTAAAGTTTACTTGAAAAATAACTTAACAATAATAAGGATTTACAGTCATGTGAGATCAGGTTAGTCCCCTTTTCTACATTGCCTACAACCATTCACACTCAAATCAGCCCTACCAGGAGCTTCTCTGGTGGACATCCTGCAGGAAATTGAGAGCTGCTGAAGAACTGAGGGGAATCCCAACAACTGACCACAACGGCAAGGGCAATTCTAGAGGAAACTAAGGCTGAAAAAGCTATCAAACAAAAGAAGCCCCGAAAAACAACACCTCACCATTTGCTACCCACACACGGAGTTTTTTTTTTGTCCAAAAGTGCAAATAGCAAAAACGGACCAATAACAGGAATAAACAAAGTGGGAGGTGTGAAGAACAATGACCCAACACTTAAATAACAAAACCCAAATATACAAACTCAAGGAAAAATGGCTCCAGTTGAGCTGGAGCCTGCCTTGTCCGTGGGAGTTGAAAATCCTGATTATTGCAAAAAGTTATTCCTGTAGGCAGTCTTTGTGGAGCTTTACTCCATCTTTTGCTTGCCAGATGCTTTGCACTTAAGGTAAAATGCTGAGTCACCAAGAGCTGTACTCAAGGCCAGAGGAGAGGCTAGAACCGGCAGAGACTCATTACTGACTTAGTGCATATGCTAGATCCACATGAGCCAGTGCAGTTTCTGGGAATAGGCACAGAGAAAGGGTCAATAGCCTGCTCAATCAATGAACAGCCCTACCAAAGAGAACCTCAGTATTCACAAAATGTTTTAGGAAATCAAGTGATGCACTTTAGGTATGTATCCTTTGATAAATTGTATCAGTGATTAAGCCAATCGTGCTTTTAAAGTTTTTAAAATACACAGACAGAGCTTCACTTCATGTTTTTTATTTCACTAAAAATATTTCACTACTTCAATTTCTGAAAATGAAGAAACTCGAGTTTATCAGAGTAAAAACAACATATTATTCTTTAGAATTTTTAGCTTCCTTCCTCCTTTGCAGAAAAGTATGTCAAAACTAAACCAATCAATGGGGGAAAAAAAAGACTTCACCAACGTAACACCAAAGCAGAACATTGCAAAATGGTCAGCCACCAGAAAACGCTTGGTGCAAACACAACAATTTTAGTCTAAAAAATATTTTTGAATCAAACTGTCTTTTTAACTGAGCTTAGTTTAGGCCAGTAACAAATCTTCTGGAACTTCAGACTTTAGACAGTTCCAAACCTCACAAAAAAAAAAAAATGTTAACCCTGCAAAAGGCACTAGGAACTTCATCACCATGGACACCATTCTTTAAAACAATGTTATAGACCATTGTGTCAAAGAGCCACAATGGGTGATTCAAACCCCTCTGACAATGGTTAGATGTCTTTTGTGCCTTACAAACCTTACAAAACATTAAATTTTTAGGATGAAATTTAATCTTCCAGCTCTGTTCTTGATTCAAACCCCTGGAACAGATACTATTAAATATTATTCTTCTAAATTACTGAGATTTTTTATTTAAAATACCAATTTCCTTTAAATGTAATCTAAACTAGCTATAATTAGCACTTCATTAAACACAAACAGATTTTCATCTTCCAGCTTGTTCACTTTCCCTCCACATCAAACAAAGACCCACTTATAAGTATTCAGGGGTATATTTTTGCAGAGCTATGCAAATCACCCAAAGAGAAATGACTGTACATTTACACGACTCAAGTCATTGAAGTAAATCCAGTGGAATCCAAGAGTGTCTGTGCCTTAGCAGGACAATGCTTGCTTGGAATGACCACATGAGCCATATGCTTATTTTTTCCATACAAACAAAAGACTTGCAGGCTTTTATTGACAGTAAAAAAGAAAACAAGTAATATAAAAATACACAAAAAGTTGTGAGGATATCCATGAACAGCAGTATTAATAATATTCAGAAATAGATTAAAATTTGTAAAAGGTAATTTCATTCAAACTCTCCATTCTATGTATATAGGAAATAAAGAATACATACATTTGGTGCAACATGTCTATGAACAAGATATTAAAGGAACCTTCTTTAAGATTAATGGTGTTTTACCAACTCTCCCTGAGACATTAAGTAATTTTAAACTATTTTGAAATCTCTTCAGCCATTCCCATGATCTGCCGAAAACATAGTCTTTAGCAAAGCTTAGCATAGATCTTTGAAAAAGCTGAATTCTATTGGTCTTATTATTCAATTTAATTATAGTAGAGCCAAGCTCCAGTAGAAAAAAAAAAAGTTTATTATGCTGCTGATAAGAAAATCCTACTGTTTTACTACAATTCTACGCTAAGCTATGTTTTAAATGCTATCAGCAGATCAGCAACTGCTGAAAAGACTGCAAAATGGAAAAACATAAGGGAGATGGAAAATGATCTCTAAAAAATTAGGAGTGTTAATTTAAGGCAAACTCATTTGTGTTTTATGCTGATTCATAATGACAGTAACCTATAGAAAGACGAATCATTACATGCATACAATTTATCTTCTGAAGTGTGTCAATACTTTATAAGACTCTGTAATATCATACAATGAGTTAGGGAAGAAAAGACATGTTGTTTATGATGAGTTATTTAAAATCCATGAACTTTTGCTGAATATGTGTTTCAAGAGTGGGTCACCCTACACAAAGGAGGAGCTGCCAATCACCAGAGAAGGGGTAGAGATAAAAACGTTTTAAAAACAATTATTTCTAGAGCTTGAACAATTTTTTATTAAATTGTGTAACAATTAAGGTGTATAATCCTAATAATGTTTCCTGTGTCAGTGAGTGTCAAAACACTCAAGCTCACGTTTCTCAGTTCACAAACTTTTTAAAACACTTTTCAAATAGCAAAAATAAAGTTTTCATAACAACACTTTTTTTGGGTTTGTTCAAATCAAATGCCAACATTGATGGCAACAACCTCCGACCTTTGCAAAACATTCAAGAGCATGAAATTGAATAATATAACGACAGTGTCACAATGCCCAATTAGCTTTTCTGCCAAATTTGACAAGTAGAAATGCAACAGAGGCCAAACTCTGGCAAATGACAGTGGCTTACATTGAAAGCATAGCGAATAGCCTTAGAAAGATCAACGCCACTTCTGGGGAATCACATTTGCATTAGCGACGGTGAAAAGCATTTAAAGTTGTGCCTATCCATCAAATACCACTATTAATATATCATCACCCTCAAATGAAGAAATATCATACTCATTAGATTCGAACCTGCCAGTGCAGATCCAAGAAGCAAATATGCTAGCACCCAGTGGCAGATCTGGGCTGTTTAGACATTTTTAGCTGAAATGTGAATGTGGGATAACATGAACAGGCCCGAAGAAGAGAATATTACCCCTTGGTCATCATAAGCCAAAGACATTTATCTAGCTTCCTATCATCCTGGCTAAAAAAATGTTAGTGAAATTCTGGGAAAGCAAACCATTCCAACAACAGATTGCAATGTCTCTCACAGTGTCTCTCAGAGTTCTGTACATGTGAAATGTTAACTAAAAAAAAGAGAGTAAATCTTTCCTACCGTTCTGTATCAAATTGCAAAAAAGCCATAAGGAAATTGTGGAAAAGTTGGTATTCAATCATACCTAATTTATCAAAGCATTCTCTTGCAATTCAAAAAAGTAAATATCTAGCCGAAAATGTGAGCTGCTCTCTTCCAATGAATGAAAGTACCTAGATGATTAGATGATTGGAACAACTAAAAATAATTTTGATTATTGGAAAATCCATTTGATTTTGTGAAACCACCCAGAATCTCAACTCTGAGTCTACACTTTGGGCAGAAAAACAACTCAGTTGTGCCTGAAGCGTGAAAAGTTTGATTATGTGGAATCCTCCTGCATTCTTCACATATCAGCTAAGGGGCTCTAAAGGGTCACTGAGTCTGTTGTCAAAAATGACAAATAGGCTTCATAATGTAAAGCCTCATGGGTTCAGTTTTGTATTGGGAAGGCAGAATCTCTATTTAGGAAACATCTAGTGTTTGTGAGCATGGTAATCAGTGCTGTCAAGGAATGTACCCCCAGCAAATCACCAAAATAATACTAAAATACTAGAACAAATTAAAATCATTGTAACAGAGACCGTAACAGTGACTGTATGTTCACAACAAGAATCGATGTTGCACAATTGGTGAGCGATTTACACAAAGGAACATCTTTTTTGAAAATGTTCTGGGAATTCTATTGCATTGCAGTTGTGCTGCTGAAGTTCAAAGACTTGAACTTTTGGGGGATATTCATGCAGAGTGAATTGAAATTTTCTAACATCCACCCAGGGACTTTTCAAGCATTTGCCTACTTTTGGTGTGAGTACTTCAGATTTCAGCACAGATAGTTACTGACTATCAGGATTCATTTCTAAACACTAGAAACTAAGGAATTATGCAATTCTTTGCCAGCAATCTGCAGCCACAATTTTACATGATCCTAGTAATGAGCCATTAATATCTGTAATATAATAAAGCTAAAATCCTCCCTGGGCATTAAGTTCCAAACACAGTGGAGTTAACACATGCCCATGAGTAAAAATGTTATTTCTATTGATGATTTCCAGAGGAGTCCCTCAACAGGAATTTTGAACATTATTGTATTACATTCTTCAAATGTTCTTTGAAAGACAACAAAATATATAATCCTTGCTATGAAAGTCGGTTCAAAAGGTCCTACGGGCTTGAAACAATATTGAGGAGTCGGTTAAACCATGACCAATTGTGAAGCTTTACAAAAACAGAATGATTTGAAATAATCATAGTTTTTGCCTGAACATTCCAAATCTATGCATCCGTTATTTTGAACTTTCATCTCCCTGACCTTATCTAAGAAACACAGAATCTTTTCACTCAATCAAGCACAGTCTACAAATTCCTCTCTATCTGACATATAAACTCACTGATATTCCTATGAATCATCCAAGACAAATCCGGAAGAAAAAGTACTCTAAATCAATTGCTATCACATTGTCACCGGGGGTTAAATATGAGGTCCCTGAATGCAAGAAGGCAACACATCACTAAAAGGTTTCAGCTAAAAGCCACGGCCCAATCCATTACACAAATGACAGCTGTGCAACAGAGCAAACACACACCAGTCATCATGCACCACAGACACCAATACGGAAGATTTATGCCAAAAACAGACAAGGAATCCATTACACTGAAAATGATTATAGCCATTATTAACCAGTAAAACATAAGTACAGATCATTCACATTTAAAAAATCTATAAATGTTCATGTTCTGACTTAAAAATGTGTTTGGACTTCTCAAATTACTTTACAATTTCACAGATTTTAACATTTAAATCGTTGTTTATATTACTTGGTCAGTGAAGGAACAGAACCATGTGCTAAGGCAATGACTGCCAGTGATGAGGGTACTTAAATAAATTGCATTCCATCACTATGACCATGAAAAATTTAATACGAGCTGGGATTTTATACACATACAAACAACAATTGATTGAAACTTAGTGCACTGTACGAAAATTCTAAAATATTGATTTTTTTATTATTATTATTACATTTTTTATAGCAAATTATATTCAGGTTTTTCTGTCCACAAGAAAAAGTAAAAAAAAACTGCTGTAAATAACTTAATCAAAAGATTAATCCGCATTATTGAGACTTTATACAATCCAACTGTGAGAAATCGTAATTACTTATGGGTAACTACAATTTTAACATTTAGTTTGGATACTGCAAAAATTGGTTGGTATGGCTTTGCTTGACTCGCCACGGTATGTCTTTCTGTTTCCATCGAAGTTCAGTATCAGTTCTTAGTGGCCTTGTTTTAAACAGGTCACTCAAGACATGCTTTGTAAAGATCATCACACTCCTATCGAAATTTGATTAAAGGTTTCATGTGTGAGCCAGGGAGGAAAAATTTACACACACAGAAAATATGAACATTCAGACGTCTGTGTTGTTGATGTCTGACCATCAAGAGTTGTTCAACAAAGCCCACAGACATTATATAATTATATAATTGTCCGCTGAGTAGTGTTAGAAAATTTAGTTCTTGTTGGTGCTTCATTCTATTGACTTCTATTTTTCATTTAAAAGATTGATTCGTTTGATTGTCTTTTTTTCCATTCATATAGAAAAAAATTCAGATCGACCTGTAAACTGAAAACTGCACAAAAATAGAGCAAACTTCAAGATTCTGAGCAAATGAACTTGCTAATCCATTTCTTCTGATTGTTAGCAGTATAAACGACATGTTCCAAAGTAAATGATTCACCCCCAAAAAGAGCTGTTACTCAGTTGTTTTACTCAGATTTTGAAGATTAATTTTTTTGATGAATGACATCCCTACCCATGTTCGCCACCAAAGTGCACAGAGGATAATTTCAAAATTAAATGCCGTCTGAACGTTCGTGCAAATCTGACTTTCAATGCTCAAAAGAAAGATTTTGTTTAAAGACATATTAAGGCAGCAGGGGAAAGTATGCAAAGAGTGACCCAGTTTACTTAATTTTTTTTTTCTGACCAATCAATGAGCTCAGCGATTTTCCAATCAACTGGCTGCCACATTATACTTTTCTTTCAAATGTGACAAAAACTATCACTTTGGCTTACTTTGGTTCACCTTTGGAATCTCATCCATCCTGTAATGGAATATAGTTTTTATATGTGCTCAAAAACAAAAGCTGATGGAAAATCCCCCAAAAGCAAACAGAGCCTAGACGCATCAATACAAGCAGCAGAACTTAGCAAACATATTCTAAAAATTTGAGTGATCAAATCAAGGCACATTTTAGAGAAAATCCACTCGATTAAATGCATTCAACACAAAGCTTAACATTGAAAATGCTACAAAATGTCTTATTGAACTACTTAAGTGAAGTACTGACGTCAACCAGTTCCCCCAGCATGCGATGTTGAGGGAGGAGGCCACTACATGCTGTTTTTGGAAGACCACCAAGTAAAAGATCATGCAACCAAAGTCAGATCTTTCAATGCTCCCCAGAAGCAATTCTGTCATTCATTCGCATGAAGTCTGACTTTATTAGCCAAGAAGTCATTCCACGTAAAGAAAAAGATCCTCTTCAATGTTTTGATTGACATTTTCGTTATGTGACCAAAAATTGAGAGTTAAAAATTACAACAAAGCGGTTCCTGCTATATATCATAACTTTAAGCCAGTTAAGTTAAAAAAAATGTATTCAAACAAATAGACTTACATCAGCACAATACGAATAAACCACAAACTGTGCATTTGCCACTTACTAAACATCATATTGACCTCTCAATAAATATTTGAAACTTTTATCATTATATATTTTCGGGGTGAAAGTAAATTTGATGATAAAAATATTAATTAAACAATTCAATCGTGAAGATATAAGATAAATACCTTTTAATGTAACAAATATTTAATCTCTGAGCAAATCATGGATTTATCTAGGTTCTAGGCGATGCCAGAAAATCTTTCATACGTTTTGATGTGCAGTTACACTTCAATGTTTGGCTTTGGCTTTCATAAAGTGATGTATCTTATTATAATAACTGAGACAAAAGACACAACAAAAAGCCATTTGCCACATCCTTTCTGACAGCTGTGAGGCTGGGCAGTGACGTGTGAACACGAATAAAGCCAAAGCAGTGACAAACTCTCAACCTGATATCCAAATACTGCTGTAAGTGGTTTAAATTCCCATTAAAACAAGTGTTCTCTTCTATTCAAAGCAAACATATGAAATGGATTACATGTTATTTGCTTACGGAATTTGTAAATCAAAAAAGTAAAGAACTGATACATACCACAGCATGCCTCCCTCTTTCTGTCTTCTATTTCACTCCTTTATCTGCAGAAATTCTTCACCAGGATGAGGAAGAGCAGGAGTTAAGAGGCTAGTATCTCAGTATGGTTCCCCCTCCAGCTGTCCGATCCCAGCACAAGCTTCTTGGGTAGGTTTCTCAAAGTTTTCCTCTGTCTGGTGTTGGTTTCTCTCTCTCAAATACGCCGCAAAAAGAGCTAAAGGCTGACGAAAAGCGCAGGGTGGAATATCAGATCACTGTTTCTACATGGAAGCGAGGGGGCGTTGAAGAAAGGGAGAAAGAGAGGAAGAAAACAGCTTCGTATCGCTGTCTTCCCTGGGGTTCACCACGTTGTTTTGGAGCACTTATAATTTCCTTTGTTGCGTCCAAAACATCTCGAGTTGTCCATGTTTTTCAGGCGTCTCAGAAGTAAACACGCGGCTGCGAGTCTGTGGCGGAGAAAAAAAGATTTGTTCGGGACTACAAGCGAAATTCGGAGACGAAGCGAGAGTGAATCCGTGTGTTAATGTGTTGTTTCAGCTTCCCAATAATGGCGGCCCTTCTCCCGTCCTCCTCCTCCTCCTCTCTCTCTCTCGCTCGCTCGCTCTCTCTCTCTCTCTCTCTCTCTCTCTCTCTCTCTCTCTCTCGCTCAAGGCATTAGATATGTAAAATGTGTCTATAGAGAAAAAAGAATGAAAAATGTTATTGAACACAAGTTAGGTATAAAAACAAAGAATCAGTATTGTATCATATACGATAAATGATTTAATTCATGTATAATAATGAATGCATTAGAATGATTTTTTTAAGAATAAATAAAACAAAATACGCCAAAACACAGAGAAAGTTACTTTGAAAGGGAAAAAATACAACTTTGAAAAACTAATGTTATAATGTAATTGTTAACTTTTGCGCAAAAATATAAATAAACAAAAATAATTAAAAGTGACAAAACAACGAATAGAAGCAACTATGTTGAGTAATTAAATAAATTAATAAAAATAGGTTCAAATCGACCCAGTAAAACTAGGGTAAAACATGTCTTACTTTTTAACTGAAACGATAGAAATTGAAATTTTGGAATGACCAAAATATGCAACTAATACAGAGAAGTCCTAATAAACTAATAAAGAAACAAGAACTACAAAATGCCGGAATTAACCAACCATCTGACAAATAAACAAACTGCAAATAAAGAAATGTAAATCAATGAACAAAGTGAAAAGTTAAATATTGGCAAAAATGTTTAAAATGCAAAAAAAATGGATTGACAGTCCTTCATATAGAAAAGAAAGAAAGAAAGAAAGAAAGAAAGAAAGAAAGAAAGAAAGAAAGAAAGAAAGAAAGGAAGGAAGGCAGGAAGGAAGGACAGATGGATGAAGGATATTTTTTGACACCATTCTGGGAAATGTGCCATTTTTATGTATTGTAACTTCAATACAATTATTTCATTTTAAAGTTATAAGCTATTTAGTAAGCAACAAAATACAAAGTAAACAAAAATGAATGTTGCTGAGTTTTTTTGTTTTGGAGGGGGAAACACTAATACATAACCCTTTGGCCTTACTTACAAACATATCTGCAGCCGTTTTGTAACATCAGCTTATCTTAACAACATTGCTAGTTTGGGAGTCTCCAGTGGTGCATATAAGTTTATTAATAATACATAACTTGATCCTTTCACAACAATCTGGTTTTTAGTGAAGTGAAGAAACCTTGAAAGGTCTCTGCTCCTGCCTCTGGACTGTAGCTGAAATATTTGTAAGTCCCCAGGGTCGCTGCATTCTTTTTCTCACAGTTGTGCAATCTTGGAACAATCAGCTCCCCAACCCCCTTCTAATATTTCTGCACAGTCCCAGAGCAGTTTTCTGCACACTGTTCTGCATGGAGGAGACAAACTTAACATAAGTGTGACGTAACACAAAGCTCAAACCAGAACAACGGAAAAGTGAAAGATACATGTTTTCAATCTGAACTGCAGGATCCGTGTTTATGCAGCATCATCGAAAAGAAAGACTAGTGCCTTCAAAACATTGATGCAGACTAGTATATCATCACATGCTACAGTGATATTGCGTGTTGTCTGCATGTAGCCTACCATAGTGACCTTGTAAGAAGATTCAAATTAATCGTAATCAACCGTAATTTAAAGACAAACTAACCAAACAAAAACGAGTGAGAATATTGTAATATAAAGCTTTTCATAAAAAAAAAAAAATGAAACTACAATTTGACATTCTGTATGTATTTTATATATTTAACTTAAGAAATAGAACGTGCTTGATCGGTTAAAATAAGTGTTATTTACTACAAATGAGATGTCCGTATTTGCTCCATTTATTTTATGAAAAGGCACTAAAAGACACAAAACTAAAAAAAACCTCAAGTATTTTTAGTCAGCAGGTCTACTTATACTAATTTATTATATTGTGGCATATATACGTTTATCTAGTTGACTTAATGGTTTATTTACAGTTTTACTTAAAAGTCAGGTCATACATCATCAATCATACCTTTAAGTCATGTGCCGTCACCAACCGATAAACTCTGGTGTAATATGGTATTTGTAGTATTTAACGCCTTTCCATGACAGTGGTCGGGATAGCTCTAAAACGACATTTCCCACAATGCCTACCACTCCAGGAACGGCACTCAACTTGCATCCTGTCTTGTGAAGATAGCGGGCGGCTAAAGATCCAGATCTCAGCCGTTGCAGACTCTGCTCAATTTCTTTAAAAATTAAATGAAACGTTGATTAGTTGAGTAGTACTGCGAACAGCACCTTAGAGCGCAATGGTAAGTGAATAGCGGTTCATACATTTCATGTCTGCGGTTCGCTTGTGTGTTGTTAGCAGGCTAGTTAGAAATAACGTTACGCCGATTTTAACATCAAGGTCATATATTCATATTATCATTGTTTTCAGCCTAGGCTAAAATATGAAGAAAAAAAACAATTGTATAAGGACTAAATACATTTTTGGTCAGAGTTCATTCAATCCTGGCAGAACGAACCTAACGTTAACGTTATCTTCTGATGCTAGCGGTGTGACGTTCTGGTTTACCAAGCTTTAATGTGAGTTTAATGTAATCTTTACATGTGCTTTATTATTAGTACTGCAATAATATTTAAGCACTTATTGTGATAAACTCAAATAAACATAATTCATCATTTTCTCTGGTTGCCTCCGTCCAGATCCGCTTCATCTTAATCCAGAATCGTGCAGGAAAGACAAGGCTGGCCAAGTGGTACATGCAGTTTGATGACGATGAGAAGCAAAAGCTGATTGAAGAGGTTCATGCTGTGGTGACAGTCCGTGACGCCAAACACACCAACTTTGTTGAGGTGTGACTCTTTAGTAGTGACATTGTTTCGTGAGGTTTTGAATCGTGTCAAACATGCTGCAAACTTTTACCCCGTCAAGTCATCAAATCAACTGGAAAGTAAATTTGGACAGACAAGTATATTGTAAATTACCATATGTATTTAAATTTGCTTTTATCAAAATGTGTTTTACTCCAAATACCAGTGGTGTTTATAAAGTAATGATATTATTTAATAAAAAAAAGATTAAAGTAAGGATATTTTATTTGTTTCACATGTAACTATGGCTAGTAGTCTGCTGTTTATCATACCTTTATCATCAGGGTATCTACAGATCTAAAAATATTTGTTGATGTTCTAATTTTGAAAACAAAATTTCAATTTTGCTGAAAACTGTAAGTTGTCTGAGTTTATGGGAATTTGGAATGGATAAAACCAAGACACTCTTTGACATATATTGCCTTAGCTGTATTCTGCTAACCTCTGATTGCTGGCAAAAAGTTGTTTTTTTGTTCTGACAAGACCCAAGTGTTTGGATATTTGCAGTCAGATAAATAGTTAGTCAGGTGTATAAAAAATGTGGACCAATGTGGACACAATGCTCCCCATAAAACTGAGCTTGAATCTGTTCTTTGCTGAGGTTTAGCAGCCCTCCACTATATATTTAATTGTGTGTTGGTGTTTTCTTCTGCAGTTTAGGAACTTCAAGATTATTTACAGGCGGTACGCCGGCCTGTACTTCTGCATTTGTGTGGACGTGACTGACAATAACCTGGCATACTTGGAGGCTATTCACAACTTTGTTGAGGTAAATGATAAGTTAACTGTAATTTCATTTCATTTTTCTGAGTTAGTTTTATTATTATGTGCTATTTGTCTCTGTTCCACACAGTCTATGTCTTTTTTGATTCCATGTTGAGTGATAGTTTGAGTTGAGTTAAGTTAAATTTACAACTGAAAAAATTATTCAAAAAACATTATGTACAATGTAGAACTCATATATTCTGGTTTTACCACACACTTATCTGTTCCACATTCACATTAGTCAAAATGCAGAGGTGAAACAATCATTTTATAAACGTTGTTGCATGTTAAAGGAAACTGTATCTAACTAAAAATGTGAAAGTAAAAAAACTGCATTCTCCAAGATTTATGAGGGGCTGAATTCAAACAGTTAAATTCCCTTTATTTTTACTTTATTTGAAAATGGAATGCATCAAAATGTTTGCAGTATTATTACTTATCTCAATACATTCTGTGGCAGTTACTTGTTACCTTAGTATTTGTAGTTCTGACAGGCCTAGTAAATGTCTAGTTTGCAAATCAGTTTAATCTTGAAGCAGTGACACTCCTTGCCCTTGGATGGCGCTCATGTGTTGTTGTCGTTTATGAAAAGAAAGAATTTGACTTGTTAGTAATAACTCTGAGTAAATCATTGTATTTAGCATGTGCAGATTACACTGTTAATAATCAGAAGACACAGTTGAGCAAGTTTATTTAACTAAATTCTTGTATCTTGCTAAATTGTTGTGTCTTTGTCGTAACCAGATATCATCCCCATATGAACGATATAAATTAATCAATCTAATAAATGGCATCCAGTGGATCTTTCATGTCCCACTCACGTCATCAAAACAGCTAGCTTTTTTATGGTTGTTCACCATGTGAAAATCCAATCTGATATATCACAACCAAACTCTTTTTCGTTCGTACCAATGATTTTGACAGATGTTGGTTAAAAACATCAGACCGAATTTTCGGATAGGTGTGTTGCAACCCTGACTCTCTCAAAGGTTGCCAAATGTAGTGACCGTGTTAAACACATGAACAGATTCTTTAAACATATCCTATATTTTTTGCTGTCATAGAATTTATAGTATTATAGTATTTTATTTTTAGGGGTCAGCACGGTATGAAAGTGAATACCTGTATTATGTTGTGCCACGATACGGATTGTGCAATACCATGAATAACGTTACACATTCATAAATTTCAATAATTCAGTTTGATGTTTCGCTTGCACACGCACATTTAATTTGATGGTTAGACGAGATGATGCATCATCTCCTGCCCTCCGCAGGAGCTGGTGTGATGTGATGCGAATGCTTTTGCCGAGAGCAGAGGGCGAAGCCTGTCAGGTACAGACACTGCATCAGCTGCTGCTCTGTTGGAAAATCCCATCAGCCACAATTGACTAAGTTGCCAGGAAAACAGGAAATGCAGCTAGATTTGTCACTATTCTCTGGGTTACAAAAAAGTCCCTAGGTGGTATGAAAAGTTGCTAAATCCAGCAAAAAAAGTTGCTAAGTTGGCAACACTTAATGGGGATGGCTTCCCAGGGTGCTAATTCGAAGTGTACTCCCCCTCACTCTTCTCTCTCTCTCTCCTCTCTCTTTCTCTCTCTCTCTCTTACCAGTGTTGGGTGTAACTAGTAAAAAAGTGTTTAGTTACTGTAATAATATTACTTTTTTTAGTAACTAGTAGTGTAAGGCATTACTCGTCCGAAAATGGTAATAATATTACAGTTTTCCCAAAGTAGTTACTTGAGCTACTTTTACCCGTAGCACCTTCATCACACACTGAAAGGAAGGGAAGGAAAGGGGGCATGAATGGAACAGTGATTGGTTTGGGTTTGGCACGAGGTATCATTTCCATCATCACCGATTGGTCAACACCTGGCAGCAGAGCACAAAGACAGATTGGGAAAAACTTAAGCGTTAACAACGGCAAGCTCTTTTTCAGAGGAAGGATCCCAGCAACATAAAGCTAATTGACATGTGGAGATTCAGTCATTATTTTGAATATGTTTAACGGAAGGAAAATAATGACTGTGAAGTGCACACTCTACCTGGGAGAAAGCTGCTCTCCACCGCTTGTAACTCTACCTCCAACTTAAAAAACACATCAAGCTCGTTGCGAAGCGACAGAGTGATATCAACGAGCAGCCCCACAAGCAGCAAAAACTTGAATTTGAACATCAAGTACTAACCACATCAAAATCTGAGAAAAATAAGCTTGCTGCCGTGTACGTAGTACAAGAAATGTTACCTCTAAAAGTAAAGCCCCTTAATGACACTCCTCTTTTGTGTTTTCGCCCTCCATCTCCAGAGAGTAATGTGTAATATATTGCTTTTTGAGTAACTTGCCCCACCACTGACTCTTACTGAGGTTTTATTAAAAAAAAAATTCTAGCAGGCTCTAGGTAGCAGACTTCACAACTAATCTACATAATCTCAGAATTAATCATAGAGTGTAGTTTGAGGTTAATATTTGACATAATATTTAACATTGTCAAAAAACAAGAAGGAACGTAATTACTGTTTTTTTTTTAAAGTTTCCAAAAACAGCAGGAAATGTTTTGAAATTTAATTCTTAGTTTTATGGTTGCAAAACAAAAACAAAGGGGGTTGTTTGTGTTTGTTTGATTGTCAGTTGTAATTTTTTTTAATTGACTGTAAATAAATTTGTTCGCAAAGCATGTAGAATTTAAATTATGCTTTTTAATATATTGAATTAGTGTGAGATTAATCTAGATAAAAAAATGAATCTGTGCCCACCTCTTGAATGCACATTTTTAATGAAATGGCAAAACAGTTTTCAGTTGTCAGTCTATCACACTTTAAATAAGGTTAAAATACACATTTTCATATGGTTATATAATCCTGATACCGATTGGATGGTGGAAAATTTTGTGATATAAATTTAACTCCTATCGCCCACCCCTAGTATCCTTAAAGAATCTGACTGCAGATTTAAGAGTAAACCTATGGCTTCTTGGATTTCATGGTTCTTCATTTGAAGCTTTCTCACCCAAACAAACCTTAATTGTTACACAAATGTGAAATGAATGAGCTTTTGAGAGAAGACCAGCTTTGGGATCGATATAAAGAGTTCCAGTGTGGTAGCTCTTATGTTGGTGCAGTTTTGGGTGTCTGAGAGACGAATGGAATGTGGCCGTGAGGGAAAGCAGCAGCAGTTCAAGAACACTATGACATGGAATTCTGGGACTTCCTGTGACCCTCACTGTAAACAACTCCCCCGAAGCAGCCCACCCCGCTAAAAACACGGCACTACAAACAAACAAGCTAGCCACTGGGTCACTAACCCAAAACCGTCATCTATAGCCCCCAGTTCTGCTGAGATTTTGATTGTGATCCAACATGTTTTTCTCTTTTTAAACAGGTTCTGAACGAGTATTTCCACAATGTCTGTGAATTAGATCTGGTCTTCAACTTCTACAAGGTAAGAATTGGAGTTCCTACAATATATTTGTCATAGACATTGTATTTTTTCCAATACTTACACATACATCAAAGCCAATTTTTGTGTGTCGTGGAATAGTTTAATCTGCATGTTTCTCGTCAGTGTCTCACAAGCTTGTAGACGGTGAATGTCTCAAGCCTCAGCTGTACAAAGACAAAGATCAACATGTGAAAAATCCAAAATATTCTTATTTTCTAACAAATCATTTTGGCAAAGTTTTTAAAACCTAAATATGTAAATGTCTGTTTTGGCTACTGAAACCGAATCATATTAGACTATAATTACCTTTATTATGAAAAAAGGATCTCTGGTTAACTCTTTCCACTAAACATTTGGGTCCAGTCCACACATACCCTGTTATTTAAAAAATTCTTCTCTGGTATGCAGTACGTCAACTTGTAAACAAGTGTTTCAGCGTAACAGGGTATTTTTGAAAACGCATCTTTTCACTATGCTGGACAACACGTGTACTTAACATATGTAATCACAGTGCTGAAGCTCCAAACTAAAGCAATATGCCACTAACTGCTGCTGACAGTGATCTTTGCTGTCCAATATTTCTCTCTCAAAACTCTCTCATTTATTTAAGGTTCTAAAGAATTTGTTAATATCTTAGTGTGAGCTGCTTTGTTCATGCATTGAAGGGGGGATGCTGCGATGAGACAAAAGTAAAACTAGTTTCTGATTGGTCGATTTAACTTCAGCCTTAAGTTGACTGCCTCTTATGAAATCTTTAGGCATGTTTTCATGTCGACAGTTTCTTTTTCTTCAAACAATGTCTGTGTTGACTTGATACTATGTAAGTACTAACTATGTAAGTTGAGGTGAAGTTTGTATAGTCTTCAATGTGTTTTTGGACATTTTTGGATGTTTACAGTTATTGTTTTAAATGGTCACGAATCTTAAATGCACTATTAAAGATATAACAAAAGGTTTAGGTATTATTAAAAAGGTAACTTTTCCTCACACATTTTCTGTGTTGGAAGTCTCTGTTGATTATCACCTTTGCTGGCATGCTGCAGCACAACTTGCCTTCTTTATTTAAGGTTCTTTGTTTAATGCTTGGTTACTTTCATCCTCTAAAAGGCTCAGTAAGAGCAATGTTTAGGGAAGATTTGCTGGCAAAAAAAACCTTAAGCACCATAAACTAGAAAAATATGTAATTAGCTCAGTTTCAGCAGCAATGAAGCACCATAGCAACAGATATTTTATGCTGTTACAAGAGTCATATAATTAAAAGCGTCTATATCTATTCAGTACAAGAGGGAGGCTGAATGGTAACTAAGAGTGAATATAAAAAAAGTTCCCACAGATAATTAGATGGGATTCTGCTCTGGCTTCTAATTCAGCCTACTGCTTTAAATTGGGACAAAAATGCATGCTTATAAACTCTTCATAAAAGACTATATTAACATTTCTGAAACAGCAACTTAGCTTGCTCGTGTGCTTAGAAAGTGTGACTAATTTCTGGGAAAGGGAGTGTTCTTGTTTGGAAGTTTGTACAAAAAAAAACTGCATTGTGAACAACATGCCACATACACAAGAATATCACATTACAATAATCAGTATCAGTAGCCAGCCATATGAGGTGCAATGTTTTATTTGAAATTAGCATTTTTATTTGACATCCTGAAATGTTTGTGCCATGTTCCAGGTTTATACAGTGGTGGACGAGATGTTTCTGGCAGGAGAGATCAGAGAAACTAGCCAGACGAAGGTGCTCAAGCAGCTCCTCATGCTGCAGTCTCTAGAGTGAACCACCTGTCAATCAATCAATCACCATAGCAACCGCCAGCCGCTTCAAAGCCATCCGATCCATGTTCCCAAATAATTCACCTCTTTTTTTCTCTCTCGCGTCCATCAATGTCTGTTCTGTTATGAAAGTAAACATGATTTTGACCTAGTTGTATACGTTGGCATAGCCAGAATTGAATACTTCAGCGATTTCACAGGACACTAGACGCCAGTGTTTCTGACATGAAACCACTCAATACAGAGAAAGGCTTCTGTTTGGCCAAGAACTGCCATGGCATGAAAGCCTTTGTTGTGTAACTGAAATATGCAAAGGCCGCAGTGCAACACAGCCATGATGAAACCTGATTTGAACAGAGAAATAGTCCTCAAACTTGTCCTTTTTAAAGAAAATGTTTTTTTTCTTCAATTGTTCCATTGTAAAAGTAATCCTTTACATTTACTCTTCTCTTCTAAAGAGTCTCACTGTGTTGTGAAGGTTTAAAAGCTTATTTTTTCAGTGAAAATGTATACAAAGTTGTTCCATTTAATCTTATATAGTAACTTTAACGTGTTCGGCATTAGAAAAAAGAATCCAAAAAGGTGATTTGGATGTTTTTGAGGGGGTGAGCTAAAGGAGCACTTGGTTAAAAATTTAAATAAATAAAAATGTGAATGACATGTTAAAGACATGATAAGACAAGATGTTTGTTTAATTTAGTTTTTATTTCACATTGTTACAAATTATTTTAGATTTCTGCTATTCAATTAAAGAATAGGTATCCTTTCATTATCACGAATATGAAGAATACTAAACTATTCACCCGATACAACTCATGTTAACGTATGTCTAAAATATTTTGTTAACTTGGATAAGAATTTTTGTGTTCAAACTTTATAAAAGGACTTATTAAAATAAAATGGTTCAAACCTCATACAAAATATTATGACATTACCAGAAATAGAAACTACATTTAAACAAACATCTTTTACAGCAAATATTTTTATTTCCATGTCAAACTCCAAATCTCATTCAATCATCATTAGTTTTTTTTAACACTGAATTGTTTTCTTTTCAATTATATTGGAGGAATTTTTGATATCTGGCTAATTTCAAAATCTCTTAAAATTATTTTTGTGACTGAAGAAGATATGTCTCAATTTTAGCAATGTTTGTTTTGCAAACCAAGACCTGAAAATTGCTGGATTGCTTCCTTTAGCTAGTTTGGCAGTGTTCCTGTCAGATTGTGATGGTGCTTTTTTTTTTTTAATTGTACACATCCTATGAATAGTATGAACTAACTAGTTATTCCAAGCATATGCAGCGTGTCACTTCCTGTTGGTTTTAAATGAATCACGTTAGGCATTACGATTTGCAAAATTAATGATTTGCAACACTTTCCACAATATGGCTGAGAAGATTTAAGTTGGAGTAGGAAAAAAAATCATCTTTTTAAATGTTCTCTCATACATTGAGTTATTATGAACTTTGGTCTATTTTGTATGCGTGTTTTATATTCTTTACTATGAAGTATTTGATTGGTCCATTCATTCCTTGTTAGAACACATCATGGAAAATTGTCTTTTTCTGATGTGTATGTCTGCCTGTCTGTGTATATAGATATATTCATGAATGTGTAATAAAGAAAGGTAAAGTTATAAATGCGTGGATTTTATTTTAATACTAATGATCAGGTAGCGAACCTATTTAAATGCTTATCCCTGTATGCAAATCTACTTTAGTGTGCATGCATACAATACTGCCATCTTTTGGTCATATGTGAATCAAATTGTTTGAAAGTGGATATATAAACAAGACCAAACATAAATCATTAGTAAATGAGTAAGTAAAAAATAGGCAATAATTATTTAACTTTTCTATATAGAATTTCTCCCATTCCCACAAAAAAACTCTCAAAACAGATAAAAAAACAAGCACTTTAATTATAACTTTCATCTTGAAAAGAAAGACGCACACGCCTCACACTGCCTGATAGACAAATTCATTCTTATTTACAGCACACATCCAGATATACAGTAGTCATGAATAGTTACACTGGTTATTAAGCAACAACTGGTTTGGGCAGAGCTTGAAATACAGCCCATGTTATTTGGTTAGGAAATGCAACCAAATTTCACCAAAGAAGCTAAAGAGTTTCATCTGGAAGAGACAGAAAGATTTAATGAGGATTTAAAACAAATAACTATTTGGAAATGTACAATTTCAACCAAGAAATGGGAAATTTCTTTATTTAAAAAGTGAACGTGAAAAAATGAAACTTGAGGGGAAAAGTATGATGCATGATTAGCACTAAGTTTCCATTTCCTTTTAGTTTTTTTTTTTCTCATTTAAATTTCGTTTTAGTCAGAAGAAAAGTCCCCACTCATTGCTCTAGAGAGATTTGGCTTTCATTTTAAAAATGTCTTAAAATAAACATATTTATTGTGGTTGAACAAATAATTTGCATTACAATTTATCACTTTATTTTACTTTACTGTACTCTCCTGAAGATGTATAAATCGACCTAGTTCCATTAGCCGAGGAGCATGCTAATTGCGTTCTTTTTATTGTAAATGTTTTTTTCTTTTTCAGGTGGATGCTATAAAGAAAACGTTTTGTGACATATTTACAGATTAAAGGAGCCACAGATGTGTTTTTTTAAGTTTAGTTCATTAAGTTTGACTACTTAAGCAGCCAATAAAAATTACACTTAAAAATGAATTGAAGAATAAATGTTTTGTGAGTTAAAGCTCTGTATTCAATACAATGAAAACAAAGCTCATTAAGTAAACTATAATCTTAAAATTATAAATGAATTCATATTAAAAGTATGGTTACAATGATCCACTTAGAAGGAGAATTTTTCAGACTGAAAGCCTGTTGAGGGTATAAACAAACTAACCAGGAAAAAAAATGTGTCAGGAAGGACATTATTTATGTAATATTTCAAGAATAAGTGACCACTATATTGGCTTAAAGACTAATTTGAGAAGCAAATTTGTGAGTGTTTTCATTGGGATATGCAGATTTTAATAGATTCGAGACTTTATATATAAAATTAACTTATGTGGCGCAAAACTGTCATGATACTCAAGAAATTGGTTTGGCTGATTGATTTGGACTGAATGTTTTAGCGCCTCAATTAACTGTTTAACTCACACAAAAAACTAATTAAAATCTGTTAATTTTTATTAAAACATCAATATTTCAGTGACTGACTAAAGGATCACATGAAACTTTTAGTGGAACAAACGTGTAAAATTTGTCTCCCTGTGACACCTTGCATGGTGTGAAAATGCTAGAATTCAATCACAAAATATGAAATATAAAGAAGGTTATAAAGAAGAATCCAAAGAATGTATAATCCGGATCAAATAGATTGCAAATGAAGAGCAGTGTTAAACACTCACTTTTAAAACGTAATTTCCTCACATGAAAATTCTTCGTGTCCCCTTCTGAGCAAACCAGTTGTTCTTTAGTAATCCTTGAATAATATCCTCTCCTTTAATATCATTAAATTACAACAAATGATACATCTATAGGTAAAGTTTCAACAGTCAAAAAGTGCACTTGCAGAGGAGAACAGCAAAAACACACATCATGAAACACCACACACAAAACGCTCACCTCGAGATCTCCAGAACAAACAAAGCAAAAAGTTGAAAAATCCAGAATGTTATGACATATGAAATATGTTGCAGTTGCACAGTCCCAGAGTGAACAAGGGGAGCAAAAACTAATTAATGCAATACAACAAACAAAAAGAGAAAAAAAATTGATTGCATATAAAAAATGCAGATAAGCAACATTCCAAATGTTTAATTTGGTTGTAAAATAACTTATTCTTGTGTCATGTATAAGCTTGGAATTCTCCTGCGTGCAGAAGACTTCACATCCACAAGCTCAGGTTTCTTGCGTACACGTGATCATTTTTTTATTCGCATGGGATTGAACATGAAAATAAACTCCACAAATAACAGCCGGACGGAAATCTACTTTTTTCTTTTCAATAGCTTGTCACCTAAAGTTTTACATGAATAAAAGAAACAACTGCACTGGGTCCTAAAGAATTTGCAAATTGGTGATTTTGGCATAAAACAACATTTATTTTATCTTAATATTTATATTACTTAACACTTAACAATCATTGAATATTACAGCAACATTGTGCTTTTCTGGCTTCCAACCTTCAACAAATGTGTTTATTTTTACATCAGGTTCACATACAAATCAATTTTGGAAATATTCACCCATTGAGACTTACCGTCAAAGACTTGTCTCTCCTGTAGAAATGTTAAACCAAACAGTGACTAACACTAAGTGAAAATTCTAAATTCAAGCTGTTTTTAGTAATCATTTATTTTAAGTCTATTTCAGTGCATTTGTCAATGAGTAGTTCATGATTTTTACCCCAATGTACACTCTTTATACAATACTATTTATTGCTTGCGGTCTTTATTTCTGACCTCTTTACACACGTCACATACCAATTTACTAACTATCTACAAACAGAACAAAACCTTTACATAGTTATTTCAAGTATAGAAAGTACTTAAAATCAAAGGATGGTTCAGTAATAAATTATGTCGTTACAATTAGAAAGCATTCCATTACCATTAGCATTATTTGATACATTTATTATTAAAATTTCCATTATCAATTTTGATTACTTTAATGAACTAAACATGCACTGGTAACTTGAAAGTGGACTTATTGATACAACCGATTTTTTAAACCCCCCCATTGAAAATGTTCAAGATAAAAAGATTTAAAGGGACTATGAGAGTTAAAGACAGTAAAAATACAAATGGACTATAAAGAGCATGTAATGGTGCAGAAATCAATTTCAGGTCATTAACAAATGCATTAAGTAGTCGTGAATTACTAGCCAATTACCAATCCTTAGAAAAAAGGGAAACCCTTTCATTTTCTCAGCCTGTCGTACTCACTCAGCCGTGATTAATGTTCATGAAATGCTGAATACGTGATGATAACCTCCAACACAAGCTGTGATCTGAACATCTGATCTATGCCAGATAGTGTCCATCACAAATTAAACAAGATTGGAATCCTAAAGAGATCCAGCTTTTCGTTATCGCCATGTGTGTGCTTCAAGTCACAATTTCAATACATCCAATGCAGGTTCATTTACTTACAAATATTGACCTAATCTTGAGAGACAATCATCTAAAATGTTCTAGGATTGTTTAATCCATCGCAATTGTTGATTGGCGTTTAGATAGACGTTCAGTGGCCTGGTAGATCTGTCCTGGGTGAGCGGCTCTCTGAGGTCAGAGGTCACAGAAAGGCTCCAGATGTGTCTGGGTGTGGAAGGGTCACAAGTGTATGGGTGGGGATAGGTCTTGCAAACCCAGAGACACCCGGAGCTGAAGGAGAGAGGCCATAAATATCCATTAATTGATTTGTTATTTTGGGGGAACGGAGCAGAGTAACGTGTCTTTAAAAAGTAAAGTGGTTAGGTTAATCCATTCGTGAGTTTGATCAGAAGTAACTCTGAGGTTTTGACTGACCTGAGGCTGGGGTGCATGAGCATTGGATCTGAGGTCAGTCGTATTTCTGGTCTCCTCAGATCTAACAGTTGCATTGTTGCTTGTTCTGAGAAGCTGATCCGCGGGGCTGTCGAAGCTGCCGCAGTGACGCATCTCCGTACTGGATGCCAGATCCCATCCGCTCCGGGTCCAGCTCACCTGGGATATAGCCATTGTAAAAAATAACTTGTACCAGCATCGATTTATACATTTTGTTTTCTCTGCACCATTCTCTTCAGCACTTTCGGAAACAAAGCTTGAACAGCTCTTTATAAAATGAAATATAATATATGCATAAGTGACAAGATTTTAAATCATCGATTGACCACTTGAAGCTGTTGTCAGAAGTGAGTAGATTCCCATTGATACAATCAGCAACCTCCTGCTTTCCCTCTTAATGTGTAACATGAAGTGACTGAACGGCAGTTCCTCGACCAGCCTCTTGAGGCTGACTCCAGAAGTGAGCAGGTTCAACTTTGGAGCTGAAACTTTGGAAAAACATGTTTCCACCTCTGGCTTGATTGTTTCGAACTTCATGAACACTCTGAGTGGAGTGAATTATCTTGAATAATTAAGGACATGGGATCTTTTGAAAACCTTTTCTATATGTCAACCGTCAACAATCAAATCTCTGCCTCTCACAGAATCACAATTCACTTCTGATTGGTTTATTCAGTTCAATACGTGCTGTTTGAAAGAGCAATTCTGAGCTAATATCATCTTAAATATAGATTGTTTATTTGATAATCCAGTAAAAAGTCACATTAAAAAGTTCTTACCTGACTCAATCTTACTGAGGATTGTACGAGCACATTTGAGAAAGGCTTCCTCCACGTTCTCCCCAGTTAAAGCACTCGTCTCCAAAAACATCAGCTCTGGCAACAAGATAGAAAATATTAAACAGTTTGCAGGATGTTTACAATAAACTAGACTGTTGTATTAAGAGTTTTATGTTGTGAGACTTTCAGGATATTAAAATTGCTGTATGTGATCTCTAAGAGCTAGTGTTGATGTTTAAAATAACCAACACAAACAAATCACTAAACCAATAGTTTCTTGCTGGTATTCTGCTGCTGATTGGCAACAATTTTGATTTGGTACTATGCTGACGAGGGTCTGTGATGTAAAACACCACCCATAAATAATGATTGATGTGTGTATAACCATGCCACTCCCGACCGTCCTATTGAAAATAATATTAATAATAACAATATTGACAAACATAATTCTATAAAAAAACAATAAAAGAAGAAGTAAAGAACAGCTCTAACCGTTCTCCTGAGCGAATCGCGAGGCTTCAAGGAAGGTGACTTCACGGTCAGCATCCAGATCCTTCTTGTTCCCACACAGGATGATGACTATGTTAGGGCTGGCTAGTGTCCGAGCGTCTGTCAGCCAGTTCGTCAGCGCGTTGTAGGTTTCCCGACTGGAGGACAGAGATCAGTGTCAAGACTATGAGACATCAATCACTTTCATTTTGGATATAACTCAGGAAGATTGAAATATGCTCATATTAATGTTTTTTTTTTTTTACCCGCCATTAGTAGGCGTTTATGAGCAATACTTGCTTCAGTCTTTGATTGGAGTTACATCTTTATTTTTTCTGACCGTTTACAATTTTTATTTTTACAATTTCATTGTTTGTTTGTTATCAGCAACTTATACAAAGTATCCATAAACAAAACACTTTTTCTACATAAAACAAGCTGTTTAACAGTTGGGTGTGTAAAAACAATATCTGTAAAATATACAAAAAATGTCTGCGCACCACACAGATACACTGTGCAAACTTCACCTTAATTCATGTCTAAACTGTGCATTTAGATCTTATTAAATTTCAAAATACTAATTAATACTAATTAATACTAATTTCAAAAATGTAATTACAATGAAGAACTGCATAATTCTACCTTACAAACAACTTATTGAACAAACGTTGAATGATCTAAATGCAAGATCTTTCTCTGTTTTAGCTATTGCGATTGTTTATTCAGACTAATATTACAGCAGCGAAAGAGAGAGAGAGAAAGAGAGCTGGTTTTAGTCATCTAGGATAAGCCAAAATGTGTTTGGAAAGTGCTTGTTTCTGACCCTTTTAGCTTACCATAATAAACATATTGGGTGTGCTGGATAGCAAATATTTATTTGTGCTTTTGTTCTTATTTATTTCAAATTCATCCCAAATCGAAGTCTCTGTACATGCATTCAAACTTCTAGAAAATTACGGCTTTGATGGTGTAACAAATTGCATATTGTCTCTCCCCTAATGTAAGTCGCTTTGGACAAAAGCGTCTGCCAAATGCATAAATGTACAACATGTACAAAAAAAACTGCCGCATACAAGTGATTAAAAAAGTGATAACTGGCAAACACAAATTCACCACCAGAGCATCCCCAGTTACACTTGGGTTGAATCATTTACATCAGAAACAGTATTAAAAAAAAATAATAATACATTTTTAAAAAGTCAATACCTTCCATAGACCAGCATAATTCCGAACAGAATAAACTATTTAAGACTATGGCAGCTAGAATTTTATTGACTAAATTGACAGTGAGAAAATGTTCAAGTTAGTTCTTTGAGTGACAATGTCAAAATATTCCAATCTATTGAGATGCAGCGTCACTAAAAAGGATCTTAGAGAAAGAGAGAGAGAGACTAAACATTAACATACTTCCCTGTTAATGCGGCTTCTCAGAAGGCAATGTCTGTGATGACCTTTGAGAAAAACTGAGACAAAGCATGACTCATAATGCCGACCTTCACTTTTCCTCACTCTCGCTCGTCACGCTCTCAGGGAATCAGCTTTTGTTTGAGCCAATGGTTTCCTGAGTAACTGTTAGCCTCTAGCCACAGCAGTAAATGAGTTTCTGCGGTTCTGATGGCCCTCTAACACAAACCTAACCCATCACTGTTGCCGTCTATCTCCATCTTTCTGTTCCTCTCTACTCATGCGCTCAATGTCTAATGGACTCGATGCTGCTGCTCTGAAGATAAAATTCTATTACAGTGACATCAATATTTATTACTCTATTCTACTTGCATCTATTTTCACAATAGCTCTGTAGCAACCTGGAGACAATTCAATACACAGTCGCAGAGCCAGACGTTTTTCATTGTGTTCATTAAAAGAGCAAAAATGTCTTTCGCGTAACTTAACATTCTCACAGAGTGAATGAAAAACTGAGACTTGAATGTTAAAAATGCATGTAACTAAAAATACTAAATAACCAATGACACAAATGCATTAAGTTTTAGTACAAAAAAGTGTTTGTACAAAAGAGGAACACTCAAACATACTTAATTTACAATTATTTGCAATTGCAATTAATTTGAGACTAATCTCAAATCTAACCATGTACTGAAGATAAAGATAATTTGTGGCTGATATTAAAGACATTATAGGCATTTCACAATGATGTAGTGCACATGATTGACAAAATAATGTTTTTTTTTTTCTTTAAAAGCCTGCTAAAAATTATACTCAAAGGTACACATAAATTGCTAATAACTATACTATTTTAATTTCATTTTTGTAGAGAGTTTGAATAAATGCATATTAATCACTAAAAGGTCAGTAAACCCTAAAATTAGAGTAAATAAAAAATAACACAATGTGAAAATGTTTTTATGGTACTCATATAAAGAAATACAAACTTCAGACTTGACTGTGCAAACACTTTAAATCATTTCTGACTCTCTTCCAATGCTCAGGACTGATGATGACTTTACCTTGTGATGTCATAAACAAGAAGAGCCCCCGCTGCCCCTCGGTAGTAACTGCGGGTAACTGACCTGGAAGAAATGAGCACTGAGTGATAACCAACCAGAGACAGCACATACATCCCAGCCAATCACAGGCCACTACCTAAAGCGTTCTTGTCCAGCCGTGTCCCAGATCTGTAGTTTGACTGTCTTGCCACCAACATTCACAACCCTGGAGCCAAACTCGACACCAATGGTGTGATTGGAGTCCTGCTTGACTATATGACACATTGGGGAAATAAGAAGTTAAAGGTAAAGACAGCATTGATTCTAACAGGGTTACCCCTCTAACTTATGCTCCAGAACAGCACATTCCACTGATAAACATATTTTTATGAAGCCTTGACTCTAACCTTTATTATCCCACATTATTGGTCAGCTACACATACTGTTCCAATAAATGCACTTAAAGCATCTTTGATGTAATAACACACCAGTTTCAGCACCTTCTGTCATTGAGTGTCTATAGGCGAGTGAAGCGGCAGAATCTGGAAGTGGCGAGTGACATCAGATATGTTTATCCGATTAATTTGTTACTAGCTTAAATTTTCAGTAGAATACCCAAATACTAAAATATTTGATAGCTACAGCCCTAGTGTGTACGTTTAGAATTCAAGGTAAATCAGGAAAATGAAAACATATATGCAGCCACTGAAAAGAAATAAAACATAGCAGAAGTTCCTCTAGACGAATTTTGGGCCATGCAAATGAAAACCTAGCAAACCAGCGTCTCAGAGTTTTCAATGAAGCCAGTTCATTCATTAACTAGAAAAGAAGCAAGACAGTAGACACTAAATTTAGTACATGTAAATATTCTCATTCTCATCATTGAATGCTCTATTCTACATTGTTCCCACTCAATGCTCAAAAGAGCCTTAACGTTCAAAAGCATTGGCAAAAGTGTGATTTCACAAATAAACAAAGCTCCCCCTGATTTATTTCATTCAGTGAATGCTTTGATAAATAAAGATCATGTTTTGAATTTAACAATGAGAGAATGAGCTTACACTTGTTCTCGATGAACTGGTGAAGGAGGCATGATTTCCCAGCCCCAGCGCTGCCAATCACCAGGAACTTAAACAGGAAATCTGAAACCAATAGGGAGATAGAAAGACAGAGAATCGATATGGATGCTGGCATGCACAAAGAGGCTTTTGGACATCGATTTAATCATATGCTTCAGTTCAGCCAAACTAAAGCTCTCATTTTTATTCTTGGAACAACGAAAGCATTGAAATATTAAGTTCTTCCTGGAAGAGTTCCACATTCATTTTTTCTAGACTTGAAGACTGCAGGAAACTTTTAAGATAATAAATGTTAAACCATAAAAATCTTCAATGAAAAAGACTAGTATGTAACTTAATAATTGTTATTATTGAAACAACTCAGCTGTTTCATCAGTGCCTTACCGAGTTGCACAGCTAGCACAGACATAGAAACATTAGCATTTAGGCAATGGTATCAAACGATTTCTAAAAATGGAATGACTCATGTACAGTAGTGCTTTTGAGAAACAAACAAAATGAGCTCAGACTTGTGTATTATTCACACAATTTCTCTTCGTATATAAGAGGATTTCCTATGTAATGGAGATGTTTGGAAGTGCAACTCAAGTCAAGGTGTTAGACCTACTGTTCCACATAAAAATATAATTTTTAAAAATGTAAAAAATTTTGAGACCTTGATGGCTGTTTTTAGACTGGAAGAATAGGAAATTTGACGACACAATCTGGAAAGGAGTGCCAACAATTTACCTGAAGTAATTATAAAACCCAGGTAACTTATGGTCTTTAAAAAAAATTATGATAACTGCCCTTTTCATGTATATGCTCATATCAGAGGAGTTTAAAGCATGACATTCTCATTACAGAACAGTTTTAATGTTAATTTAGTGTGACTAGATCGGGTCAATAATGAAAAAATTCTAACAACAATTATGGTTGAATTAATTGTATTCGCGGTTACTTTAAATAATTATTCTTTGGAAATATTCTCCCTTACTAATCAGTTATACAAAGATAACCAGAGCTTTATTCAAGTATTTTTCAAATTCAACATTTTTTTAACTGAGCATTTTTGAAGCATCCCACCTGATCTCGAGTTTGCAGACTCTTGGGAATATTAGTTTCTGTGGTCTGTGGTTACTCTGCCTGTAGTGGCTCAGTGCGTTTGTCTGAAGTGTGAAGTTTGCTGTACTTCTCACTCAACATAACATTAAAGACAATCTAAACTTGAAAATACAGTAAAAGCACAATTAGTGTTCATTTAATTCAACAATTGCATTAACAAAAATAAATATATTTCACAAAAGGAAAGTTGTTTTCATTATAAAACATGGTGACAAGATTTCTTCAATATTTATATCAATATTTTGGTAAAACATTTATTGCAGATTTTAGTTTCAAGCTCTTCTCGGCTTAAGTCCTCTCTGTCAGAAACATGACATGCAAATGTTAGCAGCTAGCACTAGTCTGTCACTAGCATGCTATATATGTGCACTTTCTGACTGGAACAAACTTTATTTAGCCAGAGAAAATAGCTTATCTGACCTGAATGATTCATGTTTACACCCTGAAGGAAACATAAAAAAATGTGACATTATAAATGATCAAGACAGGTGAGAAATTCACCAGGATGCATGTAAATTATTTCCTGTATAGAGCCGTCCTCTACACTCCTACCCTATTTATTGTGTTTTATACCTGTAACCGAACAATGGGTATTCTTGATTCATCTATCTGCTGAACTACTATGGAAAAAGTGGAAACTTCATAACATAAATTACATCAAAACCGCATCATAAGATTCTTATGAAGAGCATCATAAGATTCTTTAAGAATCTTCAGTGTTTGAAACCGATAATTAATTTTCAGTTGAATCAGTAATCTGGATAAATGGTACCCCGAATAACAACATGCAGAGATGACATTCATGCATAATAAATCAGCACAAATGAAACACTCTAGAATGTCACCTAATAGTTTCTATTTCTGGTCTGATCTGAGTGTACTTTCACAATATGTCCTTGAAACCATCTTCAAAAGCAACATCAAGCTTGTAAAACCTCCTCCAAAATATTTCATGTTTGGGATTCACCTTTGACAATTATTGATTTACTGAACATACATCTGATATTTATAAATAAGATTTATTTAATCACCTTTAAGAGGAAGTGAAACTGGCTTTGTACCACACATCTTTAAACAATTAAAATCACTTTTACATTTTTGTCTTTATACCCAATATAAACATATTTAAATAGAAGGTTTATCTGCATTACTATGAAATGCAGTGGTGATAAAAATTAATTTTGCTCGAAATATTATTTCAGAAACAAATTTCAATGAAGGGTAAATATGAAAAACATTTAGAAAAATAGTAAAAAAACAACAACATTTCATAAAGAGTAATACTTAAGTCCCTTTTAAAAATGTAATCTCCAAAATAGTTACTAAAGACATTGATAATTTCACTGGTAAGTCGTGTTTTAAGATGAACTTTCTTGTAGAGATCAAGTGATTGACTATCATTAAGTGTACCTTTATTTATTGGCACAGATAGTGAATAGTGAAAGTGACCAGTTGGTCAGATATGGAACAACCTATCATTTAACTTTATTTAACCCATCGTAGTGTCCACACACAGCAGTGAACAAACACACCATGACTGAGAGAATTTACAGCAGCAAGGCAAAGTAAGGAGATTTATAAGCCAAGTACAATGAAGCGGGTTCAGTTACTCAGAAAGAGTAATGTCTTAGTTGGTAGTTGATTAGGGAGAGAAAGAAGTGAGTAGGGAGGGATTTTTGCAACATGAAACTAGCTTACATGAATATTTTATCATCTACATCAGATACATCAGACGATAATCAGGTCAATGAGAGAGGGAGACACATATGCATATAAACTAAGCGCACAATGACAAATTTCTTCATATATTGACTAACCTGACAACAATAGCCAAATTTATATATCAGGGAAATTATAGACTATAGCCTCCAATTAAAATATCATATTTCCATCTTCAGGCAAGATAAAGCTAAAGTAAAGCAAAGCTTTTACTATTTATTTTCTCATCGAGCAACATCAGGGTGTACTAAATATTTGATACATTTGTATCATCTCTCATATATTTATTATAATCTCACTTGTATTGGAACATCAAGGTTACCTATTAACAGTACATTGCTTTTTTTAACTATTGCTCCAATGAGCAAACATTTATCCTCTCAATGTTGCTTCTAGACGCGTCAATATTTACAGATCGGAGACGTTTGTGATTGGCTAAACAACAGCGAGCCACACCCCTCACCTTCTAGGTTGTTTACACAGTACAGAAAACACCTGTGACCTTTGCTAAATTTAATGTCTCCGCAATTAAACAAAGATTAATTATACCAATAAGTGTTTTAAAAAACATCATAAATTAGATCGAAACGTAACAAACAGTAGGTATAGAAAGTATAGGTATACAGTATAGAAAATGTTACCTAAAGCAATTTCAGCTGTTAATCCACTAATTAGTAGTTTCGGGAGATATCTGGGAGACATTGATTTGAGTACTGACTGGTGAACATTTTTAGATCCTAAAGACACTGCTTCAAACCAGCCAACCTTAAACTTGTGGTAAATAATCTCATAAATTCATCAGAACACCAGTGGATTAAGCAGACGAACGTACTTAACACATAAAAATATCTCTATAAAGCACAATGTTTTAATGCCAGGCACTGACAGTTTCCAACGAATGAAGGCATTTCACACAGAATTCTGCTTCCTGTTGTTCATGTAACTTAGCTGTTAATGCTAACGTTAGTTGACCAAAACATAAACTGCCGTTACCGTACGTCTCTGACATGTCGCTCCCGCCAATCAAACAAGTCAACTAGACCGACTTATGTCTTTGTTGGGCTCTTCAGGTCAATGACTTGCAAGGGTTTCGTTTCAGTTTGTAGCTGTGGTAGCCAAGCGGCTAACAACAATATCTTGCTGCTAATTGCTCTCTCAGTTTCCTGTTTCACAGCTCTAACCTGCGAGGCTGCGACAGCGCAGTGATGTCATCAAAGCATTAGTGATGTCATGACGCAAATTTCACCAAAAGTTCAAAACCAACCAACCATCCGACTCTGTAAAATAAAGATTATAATATATATATATATATATATATATATATATATATATATATATATATATATATATATATATATATATATATATATATATATATATATATATATATATATATATATAGATATATATATAAATTATAATCTTTAATTATTATCCTTAAATAAAACATTATATAAATACAAGAAATTTTCTAACATATGTCTACACATATATATGTGTAAACATATATATACAAGATATTTTCTAACTTATGTCTACATAATATATATATATATATATATATATATATATATATATATATATATATATATATATATATATATATATATGTTTATATATGTGTATAATATATATATGTAGACATAAGTTAGAAAATATCTTGTATTTATATAATGTTTTATTTTAATTATATACGAATTAAAATTTTGATATTCACAAAATAGTTTACGATAAAACAGCATGAAGAATATAGTTTATACACAAATGCTTACTTGTACATTTAATTGATGTTATTCAACAACAAAAAAAATCGAAATAAATTAAAAAAAATTAATAATTTTGAAGGTTTTTAAAATTGTGGGAGGTTGTGCAGATTTTGTGCCAATGCAGATTATAGATTCAGAACACCAGGTGGCAGTCACACTCTTTCTTTACACAATTTTCTCATGCCCCTCTCAATGTTTGATTCTTCCCACAAAAAGATTGAAATAAAAGTAAAGAGATGGATGTTAAATTTCTCCTCTCCGAAACAAAAACTTCGACTTGCACATAATTAGAACTGGATTAGATTAACACACTGGCACCCATGACTGGCCAGTAATTTAGTTTTACACATCAAAAAGGTTTCAATGTATCTTTTTGTGCACACAGAAAAAAAGACACTCAGGTAAAACTGAGAGTAAACATGTAGTATAAGGGTAAATGCCTTAAGAAATATATGACTTAAAGCCAAACTCTAATGCAAGCATAAGTTACCTCAATCATCTTCCATTGTCGTCTTTTGTCCTTACATTCCTTCATGCTCTCTATAAGGGGCCCTCCGCACTCTTCTTCAAAGCCAGAGGCCCTCAGGTGATAAATCACAGATCTCTCTGCCACTATCTGCTTGATTTCCTCCCTTCCTTTGTTCTTCCATGACAGATTCCTCAGCAAACTTACAAAGAGATCTTTTACCTTTAAATAAAAGAGAGAAGGGAGATCTTGGTGTTCTGAAAGCGGATGTTTTCTTAATGCTGTCAAATATGTTAAATTAGAGACACAGAAAAAGACGGTCTCAGACATCAGCGTTTCAATTCATAACAATATAGGCCTTATATTTTCAGTGTTTAGACTGGGAGCTCTCCGTGTTTGTGACCTTGGATAAACCTGTCAGTTGTGTGAGATACGAGGCTAGTAGCAGGTCAGTCTGTGTTCATTGTGCGTTTGAGTGTTAATAAAAAGACATGCCAGGACTTGTTTCCTGGGTGAGAACTTCAAAACCTAAACTTGGCAAATATCTGTCTACAAGAAGCAATAAACCTAACACATGTCAACTTCACATCCCAAAAATCATTCACACCAAACTATCATAATACAACATGTAACATATCAAATCAAACTTTATTTATGGAGCACTTTAACCGATTCATAGTTTAGAGCCATCCAGACAGCAACTGTTTCGCCCTCAGTAGATTGTGACTTGCTTACCATTGTGTAAAAGTTAAAAAAAAAAAAATTTTTAAAGCAAGCATTAAAAGCTTAAAATCTTCTCTAAAAATGCTAGAAGCTATTTAAAATATGAAAAAGAACCAAGCGAATATTGCTAGTTGGTCAGCATTGAGTGGCCACGTTCTACACTTGTCTATGTTGATTTAAAACAGATCTCTTTATTCCAAAATGAGACAAGTTTAAATAGTTTAAATGAGGTATAGTGTGTAGGTACAATAATAAAACATTTTTTTAAGCACATAAAATGCTTTTTGATTCCCTCACACTGGAGCTGATACAAGGACCATTTCTAGCCTGATTAAACCTATTAATTAAAAACACCTTTATAATCATTCATTTTATAATAAAATGATCTAATAATGTCTATGTAAAGATGCAGAACAGTTAAATTAGCACATTTTGAGAGTTGTCTGCTCGTTTTGTGCATGCAAAGTGTCATTATTTTGCTAGTGTGATCTCTCAATCATTAGTAGTAAATCATTTTCATTGGTTATCTAACTACTACACATACTAACACTTTTTACATGTTCATACTTACATACATGTTTATGTCCTGACACCTGACCAAGTTTGTCTTTCAGAATAGCATATATGTATTGGATAAATATGTACATATGTTGTTTGTTATATGAAGTGGGGTGGGGTGTAGCTCAGTGGTAGAGCACATGCTTTGCATGTAAGAGGTCCTGGGATCAATCCCCAGCATCTCAGCATCCCAGGGGCATAGGTGATTTCTCCTTCTGTAAGTCGCTTTGGACAAAAGCGTCTGCCAAATGCATAAATGTAAATGTAAAGTGAAGTGGAGTGAAAGTGACCCGCTGGCCAGATATGGAGTGACCCCTACACAGAATTTGTGCTCTGCATTTAACTCATCACAGTGTACACAGACAGCAGTGAACAAACACACTGTTAGCAGTGGAGCTGTGGCTCACGGGGAGCAGTCGGGATCTGGTGCCTTGCTCAAGGGCACCACAGCTGTGGTTGTTGAAGATGGGAGAGCAAGTGTTTCATCACTCACACCACCTTCCACTTGTTGGATCTGGGGATAGAACCAGTGATCTTCTGATCACAAGTCTATCTCCTTATGCACCAGACCGCAATTGCCACCATGTAATATTTTTTGTCTAATCTTAAAACAAAGTAATGCACATTTAACTTGAAGTATTCATTCATTCATCTTCATGTCGGCTTTCTTCCCTTTCGGGGTTGCCACAGTGGAATGAACCGCAACTCTATGGCATATGTTTTACTCAGTGGATGCCCTTCCAGCTGCAACCCATCGCTGGGAGACATTCACACACACATTCACACTTTAACACTATGGGCAATCGTTCTTACTCAATTCACTTATACTGCATGTCTTTGGACTTGTGGGGAGTAAACCCACGCAATCACGGGGAGAACATGCAAACTCCACACAGGAATGCCACCTGCCCCAGCCGTGCCTAGAACCAGCGACCTTCTTGCTATGAGACTTGAAGTATTGATTTTTCTAAAAACATTCAATTTCAATTGGCAGAAAACTGAAACCCCAAATCATTTCAGTCAACAATTCATCTATGACTTACCCAACTCATCAACAGAAAGACCAGGAGCAGGATTTTTATTTATATTATTTAATTGATAATGACAAAACTTAGTCACCTCAGATTAAAGTCATAAGCATTTGCATTATTAGCATTATAGACCTTTTCTTTCTTTTTAAGCAGGATTAAGTTAAGAAACCAAATATAAAGTACTTAAATAAACCCAGTATAGAAAGGCATAGCAGTTATTTTCACACATTGTGATTTTTTTAGCTTCTTTTATTTGCAAGAACCTTGCTGATCATAAATCATCCTTACGCTAAACATGAAATATTCAGATTTTGAGAGCATGAAATGACCCGAAAGGCTGAGTTTTCTTTGAATAGCTGTATACTCTCCTTGCTTTCTTCCTCTAGAGAGTGCAAGAAAAATAGCAGAGCTAAAATAGAGCTGGTCAGCAGAGGCATAAATAAATCTTCACCTCAGGCACTCGTGTGTGCTTAAAAACCATCTGTGGTAAGTAGTTTCAGACTGGACAGTCCTGAGAGACAGAAAACAGTAGTCGATTGTTTTTGCTATCAAAAAATAGCTCAGATGTTTTCAACTTATTGTATTTCAAGGGCAAGGCTGCAGATGATGCAATGTGTGCTTGATATGTATTCAAGGCATTCATTTTATCAAGAAGCTTCAGATGTTTAGAACACAAATACTTTCAAAACTTAATTTAACAAGTTGTTTGCTTTAGGGCTGAAAGGGTTAGGGGTCTTTGGACAGATCAGTCAATGTTCTTTGTAAACTGGGCCAGACAGTTATGCAAGAGCACAATAAAATTGAATTAGCCCTTTTCAATTGTTACATTTTACTTTGTGTAGCTCATGAGAGAAAGACAAAAGTGCATGACGTGGACAACTCAATAATAATGTGTTTTTCTACAAGCAAACAATGGTTTCTTAGCTTTCCCATTGGTTCGTTGGGTCAATGTTTCTGTTCACAACAGGTTTGTTCTTCTTGTTATGAGTTCTTTTTATTGAGCTGTTCAGTGTTGGGTGCGTACATATATGCTGATGACCTTCAAATATACATGAGTTGTGTTAAAGAAATACAGGACTGTTTTTGGTAAAGGGCAGTAACTAGTAACTCTAGTAAGTATAACTCTTTCTCTTTTTTGAAAAGTAATTTGTCTGAAACAGTGGACTCAGTATTTCAACCAGTATATCCTCCTGAGACCCAGCCTTTTCATATATGTCCTCTGTAGTGCACATTAGCTTTTGGTCTATATATTTTGACTAATTTGAGTTACTCTACTAGCGACTCTGATGTGGATTCTGTGCACATTTCCAGTCGCTCCATATTCTGTTGTTCTGTTGCTGCATTTTATTTTTAGTTTACACGTTGGTCTGCACATTACCTCCAAAGCACATCTCTTAAACACCTTGGACTTCTGTAGTTATAGTTCAATTACTTTATATTTTACTACCTCTATTTCTAGAATATTACTATATTGTATTTACTTTTGTACTTGAGTAATTTACTTATATAATCTGTCTCATTGTGCAACTGTGTAACGGGTGTTATGGTACCTGTGTTGCTGTGCACAATATTGTGTTGTTTTTTTAATCAACGCTGGAGAGTACCCCTGTACCCCAACACACTCCTTGTGTGTGTGCAGGCAATAAAGATCTTTCTGATTCTGATTCTACTTCAAGTTCTGATGTGCTCAATAGTCGACATCCTGGCCTTTACAATGATACCTAATTTGTTTGTATGGGATAAGTGGGATTTTGTTTTCATGCTGAGAGAAAATGGAGTTACATTGGAAGATATTTTCCCTAAGCGTCACAGTGGCACAGTGGGTAGCACGGTCATCTCACAGCTAGAAGGTTGCTAATTCGAGCCTCGGCTGGGTTGGTTGGCATTTCTGTGTGGAGTTTGCATGTTCTCCCGTGATCGCGTGGGTTTACTCCGGGTGCTCCGGTTTCCCCACAAGTCCAAAGACATGAGGTATAATTGAATTGAGTAAGAACGATTGTCCATTGTGTTAAAGTGTGAATGAGTGTGTGTGAATGTTTCCCAGCGATGGGTTGCGGCTGGAAGGGCACCTGCCGAATAAAACATGTGCCAGAGGAGTTGGCGGTTCATTCTGCTGTGGCGACCCCGAAAGGGAAAAAGCCGACATGAAAATGGATGGATGGATGGATATTTTCCCTTGGTTCTCAGGGGGATAAGTGTTAAAGTGTTGTTTCACCAACTGCTCTTCCTCAGGAAGGTGAGAGATTTTCTAGATAGACATTGTGCATGGAATATTTGCTCCGATAGCTTGACTTAAGTTTACAGCAGCACTTTGTTCAACTGTGTAACCACAAAGTCACTGCTAAAAATTCTGGATGTTGCTGTCCGGGTTCCGGAAACTACAGCGCTGCTGCTAATCAGATTCATTCAAGAATCAGAGCTTTTAGTGTGCTTAGTCCCCAATGAAACTATACCAAAAATGCAGGTCCTTAATAGATTTGTACATGTTTAATAAAATATTAATTTAACAAAATAATAGAACACCCTTTCAGACAATGCTTCCCTTATTCATGGTTCTGTTAATGAAGAATTGTGAATTTTAAGGTCCATTTCTTTAAAATGTTATGGATTTTCAAGGTCTTCTGAGAAAATAGGTGTTTCTGCAAAATGTGCAAAAAAACTTGTTCAAACCTTACTCTTCCTGTCTTTTTCAGCCGGCTTCCAGGGGCCGTCAATGAATGCAGAATAAAGTGCCTGTATGGGGTTAAGAAGGAAGTGTGTTATCTGTTAATCACACACAGATTCACTTTGACAACAAGCCAATTTGCTTGCTAAGTAAAATGAACTTGCTCCAGATGTCCAAACACCCCTGGCCAGGCTTCAGGCATCCCTGCTTGGACAAACTCAAGCAGGCTGATCAAACGCCCTGGCTGCCTACATTGTTTATGTGTGGAGAAGCCAACAAGGGTGAACTGGGCCCTGAAGGAGTTGGTACGATGGGTCAGGATTGGGGAACAAGCCTCGTCATGTCCACTGGAAAGAACTCTTCGACCCCCTGCCAGTTCCTGATCTTTATCTGACCTTCTGTGAGGTGCACTCAACTAATGGCTCAAAGCAATGCAAACCCAAAGGCCTGAAACACTACGGAACTGGTTTTGTCTCCTAAGTGAGGAGCACTTGGTGAGCGTATATATTGCAAAATATGAGTTTCATTTTACAGAGCTAAAATGATGATAGTTTCAAATAATAGCTCTAAATGATAGAAAATTACAAAAGACAGAAAACCTTTAAAAAGTAGAATAGTTGGAGAATATAATACAGAGATTAATTTGGATTTTCATGAAAAAAAATCCAGTTAGTGGAGAGTTAAAAGTGCAACTCAAAAAACACAAGGCAATGATGTTTAAAATAAAAATAAAAAGTTCAATTTAAGTGCTATTATCACTTACAGTAATCCAGAAAATTAGTGGACATAAAGAAGATATCAGAAAATTATAAAATTATGTAACTAATCAAGTAAGATCTGGTTTTTAATGCAGGTTTCCTTTTTACAAAATTATTTGAAAAACACAATAACACATGGAACTTAAACATAAAGAGTGGATAGAAATGTTGATTGGGTTGGTTGGACTTCTATTTTGCAAGATGCTTTTAGGGCAACTACCTAAAATGTAACTGCCACTACCATTGTGAAAAATCGACTATTGACCCACTTGAGGTCAATTTCTCCATCTCCTTCTCTTCTGGTTCATATAGACCTGGTGAAAGATCTGGGCATGCTTCGCTGGGAGAACGGATGTTGAGGCGCATCCTGGGACATGTTTTGACTTTTCCTTGTTACCACTTTTCAAGTGATTTGGAAACAAACCAACAAGTCACTTGCAGTAACTTCACACAGGCTTCCTGATTTGGAGGACAAAGGAGGAAGTCAGGGGTGAAGAGAGGAAGAGTAGCTAGAACAATTAGATGAAGTGAAGGAGATAACAGAGAGAGAATTGATGGGGGAAGGATTTTGAACAATTTGATCGATAATGTCAGGCAATCTAACTCTAGAAGCAATAACAATGTGCAATAGTTCTTTTAAGTTTCACCCCTTGCATGATCTTAGAGCTTTTGTAGGTACCTTTATTAAATTAGTATACAAAAAATGTGTTAAAAAAGTAAGCCGTTTCATAGCCATTTTTTTGTCAGTAAGTATGTTAATAGGAAATATGTAAGAGCAAAGAGTCAAAGTTGTAAACAAGCCTAAGTGAAAAGATGTGGTAAAATAAGAGTAAATTTTCAATACTCTGTAGTTTTAAAACTTGCTTTGAAAATTGTGCTATTCAAGAAATGCCATAACATCTTCGAGAAGGGTGTAAGAGAAGACAAAGCCTGTATTTTTAAACACCCAGGATGAAGGTAAGGAAGTGACAGAAATATCTGTTTTTTGCTTAAAAGACAAAACACAAAAGAAGAGGATGAGAGGGTCTGAAGGAAGGGCTGAGAGACTGATGACATGGCCTTTCTCTTATCTGTGCAGGCGTCTTATTGTGCTGTTAACAATACTCAGAGGAAAACTAAGAACTGCTGAAGATCTGAAACAGCAGAGATCGATGCCAGAGATTTTAGTGTCCTTGTAACTCTAACCTAAAGACTGAGCACAGAACAATTGAATCATACCCAAACTGGAAGTTGTGATATTTACTGAACTATCAACAAGAATTGCTATACATATACAAAATAAACATTAAAGGTATTTGATGAAATATCTATTTTAAATCACCAAAGCAACAATTCTAATAGCATCTACTCATATGATCCAATGCAATGGTCTATGCTATGCTAAGCTAAGCTAAGCTAAGCTAAGTTCGTCATCAGAACAAAATAAATGCTGAACATGTTCCAAAACAAGTGTGAAAAGTACTCGACATTCTCCTTTAAGACAGCCAGGGAAGCCTTTTTATCAAAGCATCATTTGGAAATAGCACATCTACAGATAGCACACTACTGGTCAACTATTTGTAATTAAATCTTTGAACGGAATTAATCTTTCATAACTTTCAAAACTTTACCAATCGTATCTTAAAACATTTCATTTATGGCAGTGAAGAGAAAAATGTTTTACATTCTCTCGCAATAGAAAAGGTAATAGAAATTATTTTTTGTGGTGGAATGCAAAACTATTGTGAGAGAATTTAATGCATTATAAGGGAACACAAAATAAATGTTTAATATTGTTAAATTATTGCATGTATCTCGCTTATTACCATGTCCCATGGGGCTGTATTTTCCAGCTTTGATAGTGCAATTTAAATAAAGTAAATTTTAAAAGCATAATAGGTTACTTTTAAAGCATAATTTGACCATTGATTATTGGACACTCCAAGAAGAGACAGATGTTATGAACTAGCACAAAGGTTTTGGAGGTCTATTTGAGGCTCCCGGAGTGCTGTTACAAGCATAGCCATCAAAATGTGGCAACTGTTTTTCAATCTTCCAATCATCCAATGTTCTCTATTCTCAGAGTTTTGGTGGCACAAACAGCCAACTAGATGCAACATGTTGAGGAATCCACAAATGATGTCATCGAGAAACATTCAGACTTCAGTTGGAGTAAAAAATTGTGTTTCAGGTTATCTAAATCTTAGTATCAAATCTGAGTGATGACAGAAAACAGGGCTATCACAGTTCAATTCTGTCATTTCAGTCATTTATTATCTTCCACGGGTCTTCTTACACGAACAGAGATGATGAGTCTAATGTCAGGTGTCTGTCAACACATGACTCAAGCACTCTGACAGCTACGTGCACAGAATGGAGTACAACTGCTCAGAAAACGGTAAGTACCCCAAAGGTTAATAGGAGAAGTGAAGTGCTTTCTCCACAATATACTGGAAGAGCTCAATATTTACTGCGGACCTCCATCGTTTGTTTACCCTGGTGGTTAGTGGAAGATAAGCTGTGTGTTGTTTATACTTTTAGTGAGCACCTGGGTTTTCCTGTTCGGTTTATACTCACCCCGGGATCTGACGGCAGCCTGTCCCAGCTTGAACTAGGAAAAATGGAAACAGGATAGCCTTCAGTGATGTCAGGATGATGTCAGTGGCTGTGAGGATTGATGGGGCCATTAATTTGCAAGAGATTTACACACACTGCACACAAACACACACACGCACACACACACACACATTTTTCAAGTAGAGGACGACAACAGGTTTAAAATGCAAAGGCAAGTCAAATATTGGTTAATGACATAGCAGAACTTATTTTTTACTTTAGACGTGTTCCCTTTTAAATCTGTTTAGCAGATCTCTCTTAAATAAAGGCATTTTTTAAAATGTGCCTTACAATTTATAGTTGTTTCTGTTGTTTGATTGACTTTATGTGGATTTTATTCCCCAATCCTTTTGAACTCCGCCATGTGATATACGACAATATGCATAAATTAAACATTTATTTGAATTACACATTTAATTCAAGTAACAACAGAACACTAAGGTTAGCACTCACAATCTACAGCATATACAGCATACAAAAATAATGTTTTGTATTTGTAATGTTTTTTGGTCAAAAAGCAGCAATACAAGTCATATGGGTAACGTTGTGTTCACACCAAAAAGCAGGAAAGCTGAAAAACGTCTAGTCCTACATCGCACTAAAAATCATCTGCTATGAAAATCTGCCTCAACATGCAACTTAATGTGTGGGTCTCAGTTCTCTGCATCAAATAAATGTGCCTCAATATTTTTCACTTCTTTTGTCACACTACAACTACAAATACACAAACTCCTCAACAGCACAGTGCTAGATTGTTGTTTCAAGTTTTCATGTAAGTGGCTCGAATTGTTACATAAAAGTATTAGTCAGATGAGTCAACAAGTCACACATTTAACTGACAGCTCAATTTATTAAATGATTTCCAAATCATTGAACTGCAAAACAATGTTGCTTTCATGTAAATCAGTAAAGCTATCACTGGACACTACATACAACCAATTGCACACCTGCGCCAGCTATTATGATCTCTTTCCCAAGGTCTCTCAGATTCTTGCTGATGAAAGGCAGGCTTGCGTCAGTGAGGTCTCCCATGGTACCTAAAGCCACAGTCTACACAATACTGATGACATAACCCCAGGTGCTGCACACCTGCAGCACACTCACCCTTTTCTCAATCTGAGAACTGTCTGAAATCCCCTTCTATCAAAGCACTCGTATACTGTCCGTCCTCTATTCTCTTCATCCCCTTGTTAGCTCAAAGACACATGAACATAGTCTACCCTGTGTTTCCTCCACATCCCACTTTCCTAATCTTCCTTTTATCGTTGTTTCTCCTCTGGGCAATGACTAGTGTGTGGTGTGTTGCAGTTATTAGCAGTAATAGCAAGTGCGGATGTGTCATTGTGCTCAACTTATTATTTTGTCTACAGGCCTTAACATTAAAAAATGCTTCATTACAGGCATTATATTGAGAAAATATGCATTAATATTTTTGAGTTCCCGATGTGACAATACAAAGTAATTAGCATTGCACTCCCTATATCTGTATCTATAAAAACACAATCACGTGTCAAAAATGCTTTTGTGGTTTTCTACTACATTCTGTATCCAGTACAGATACTTTTTGTTTTAGGTTTTTTTTTGTTGAGGTGAGGTTCCATGACTCAAGGGTTGAGTCAAGAAAAACCAATTCTTAGTTGTGATGAGCTCATCGATTGACCAGAAAGCACCTAACAAACTCAACTGACACTTTTTTCTTTCTACAATCATCTTTTAACCAAAGACTTTCATTTGAAGTCAACATATCCATATTGTGTGCGATCCACGTTTTTCAGTTCCATTGCAGAGTCCAATCAAGTGGAACTACATGTAGACGTTGTGGAGTGATGTGCCTTGAGTTACATGTCTAAACCAAGTCCAGTGGGAACACAGACTCTAACCATGTCAATTGGAATGAAGCCAAACTAAGCATGTCGTGCCATTTCCATTGGTAATGCAGCTCAAGTTAATTTAGTTCTGAGGAAGCCTGTAGGCAGCCAACACCTTTTTCTCCAATTTTTAAAATAACATAAACTCTTGGATCCCAACATTAATTTGTTAATTAACAACACCGCCATCTTAAGCTTTTTAGAGTTTTGTTGTTCTAGCTATTGTTTTCTGTTCAAATGACCCAAAAGTCTTAATTTAAGAAGCTAAATGCAGGCTTTCAAGTCAAGGATTAGATTGGTTTTCCTCCCCTGAGGTCTTGTGCGATGACAGGCACACAATGGAAAGCAGAGGCCTATCATTAGGAACACGAGCTAGATTGATTGGCTGCCTGAGCCTCTTTGCTTAAGCTAGGAGTGGATGCCCACACCCTCTAAACTGCAAACCCAGCCCAATGCAACATCTACTTTACTCTTCACTCACATGAAAGAACCAACCTCGGTTGCTCATTAGGGTGTACTGTTATTATAAATCTTCACTTATCATTGACTCAGCACAAGCTAATGGACGGAGAAGAAAAACAAAGAACAGACTTGGTATGGGTAACAGATGCTTGCCTGATTTTTTTTCTTCACACTCAAAGTGTTTGCTTGTGTGTTTTATGCACTAGGATATGGAATCTCCCATTGTTCGCAACACATTCACACCAAACACAATAAGGTTTAATAACCACATGCAGAGCACGAAGAACCCACATGGTGACCCTAGAGGCACATCTACAGTATGTTGGAAAGAATTTTGTGATGAATTGCTTTCCTTCTAACTTAATGACCTTTATCCACAGTGTGGATGGCCTTTGCTCCTTTTGATTAATCATTTAACTGTATATTATGATCTGACCTCATCACAGGCATCCCTATAGTGTAGCTCTTCAAATGTGCTATTATTTGTACAACTTTTGAGACTTTTGAGACTTTTTCTAACCCTTCTAACATTCTAATTTTAAATGTCAAGCGCTCCTCAAACACTAACAATGAAACTGCAGTTGTTGACACAACACAGCAATTTTTGAATACTAAAAATGACTTTATTTTGTCATTTTATTTTAGAGCTGAACTTTTACATTTGGCGCACAAGGCATGGTAAACCATAAAGCACGCTTTATTGTCAGACTTCAAACATGTCTGAATTTGAAAAAACCAACCTTTGAGGCAATATAGTGCATTTGTTATAGTGGAAATAGAAATTTAAATTACAGCTGTTTATTATTTCTTTACTGATGTTTACTTTACTGAACAAATAAAAAAAAAATTAATTTTAAAATTAGATGTTGTCTATTTTCTTGCAAATATTCCTCAAAATATGATATATCTGGATTTTAAAAGTTATCTAATACTATAAAACATTTACATGGTGAGAATTTGTCGGGTTGTGCTTTTTGTAAATTTGTTAAATAAATTAACATCAATTTAAAACAACAAACAAACTATAGCTCACTGTTTTCCTAGAACATGCATACAAATATATAGGACATTTTTAATTGATCTATAAATTACAATATTTGCATAAGTTGAATTAACTAAACATTCTTAAGGGAATCCAACTGTACAATTTTCTGTTAACATTGGTTAACGATGGGTTAACGGTGAAGTTTTGGTAAATCTGCTTTTTCCACAGTTTATTTCTTCATCATGATGTGCATTTTGAATTGTTTAAAAAAAAATTTACTCTCATGTCTATTTTCAAGAACTGAATGTGATATTTATGGACATATCTTGTATGGCTAAATGAGTTTTCCCACTCCTTTTGACAACACGTGATATATATGTTGCCTCCCAGACTGTCTGAACCACAGCGGATTAACTCTTACTTGTGGAATTTCGAAAAGCATTCATCTCAGTTGGTGCTTATCCCTCCGGCCGTTTAAGAGTTCAATTGTAACACATCTTCTTTTCAGTTATGTAGGACACCTTTTTTTTTCTTCCTTTTTTGTATGCAAAGTAGGACCACCAAAGATGAGTGTACAATTTGTCCGATTTACAATAGTTAAAAACTCAGTTTTTGTTTTTTTTTAGTGTTGCCCAAGCAGATCTCAAAGAACAAAACTATATTGTTTGAGAAATTATATTAGTTTACAATCTGACATGGCAGACAGGAGTCCAACTGATGGCAGAGGTGGTTGAGGGGTGGGAGGGGAATGGTGAAGTCACCTAAACATGTCACGCACATTGAAATACTCAATTCATTGGCTTCATCTCATTTGTTTTGGATGAAACTAAAGTTACAATATATTTATTTTAAGCACTGTGCAAATTTCAACGGAAAATGGTCAAAAATTAAAAGTACAATTTATTTGTAACATTTCATTGGACTTCTTATGTAATGAGGGAAAGAAGGTTTGGTGCCTCTGCAGCACCAGTAACTAAGCAACTGAATAACAGTGAGTACTAGAGTACTGAGAAACTTTATTACAATAACGGGATTTCTAATCCAACATGATGAGGCATCTCTACTGCCTCTGCCTGATTGAAGGGTCAGTGATGCTTATTAAACATACTAAAATTAGTGCTGATCCCCATTCATTAAATTGGGCATGTACCATTGGCTACAGTAGCAAACACTGTAATATGTTTTTTAGTTCAGATAAAAAATATTTAATATGTAACAGATCAGATACTATAAGTTACCTAAACATGGTTGGAATAGCTTTATAAACTTTTATTATTGAATTTATTAAACTGCTTATGGTGCAGGGTTTAGCTGATGCATTAATTTACTGGTTGCTTAAAGACAGAAGTGAAAGTATTTTGCTTTTGACTGGGTTTGAATCAGTGATCTATTCAGTCTGTGTGAGAGATAAGAGCGATTAAGTTGCTTGTTGTTATTTTTTTCTTCATTGGATAGTTTTATATATAAAACCATTTTTACTCAAGTAAGTATGATTTAAATGTAGAGAAGTACTTTCAACAAAATCTACTCAAATACATGTAAAAATACACTTTTAAAAAATTACACACTCAATTACAGTAGTAGTAAATGAATTTTGTAGGTGCAGGCAACTGGTTTATTGCAATAATTATTAATCCATCCAAAAAGACTCACCACACCTGAAGTGTCCACAACACTCAGTACTCCTCTTCCTTTTAAACAATCCCTTCTTCCTCTTTACCAGGTTACACAATCGACAATAATCATGTGTACACAGTTCTCTTCTTCTTCTCCTGATCCCCGGTGAGCAACAAAGTCAATATAGAGAGCTTAGTTCTCTGCCAAACCACTTTTTTCCATCATCAACATCAAAGTAGGAGGCCACAGAATTGTATTTGCACAGGGAACAATACACTTCCCATGACAAGCAGGCAATAAAACGTGTTCTTGTGTCATCATGCACCATGGATTTAGTTTTTTTTTTTGCTGCTCTTTGTGAGAATCTGTTTGTTTTTGGTCTAAGTGATTTGTAAATGAAGCAAATCCTTTTGATCAGATGAGAGACTCTTTCTTCCAACACCAACCAAAACTCAGCCATGTGTGTGCATGTTCTGTCTTTTCCTTTGTTTTATAACAAAAACATCATTATTCGACATCCCTGTTGAAACATCTAGTATCTGCTCATTAGGGACGGTTTATTGTTGAAGCTGGTTTTAGCCAGTTATGAGCAGGTTTTACTGGTCTCAAATTAGCCATTTGCTGTTTCTGGGAAAAGTTTGATCCGTGTTACTAAATGTAAAAAAAATATTAGCCCATTCTAATTTTTTAGATGGAAATGAAGAATAATGAAGGGTGACCAGACATGAACTCAGCATAAAATTAACAAAGAAAAGTCTGTAGAAGGTCCCTGAAGAACATCCAAACATCAGATCTTTTTGGACTTGATACCAATGGTGAATTTCAGCTTTTTCTTTCCATCCTACTCTTTAAAAGCCTCTTTTTGAAAATTGTGTGTAAACAGATCATGTCAAACTGTGTGCGAGAGAGACTTGGAACATCTGTTGCTCCTTCATTTGCTGGCCATAAACTTCTTCCCCAAGGCAGACAACATGCACTAGAGTATGTGTTGAAATGTTTAAAACGCGAAGAACAAAGAGCTTACTCACCTGTTCCTCTGGGTCTTCCAACAAGAAAAAAGCAACACAACAACATGGGTGGCTGCCAACACTTAAAGGAAAGATGAGTGGTGCAATAATACTGGTGAGGAGTCTGGTCCCACAAGTGAGAATGAAAAGTTTTAATGTAGCTTTACACCACCATCTAGCTTTCTGAGAAAGTAGAACAAACATTTTTTTAACCATAAAAATACAATGTTCAGCTTCTTGTAGACTTCACAGACATACAAACCATCCCGTGCAATACATGTCCACATCAAATGTGCCAGCTGTTATGCTGTCGTTCATTGTTCATTTCTTAAACTTTACCTGACTTACTGGTGTGAAAGATCAAAAGGATATCCTAGATAAATCATTCATGATCAAATTTGGGCCAATTGTGGCCTTAGTCTGGCACATCTAACATACTGTGAGCCAAACATAGTTCCAGTCTGGAAGTAGCTGCACTATTTTGAATTCTGCACAAAATAAATGGGCCACACGTTAAGTTTAAAGTTAACTTTGCTGTTGCTTGGGCCAAGCGTCTGTGACCCTTGTCTGGAATTAGGTCTGTTATGTATCGTAATCCATTGTAATACTTGAGCAAAGCAAGACTATTTGAGTTAGCCAGAGCTGGGAAAAGTAAAAATTGTTATGTGGATTTCTTAAAAACCTTTCCCAAATTTCACAAAAAGATCTCTAAAGATAATGAACAACATTAAAATTAAATTTAGGGCAACGTTAAATTTTAACCCAGCACATTTGGTTACATGTTTGATCCAACAGGCTGGGCTGTTTAGTTATTTAAAGCTTTTACATCAGTTACAAACACACAAAATTATTTTAATAACTACTGTAGTAATAATAGTTATCATCGTGTTTACAGGAATTAGACATAAATAATCATATGTTGAAGATATGAACAAATACAGTTTACATACTCATAAGTAAAAAAAAAAAAATATATATATATATATATATATATATACATATAACATTTATTTTAAATCCCAGACTAAAAGTTCCACAACGTATATATAAAAAAACATGACTGAACAGGACTAGGAAACATAAGCTGAATTACTTGAGACCAATGAGGACATTCTGAGAGCCTTCTTGGAAGCTAGAGTTTCTTGCAGGTTTCTTTGTTCGTTCGTTCCTTTGTTCGTTTGTTTGTTTGTTCATTCATTCATTCATTCATTCATTCATTCATTCATTCATTCATTCTTTCTTTCTTTCGTTCGTTCGTTCGTTTGTTCATTCATTCATTCATTCTCTTTATCTCATCCTTCTTATTTGGAGTCAAAGAGTTCTGCTTACATTTGGTGAAAGAACATGTTCGAGTCGTTCATCACAAAACCCCATTTATAACTATTCACTCTTGAGAACAAATTAGAGACTAAATCACCTGAAGAATGTTTTTTAACTCAACCGGTGAGATAACAGAGATAACACTTGTTAACCAGATGATTTTTGATAAACTTCCCAAATGTATGAACAGTATTTTACATTTTTATTGCAGAGCCTTAGTTTAGACTTTTAGTGTAGATTGATGGTTTGACAATAACTGTTCTTTTCTGACTTATTGTATAGCAGTCAGTGGGAAACAAAGCAACCTTGACACATTTAGCAATAAGATATTGTATATTTAATTTAAAATGTAGAGAACACTGAAAACAAAATAAATGGCCAAAATGTCAAAAGTATACCAATTCCTCCTGGTAAAATGTCCAGAAAAAAATAGTGTTACCAGTCAAGTAATCAGAGTGAGTAAGGTTCCTGCATAAATCGTCCGTTTAATATTTTACACAGTACACCAACTCATGGCTTTACTTTGGTTTTGAAAAGTTGCATACTTGAACAAATCCCTTGTGAACAGAAAGACTATGAATATGACAAGTTCAAACCAACATCAACTGCAGTCAATGCGAAATCTTCGACAATCATTCAGTCCAATATTAAAACAGCTTAGTGCAGGTCAAATGGTTGGCTCCCCCCACATCCACCGGCTCTGCACGTTTCCCACACAGCACTGTCAAAACCTTTGACCTTAGAGCCCCAAAAGAGGTAAGGCTAAACAGGACCACCCTGTCAGTCTTACAGGGGCGCCCCAGGGGAGACTCACCCCTCCTGCTGCCTCCCGATGAGACACACGGTGCTAAGTAGACCTATTTCAGGGGTATACAGTGTTGTGGGAGCGATGGATATGAGCAAGGGTCTTGGTTGACAGAGTGTCTGTGTGCTTTCACTGAGTAATTGATCTCACTGACTTCAAGAAGTGCTCTTGGAAGAACAGACTCTAAATGCTGACATCTGTCCCTACTTCCCTTCCAGAGGGGCCCGTTTATGTGGGCAGATCAGGTTCAGTGTGTCAGAGTGCAAACGCAGTGCATTCAAACTAACAGCAAACATAAATTCAATGAAAATGTGCTGGAGCAGAAAGTGAATAGCACTGAGATTAATTTTTAGATGTCAAGCACAACTTCAGTCTTATAAAGTACAAAGTAAAATTATCCAGAGTAGGACCAATTACATTCTGAAGTACAGATAACACAGATAAAGATTTAAAATGTGTGACATTATCATTTAAATCACCAATTCTTAATATTCTTAATAAACATTTCACTATAAAATCTACTACTTTATTAATCTCCAGAAGAATGAAAAAATAAGAGTTTAACTCAAACATTTTTGTGGTTCAAGTTGAGAGATTTGATGTTCATTTCACTCTATATAGAGTAGGACCAAATTTTAAAAAGAACAAAATCAATTTCACACTAGATTTTACTGTGTACTACTGTATATTAATTTCTTAGATTTGTGAGCTCAAACTGGGGAACAAGTAAAGATTTGATTAGATTTGAGTTATTGGATGAGTGCTGTTTATTTGGCAAAGAAAATCTGTACGATTGAGATGTGTAAATCTCTCTTTATCACCTGCCATATAATGCTCTCAGGGAAACGACGAGAGCCCTAATAAAACTTCCGGATTTCACCCCATGCCTTCTTTCAGTTAATCTCCATTATGCAAACTTCCAGTTCAGCTGAAGGCAATAACTTCTGGGCCTCTGTAGTTACAGGTGTACAAATTAGATCCCATGGTAGGTTTTACTGGTTATAAAGGGGAATTTACAGGGACTTTAACACGAACATTAGGATCATTTAAAAGCAATAGAGAGAGAGTCTTTGTATTAGAAACGATGGCAGATTTGGCCTTCCGACCCAAATAATTTAGCTCACCACATTGTGACAGCAAATGACGGCTGCCATCACTTCCATTTAGGTTTTGGTTTCAGTTTTTTTATACTGCATTATTTGGTATTTTACATCAAATGTACATTTCCTTTAGTATAATTTCCAAATTGTATTCCTTGTTATGCTGTGGGTGAGAAAAACTATAATATATAACACCACATTATATACTTTTTTGATTAAATTTGATATAAAGATCTAATTTAGATCTAGAGTAACTGAGGAGCTCTCTGTAGTAATGGGTGTGTAATTGAATATATGAGTGCTACCAGAAAACATGGCTTAAGAAATTCTTAAGAAATTCTTCATAGCTTAAGAGAAACCCGTCAGTGTAAAGAAGCTTTATGACTAACAAAGATTTGTTATCAGCCCAATTCTGATAGAAGATCGACTTTTTTTATATGTATGTGCAGAGAAAAAATATCTTTAAAGAATTGTTTATGGAAATTGAATTGTACAATTGGGATTTTGCTTATGCTGTAAACATAAATTAAGGTAAACTTTAAGCCTCCAAGACAGATATCCAGGTATATGTGGGGGAGAGTCCCTTTTGTGCCAACCAGGAACCATAGAAAGCGTCACAAAAATATGTTGCTACATCTCACCACTACCTTGGTCATGTTGCATAACTATGTACTGTCAATGGCAGCAATCATGCGATGAGGACACCTGTACAGACAGTTTGCATGCCTGCGCCACTTTTCAAATTATCTAGTGATGAAATTGGACATGTTGGTTATTCAATCGTAAAAACAAGTATTTTTAATTGAAAACCTCAAACTGTAAAACACTCAAATTAAACAATCACAGAATATGTTAAGAAATGTATAACCATAGAAAAAAAAGTATGCTTGTGGTCTGACCAAACAAATAGATTCCAGGGAGCGCTGACAGCAGGATGTAGGAATGTCCCGGCAGGTAGTGGAGGGGCCCAGGAAACACTGGGAAGCAGAAATCTGTGCTGTCAAACAATGGAAGCCGTGTGTGGCTGAGATATTTAAAAAAATCCATGAGAGAGAGGAGGGGATCATGTTACCCAGTCCCACTTACCTGCTCAGTTCAACACAAGAAAGAAGAGGGAGGGGAGAGGGGTGTAAGGCATTCTTAGAAACCCCAAAAAGATGATGTACATGTTTTTGTGACAACACAGATGTGCATGCCAATAGCATAACGTTTTTGAGAAAATTGCATTAGAGTGAACATGAGAGAATGGAAAAAGCAAGAACATAAAAATATGTGGATGATTTTTTTAATAGTTTTGAGAGAGATTTTAAGAGATTGTTCAACCACACAATGGCAAAGTGTTCATGATTGCTCAGTAGGCGGGAGTGGGTTTATTTTGAATACACTAAAGCACATGACAATTCATCTGTTTATCATAATAGAAATATTTGAAAGAAAGTCTATCCATAGTTGACAAGAATTATTATTACCTAGTTGAAAATTGGCATCAATTATAAGTCTGTATTGTAAAATTTCATTAAAGCATCTATAAATTTTTCTGTGATCATTTAGCACAACATATCAGTATTTCTAAAAAATATTTAGAACAAAATATATAGTCAGGTATTGGTCTCTGTTTGCCATAAAGTTCCAACCTACAAAAAGTTTTTTTTAATAAATTGGGTCAATCTTCCCTTTAATTTTGTATTTAGTCTAGTTTACTGTTTGTACATCTCTCAAACAACAAAAGAGATCAACAACAACATCAACAGTTTAAAAACATTTCACCTTAACTGTTTCAGCAAAACATGCATGTTTGGACTTCAATGCTTAAACCCAGCAATTGCAACATGCAAAAGTTGTACATAAAATTAACTGAGCTATAGGTAGTAACTGTGTTCAAGCCCTAAAACAACTGACTGACTATGTCACTAAAATTAGTCACAAGCAACAGTCTTGGCTTAGCTCTCAGAGAACAACTGCTAAAGTGCAAAGTTTATCCAGACTAGTTCTTTGGCACCTCAGCCTCTTTACACCCTAACACCTTCACACATCTTTAGTAAAAGTATTCATCGTAACAGTATGGGGATTAGATTTACCACTCTGGGGTCAAGTCAACACATTTCTAAGTTTATAAGTCACTTCAACTTGGCATACAATTCTATTGTAACCACATCTCAAATACCATTTTGATAATGTAGAGTATTCATGAGTTTCCCTATTATAAGACAAGCTTTGTTAGCTCATAGATACAGCCATTACTGAAGAAAGTTTAGGGCTTTAAATATCTGCTTAAGTACTGTATGCATGTAGATAGTCTCTGGGCAGAATATGAAGCAGAACTTGCATCATACATTTCTTGGCTGGCCACACAGAGAATAAGTGCAAAGTTTAAATTCAAACCTGATTGTAGCAATATCGTAACACTTTTTCCACACAAGGTTTACATCTTTCTTTTATTTGATTACCTTGTACTCCAGATTGTCAGGTACTCCAGGTTCTCAAGAACATTTCTTTTTGCTCTGCCTTATTCTCAGACAATTGTGATGCTAATAAACTAAACATTTTTCTCAGTTGAGAAGCAAACTAACAGAACACGCAAAAGCTATAATTAGCACTAGCTATTATTGCCCTTAAAGGAGACATTTTTTGAAAAAGTCTGATTCTCCAACTAGTTATAGAGTTCATAAAGATTCATAAAGCAAGTTTATGTCATTTTTTTTAAACTGGCACATACAGTTTCACCATGTGCTTAAGCTTTATACAGACTTGTGTTTTCATTGTTTGTCAGCTCTTTATGTTTGTTTTTTAAGGAGAGGAATTAAGTCGGTTAAGAGGACTTGTAAGGTGTAGCTGCGTTTCAGAACTTGAGTTCGAAACCTGAGACCTTCTTTAGATCCTACCTTCTATATCTCTGCCTTCCCTTCTTGTCAGAATGTTCACTGTTCCATTGTAAAATTGTCTCTTAAAATATTAAAACAATTTTTTTTGGTATCTTTTATCATGTATCTCAATTTTGTAATGAAGAAGCTCTTAACAGCCCAATAAATTGTGAGAGAACAGAACAACTTGCTATGATAGAAGGGCTAACGTATAAAATCCTACCGCAGTAGTCCAAACAATAGAATCAAAACTTCACAGCGCTGGAAAAGCCACATGCGTTTAGGTTGACAGGCCTCCATAACATGACATTGCCTCCATTTCCACAACAGGTCACAAAGAATGCTACTGCTACTCTTTGAAGCAGTTTAGCAGTCTGATGGAGGAAATGGTATTCTGTACAGGGATGAAGAGCTTTCTCTTTAAATTCATCCCAGATTTTTTTTCTCTCACAGTTGGTGCTTCAAAGAACTTATTCAGGGACAGCTATTTATCACAAGGCCTGACAAACAGCCTCCATGACATGTACCTGATTCAGTGGACATGATTTATGAACTTTCCCTCTCCCCAGATCTAATGATCAGCAGACGGTTTAATGTAAAGGGGCTTTCCATTACCTGAGTCTGTAACCTTGAATGACGTCATTCCTCAGCTGGCAGGCGATGGGGCCCTTGAGTCAGCGGATCATAATAAACATCTGCTCCATTCTATATAGCGCTGTCCAGTCTAGATGGTTGAGAAGTTACGAAGAGGTTTGCTGTAAGAGATGTAAAACAAGGGGTTCTAATGTATTAGGACATAAATATGTGCATGAGCAGGATGATTTATTAACTTATCAGCGTGTTCTTATCATTGTTGCTATCTGGAAGCTGCTGCTTGTACAATCTAACAGTCTGTAATTCTGCTTCTATCCACAAAGCAAGTATTGAATTTTCTAACTTTCTATGGTATGGAAACCAACACCATACCATATATCACATGTCATATGTGTTTAAAAAAAAAAAGATTTGTTTTGTAATATAATTTTTGAAGTAACCTAAACAAACCACGAGCATGTTTGTGTAGGTGTATAATAATGTGGAAGATAGAGGAGACTCATGGAGACTTCTTTCAAACACTGGCCCTTCTTGTTCATCAATGGACTCCATTCACAACCAAAGAGGCTTTAACATTTCTTTCATTAAAACCTCTACGAAGTAATTCATAGAAAACTTTCTTTTTAAAATGTACAGTAGTTTGCATTTAGATTTTTCTCTTGAAATGTTTTTATTTGTAGCTAATAAAAATCTTGAGGAGACAAATAACATTTTAAATAAAGTAATAGCAAAGTGAACATGATAATTTATAGCTCATGTATCATCAAATCATCACTTCATTACTTACCATCAGTTACAACAGTCGAGTAGGGAGTTCCGCAAGGATTTGTTCTGGGGCCCACTCTATTTTCAATCTAAATATTATATGTCACTATATATATATAATAATGTCACTCAGCAAAATTATTGGGAGGCAAAATCAACCACCCTTCAAACCTAAATAAAATCTCAGAATGTGCTGCTCATATTAATGAATGGTTAAAAATCCTGATAAATACGGAAATATTACCTAATATTCTTAGAAGCAACTGTACAATCTTTCAGTGTTACATATAGAGCTGGTGAAAATGAACACACTGTTCATTTTTCCCCTACAGTTAAACATCTCAGTGTTATTATAGATAGCAAACTGATGTTTAAGAACGTCTTTTTATGTTGATATCAACACCTTCATTCACCTAAGGAACATTGTTAAAGTGTGGAACATGCTCTCTATTGTAGATGTAGAAAAACAAGTGCCCTTTAGAATAGGCTACTGTAACGCTATGTTAGCTACAAAAATTACAGTTAGTTCAAAATGCAGTTCTCACAAGAACAAAGAAATATGATCACATTAGAACGATTTTGTCTTCTTTTCATTGGGTGTGGGTGTTTTACTCCTGTTCTCCTTTTTTCCCACATCAATAAAAAACAAGGGTTAAAACTGAATCATTAAGGTAATTACTATATTATGAATATTAACATACATTTTATAAGTTATGTGTTAATTGTCGGGAAACCGACAAGAAGAGAGAATGATGCCACACCCACTGAACTGAAGTAACAGGCCCACCTTATTGGGTGGATGTTAAAACTAGCGGGTCGAGAGGAAGAGCTCTTCTCTTCTGTCTTTTCATTCCTACCTGTCGATCCAATTTTTGTTCCTTATCTATCCTCACGTGACTATTTTTTTCTGTGGCCTGTAGCCCATAGCCTTAGTGTATACTTTCACAACTTTCAATCAACTAAATCTTGAATGGCTGTGATAAACAGTGTTTCTGATTTACTGTTCAGTATCCTTTTATTATTTTACAAGGAGAAGATACTTAACATGCCCATTATAAAATTTACGAGCTGTAAAATGTCTCTCAGGTTCTTCTATTGTTAGATAAGCCACATTAGCTCATAGGTACAGCCGTTCGCTTTAAATATATTTTGTTTTCATCTGCTCAAGTTCTGTAAGAATATACTCAATCACTAGGCAGAATCTCAAGTGGAACGTATACCCTGCATGGAGACAACAGCAGAACTGACAGTCCTCAAGAATGATTAACAAGAGAAATCTCTTTCACAAGGCTACACTTATTTACTGTCATTTATTTCACTGTTCACAGCATCAGTTCATGCAGGTAGGGCCTCATGATGTGTTATGCAATGATTTAAATAACAGGTTTTGATTTGGTTGAGGTTTGACTCAGGCTTAGACAAGCTATAAAGCAATTCACCTTTCCATGTACAATTACATTTGATAGATTTATTGGAAAGGCTCCATGAGTGATTTCTCCTGAGTTTTGAATAAACATACACACCCTATAGATGAAAAAGAGAGCATTGGTCTTATAAACTCTCATGAGTTGAAATGCCACACTATTTGTTTCACCCTGAACCTGTTAGAATTCATCAGATTGTATCATAAATTGAGAAATAAATTGCGAGGATCTTTTCTTTGTTGTCAGGTAGAGTGTCTGTGAGCGCCCTTGTACATTTATGGCCAATTTCAGTTACTAGTTTTCTGACAGTGGGCGCTGTTGTTCTTAAGTGGCTCTGTTTTACATTTCACAGAGGTCAAGGTCACTTGAAGAGCTGGTACGAGGAACTTCCTCACTAATGAGAACAATTATTAGACTGAATGACAGGCACATACTCTTCCTCTCTACGTGATGTCAGAGTTGAGGTTTTCTTCTGCGTGTACTTCCAAAAGTGCCTGCAAGACCTCATTAGAAATGTTTGAAGAACTGCATGTTTTTCTCATTAATAAAATGTGTTCTTTGATCTAGCTGAACCATGTGCCAAACTTTTTGCTTTGATTTATATTTAGGTAAGAACTTTCATGTTATTTCCCTTGTTTTGTTTTCCATTTGAACCTGGATTTTTAAAAATATGACAAAGAGCACTCTTTGAAAGCTGTTCATTTTTAAATTGTGTCAAATTGATTTTCTTTACTTTTAGATACATTGTCTGTAAAATTAGTTTTTCCTTGTGTTATGTAATAATAATAATACTACTAATAATAAAAACTTTATTTCATAAAGCACCTTTCAAACTGGCTAACCAAAGCGCCAAACAGAGAACAAAAGTAAAACAATAAAACAAACTACATGATCAACAGAGATAAAAGGTATTGGTTAGTTAGACAATGAAATTAAAATCAAGGGCTAAAGTTAAAGCAATATAAAGTAAAAAAAAGTCAACAATCATAAGCTATTTTTAAATTCTTTTCATATTAGATTTAAAAATTGTATAACTTTGTGCAGACCATGGAGCACTTTATATTGCGGATTAAAATTATAATATCCACACAGAAGCGGACTGGAGCAAGTACAGTGTTTTAGGAATTGGTGTGATGTGTTCTCATGCTCCGTTGAACAGCTGAATTCTGAACATACTGCAATCTATCCGGAGTAGACCTAGAAACCAATCCAGGAGAGCATTACAGTGATCCATACGGGATGTGACAAATGCATTGAATAGTCTTCAGCGAAGGACATTTCGCAAGTGGAAAATTTTTGATTTGACCATGGTTTGTACTAACTATGTAATGCTATATAGTTTCATTAGAATATAAATCAAAACCCTTTTCAACCCTCATAAGAGACTTAATCTAATCTAATTTTTATACCAAGCAACATAAACTTAGATGATTTAGATGATATTGTAAATGATGCAAAACAAAACAGCTGAGAGGGCAGCCTGCTCTTTATCTGTAGCTTGTGGCTTTTCTCTGCTCGACTGCGTGAAATCTGTCTATCTCTCTGTAGTGCTTTTCTTCTATGACCCCCAGCCTGACCCTGGCGATCCCTTCACCATCACTCTCAGCGGAAAGAGGACGATAATCCAGAAGTCTACAACCCTCTGATTGGGAAGAGAAAAACTGAACATGAGATAACTTTACAAAAACAATGTACAGAACATCTACCATGACTTGAGAAGTATGCTGGTTCAGCGGTTAGCCCCCGCCCTCTTCAGGCTCTGTCAACAGTGAGCAGTAGAAATTATATGGATTCATGTCGGCCGCTTGCATAATAAGCAAACAAGGAGAACAAGGCGTTTTGTTCATGTGTTCAGCTCAGAGACTGGATTCATTCAGAGGGGGAAACTGAGCGTGGGAGGGTGGAGGAGAGAACAAGTGTGTAGAACATTAATACAATACAAACTCTGTTCACTTGCTCCATTCGGATAAATGACAAACCAATCATTGGACCGAACATCACTGTGAAAGCACAGTGCTGGCAAACCTTCCACTTTGTTGATAATATAAAGTCTTCAGATTTTGTTTTATGAACCAGCTGAATATCATTTTGCCTCTATTCCTTCCACGCACAGTGAAACATCAACCAATTAATAAAAAGGATTTCCAACATTTTTTATACAGCCATCCATTACTTTACTCACTTATAATTGTTTAGAGTCACAAGAAGCTCACATTTTGGGAAAGATGGGGTGCATATCAGATTTAATTTTTCTAATAAAAGGTTTTAATGCTGTCTGCATTAGAGTTTATTATTGAATACAACTTGATTTTGGATTAAATTTTGATGTTTATTTTAGCTTTGATTGAATCTAGTGAAATAAAGTAGAAGATTCTCTTGGGAAAATATTTTTTTATATATTGTTAAAAAGGAAGATAAATCAGGAGACAATTAGAGCCACTAGAATCCACCAGAATTAGGTAATTAAAACGAAGTGGGCATGAACACAATGAAAGAATCAGAGAGCACATGGGAACAAAAACCAAAACAATATGTTGGACTGAATCCGACAAAGGAAGTTTAAAGGACTCAAACTGCCTAAAGGGAAAAACTGATTGCAAAAAAAAAATTAAAAATACACAACATTTGGGCAAGAATAGCTCAACTAGTGGTCTCAACATTAGTGCCAGGTTTCCACCACCACAAAGCTCAATAGCAAGCAGCAACTCTCCACTTTACAACTGCATGTGATGAAGTTGTAATTTCTTAACCTACCACTTGAGGCTGGTCCAAGAAGTGACCAAATTCCAATGGACACCCTTCCCCTAAGGATTTTAAAATCCCAAATAAACACAGCTAAAGCATGGTCATAAGACTTTAAAAAAATATTTTGGCGTTCATGACAACTCTGAGGGGTGAATATTTTAGTTATATTAATAATAAAATTTTGCACAATAAAGGATCTAGTACTCAAGTGAGCACTAAGGTTCCATTTTTGTTGTTTTTGATGCAACAGAATATGCCTTTTTAATGCCTGGGGCAGTTGTGGTCTGGTGGATAAGGAGATCGACTTTGATCCCCAGATCCATCGAGTTGAAGGTGGTGTGAGTGATGAAACACTTGCTCTCCCATCTTCAACAACCACAGCTGTGTTGCCCTAGAGCAAGGCACCAGTTTCCTGACCGTTCACAGGGTATCAAAGCCATGGCTGCCCACTACTCCGGGTGTGTGTTCACAGTGTGTTTGTTCACTGCTGTGTGTGTTCGCTGGGATGGGTTAAATGCAGAACACAAATCCCAGGTATGCGTCATTCCATATCTGGTCAAACTGGTCACTTTCAATTTCTTTTTAAATGTTTTAGCTCTCTAGGAGTGATGCTGTGTCAAGAAGACATCAACCGACTCACCTAAACAGAGCCTTATTTGCTTTTTGGTAAATCCTATGGGTAATGTCAACTTTACAACTGTCACAATGAAACTTTACCTCTAACTCCAGGGCTTAACCTCAGGCTCTGATTCTTTAACTAACGGAATCCAAAACCATATCCTAGCAACACACCATAAACCTTCATCCTAAAACCACCAACCAAGATTTCATTCAGAATCCGACAGGATTACTCTTCAACCGCATAATATGTAAATGTATAAATAGAGTTCTATGTAGGATGCTGATACCAAAATCTGTGAAAAAAAAAACTGGTCGCTTAAGTGCCCAACTTTAAAGCTTTAAACCTTTACTCAGCCCAACTCAGGCATACTCAAGTCATTTTGCAATGAATTAGGGTACATGACCGGAGCAAGTCAAAATTTCAGACAAGGGCCACAGATGAGCCACATTTGCTTTAGCTAAGTTAACATTAAAGTTAATGTCTGGCTCATATATTTTGTGCCCCATTAAATACAATTCCACCCTACTAGGAGCATGTTTGGACAATGTTACTGAATCCCAGTGACAGATGACAAGCTTTTCTGTGACCAGAAAATTCAACCTTGGCTCATTTTTTTTTTATAAAGGATCACCCTTCCCATTTAAATGAATTAAAGACAAAAATCTCTGTTATTAAGATTGAACAAAAAAAAACTAAAAATGACATTATTATTATTACTTTTTGAACTGCTTTCACCAATCCCATTCTTCCAGGTTTATGACCCATTACCTTTCCCAAAGGAAGTCTGGATGTTTAAAGCAGACGTCCAGTCTGGACACTGTTGGTGATGGTGCTTCCTGTCCCGCAGCAGTCCGGCCTCTGATCGTGGGAGGCTAGGGAGCCAGGTTAAAGGTTAGCGCCCCTCTCTCTCAAGCTTTAAAAGCACAGGACACTAGTTATAGTCCTGGGTCACTGGCCACTGACTGCAGAGCCTCAAGGAGACAGCGCTAATGGCTTCCACAGCTATAAACGGCTGAAAGTGGAAACGATTAGCAGCCTCACTTGAGCTACGCTGTGTGATGGACTAGCAACATCTCTTCTAGCTTCAGTGGATGTATTTTAGACATTGAACACAAGCATAATCTGACTTAATGGTCTTAATTTGAGCTCCTCATCAATCACTGTCACAGTTCCACAACCATTTGACCCAAATGAGCAAACAGGGTCTCTGTGTGAGTTCACTTTACCTGCTATGCAGCCTAAGGCCAATTGGAATCCTAATAGTACTTAATAAAATAAAGATCTAATGAGGAATGAGATGAGGAAGGGGCTTTGCGGAAACCTATGTTTTTTTTTGTGAAACATCCCCTTTAGACAACCATTTAACTAATTTGTCACTCATTTCAAGGAATTGTGTGAACCAATATCTGCATCGTTAAAGACTACTTATAATATCTGAAGAAAACTAACATGTCTGTTTAATTCAGAAATGAATTCAACAGAAAATAGAAGAAGAATTAATAGGATAATAAAGCAGATATTTAACAGAAAATGCATTAAAATACGATTTCAATAAAAAAAAAATGTTGTCACTAAAGCTATAAATGCACCCTAACAGCAAAGTTAGTCTAAAACATGTAAAGTATCTTTATTACAATTAAAGCTAATTGTTTTTTTCAGTCTTAAAAAGTAAATATATATGTTCTAGAGGGTCTCAAAATATCATAGGGGCCTCCTACCACCACACATCAGTCTTTAAAGAGAAGAGTAAATATTCTACAACAAAAAGTTGGATATTATTATTTTTAGCCTTCTGCTAGCAAGACACACACACACACACACACGCACACACGCACACACACACACACGCACACACACCCACACACACACACACCCCCGCACGCTTACACACACACACACACACACACACCCACACACACACACACACACACACACACTAAAGCTTTTCATTACTAGAAAGATAACTGCCATCATAGTAAGCCTATCATGCTAAAATCTTTAACTCAATGTCACGAATGGAAGAGAGAGATGGAGGTGGTACCCATTTAGGGAGTCACCACGTCAGTGAAATTGCAAGTGAGATACAGCATCAAAATCTGGCGAGTCCCATCTGCCACGGGACCCTAAGTAGTGGCCTATCTTACCTGTTGACAAGTGCTTTCAAATGTAACTTCACGACAGTGTGCACAATGCACTTCTTATTATGAAACAGGGCTGTCTGCTGGTGATTATTCCAGAACCCTCTTAACCCTCAAGGGGTTCAAATGAGTGTGATATGTATTATCAAAAACAAAACAAAAAATTTTAAATTATGGAAACGTATATCCTCAACAAAACTGAACTTTGTTACTAACAATAATTGAATTATTCCCAATTCCTCAGAATACAATTTTAGAGAACAAGTCTTAATGTATGGATAAAAAGAGGAATTGCAAAAAGATTGCAAGCACATACTTGTTGAAGTTACTTTGTGTTTTATCTGTATCATGTTGGGATGTGAAGAGGGAAGTCAAACAGTGCACATGTGTTATCAAAAAACTGATTAAACCCAAACAGCATGAAGAGTGCTGTAGAGAGGAACAAGAGAGAGAGAAAGAGATGAAAGTGAGATATCCGTAGTTACATAACAGGCGTACAAGATGGTCCAGTCTGAAACTGTCAGAAACACCCTTTCCAGTTCAGATTCAGAACAGCAACTTTTTTTCTTCCCCATGTTCTCTAATTGATTATTTTGAATGACTCAAGCCAATGTGTAAACTAATCAAATATTTATATATTATAAATATTGTATTCACACACACAACTAAGTCAATTTTAAGCATTCTAATGCACTTAATTGTGAAATGAATAACAATAAATGAACAAATTATTTCAGTATATAGTTTTTGACTAACTTTAGCAGTTGGAACAGAGTAGGACCAGATAGACTCTGAATAGAGTAAAACAACACTCAAATAGAGTAAAATGTCTGGGTAGTAAATAATGGTATTTTGTGGTTAAAAAAAACTCTCAACTCTTTTTGTGTTCCTTATTCAATAACAAAAAGCTATATTAAAAGTTAAACTTAATTTATCTTAACTCTCTATATTTCATTTAGTTGTAACCATTGACATGTGTACACTTTCACGACAGAACTTTTGCACCAAATAAAAAAATTAACCAGTGAACTGCAAAAAAAAAACTGTAAAAGCCAGGGTTTCGTGAGATAAGTTTTGTCAATATCTTTAGTGAATGAAGCAGCACGTGACAGCACACTTCTTCTGAAGGGTCATGATAAGAAATGAACTTGCGGTTGGTCAAAGTTTAGCGTAAAAGTAGCGGCAAAGTTTAGGGTATTTCCGAATCCAGTCACGAGTGATCAATGGTTTGGTTTGTGCATGAAAGGCAGTGCTGTTACCTGACTTTATCTGATACACAAACACAAGGAGATGTCTCGAGGGCATCAGGAACTTGCAGGGGCTGAGGTGCAATCAGTCATCACGTGGAAGATCAAAGAGCAGCCTAGAGAGCAGCAAACAATAGAGGAGCAAAGCTAACAAAACTGATGCAGAGAAAGATGGAGGGACGGAGCAGAAAAAGATGCAATTGGGGGGAAAACAGAACGTTTATAAATTGAAAAAATAGACACATCCACCACATTGCTGTAAATAAAATAGTTTCATGTTAGCTGATCATTTCAAGCTAACATAAACACCCACACTTGATGTTTAATTTTTGGAAAGGTTTTGAGATATCACGAGTTGTCGCATTTATTTGGTTGGTTCATGCTGCTTTATTTGGTTAGAGTTACTATCTGCCACAGTCGGAGTTATGCTTAGTTATTCATTTTAATAAGAGTAACGTTATTGTTAACGTAGTTCAGGGTCTACTGTGGGTAATTAAAGGGCTTAATGTGTTAAGGTTAGAGTCAAACTGTGAAGGGCTGCGGCTCTCCAGAAGTTGATTTGGGCCCCTCCTTCAATGCTTCTAAGTCATTGTTAAGTTTAATGTATTTTTTTAATAATCTACTTATTGAAGTTAAAGAAGTGTACTACTAACAAAAGAAAAAATAGGCAATTGTGGCCTGGTGATTAATGAGTTGATTAATGTCAGGAGAACAGAAGGTTGATGTTTATATCTCCAGATCTTTAAAGTTGATGATTGTGAGAGGAATTAAACACTTGCTCTAGATCAAGCTACCTGTTTTCCGATTGTTCCCTCGACATCTCTGAGTGTGTGTTACTCCACAGTGTGTTTGTTCTCTGTTCAAAGAAAACAAATTCTGGGTCACTTCATATCTAGCCAACTGGTCACTTTAACATTATTGCTGAAATAAACACATTTTACATTGCTGCTGGTAAACTGCTCAAATGTATCTCAAATATATGTATTTGAAAGTACCCTGGCTAAGTATGAGTTAAGTCATGGTACTGATTCGGTTTAGTTATGACTAACAAAATGTGGATTACTTCTGGCTCTGTGTACATAAACTAAAGTAGGTCACATCATAGCTGTAGGTTTGGGCTACAAAGGGGCTTAAGTAAATTTTTAAGGGTATTCTCATACTTGGAATTCAGATATGTTACTCGGTCTGCAAACAATATCTGTGTACTAAATAATGTGCCAGTAAAAAAAACAACAGTTGACAAGTTTATTTTTATGCTAACCATACTAACACATGTTTAATTATGGCACTCTGCGTTTTCTGTAATTTTTGTGTTCGTATGAACAAGCTCTTATCATTTTTGAGCAACATAACTTTAAACCAATTATAGAAGATCGTTACCTTTCAAAACTTCACAAGTAACAGCAGACACTACTTGGCTTTCAGATACCAATGTTTTAGATCTTTGCTACTAACACTATGTAATTGGACTGAATTTCTCTTAAACAATGTGCCCTCTGGGCCCCAAACGTACATTAAAGCAGATTTGTGTAAAAAATCGTCCAAATGAGCCCACACAGCCAATGATTTTAATCCTATTAGCCTTCCACTAAGAGGCCCGCATTGGTTACGTCACAATCAAATTACAAGGGACTTCAGAACCTGCAAAATCCAACACCTTCCACAACAAAACATGCGAACAGGACAGGCGGAAAGGTCTTGCAACTAAAGTCCTGTCATCTACAGGATCTTAGCTCTGTCATTGTGGCTTTTGGGAGACTAAATTATTTTTGGGAATTAAATTCCTTACATGACGCTACACTTTGTTACATAAGAATGGATTCATAACCTGAATATGTAACTATCACACAGTTACATATTAACTATGCCCTGCTCAGCTATTGTTTTGTGTGAAACTGTCCATTCAAATAAGTCTGCTCAGTCTAATCTGAGATCCACCAGGCATGTTTTTATCCACACATCTGTGGATTATTAAAAATAAACATCACGTTTGTCCCCATTGTGTTGCTCTGTTTGAGTTAATGTCATGTGAATGGTCGATTAGGAATTTGTGTTACCAATTACCATGCAGTTGTAAAGGTGTAACTATTAAAGTGGCCACTGAATATATTAACCTATTTTTCACACCAATTACTCAAAAACTACTTACAATCAACCAGTCTACTCTGGACAGATTGCAGTATGTTCAGAATTCAGCTGCTCGTGTCATAACCGGAACCAAAAAACATGATCACATCACACCTGTTCTTAAATCACTGCACTGGCTGCAGGTCAGCTTCCTTGTAGATTAAAAAATTTACCCTCACATATAAAGCACTACATGGCCTCACCCCTGAGTACTTATCGTCTCTTTTAATCACTTACAACCCGAGTTGTTCGCTTGGCTCCTCACAGTCTAAGCTTCTGTCTGTTCCACGCACTTGCACTAAAACTATGGAAAACAGGGCTTTTTCTGTCTATGCACCAACATTGTGGAACTCTCTCCTCAGAGACGCACAAAGCTACACCATTTTTGACATTTTATACTTTATTTTGCTTTTAACTGGCCGTGGATTTTAATTTCTTGTCTGACTATCTATTTTGTTTTTATCTTGTTGTCTTAATTTCATCTCTGCTGCTAATGTCCTTTTTTGTACTGTTTTACTGTGTTTCTCTGTACGATGGTTTGGGAAGCATTTTGGGAAAGGTGCTTTATGAATTAAAGTTGTTGATTATTATTATTATTATTTCAATCAAGATATGAAGAATTTACTCTCAAAAGCAGAGTATGTCAACCTTTGAAGATAGTTCTGAAAGCAAAAAAATTATCCAACACAGAAAGAAAGTGCACCTAATAAAGTGGCCAATGTTTAACTCTGTTCAAATATGATGATATATTTGAAGATGTATTTTATCTGACCATGTACAATTGTTCGAATGCTTGTTGGAAAAACTTTCTCAGAAAAAAAAGTTCCAAGTAGATTCTTTGTCGAATTGTTTCACTGTGGCAAGTTTAACAAATATAGCAGCCTCACTAGACAGTCTAGACTCAGTATGCTAAATAAAAAGCCAGCTTTGTATTGTGAATTCCACATTATGGTTTAGAAGTAACAGTTGTTTATTCTTAAGCGAAATGGTATGTTTGCCAAGCTAGCCAGAGGCTTTGTTCAGTAAAACTGTCTATGAAGTCGGCTTTTCTTGGAGACCAAACAAAGCCTCTTAATGACAAGTTTCTCCGAGACTTTTGCAAACATAGTTAGGACTATAATTCTACATGGAAGTATCCTTTTAGCAAAATTTAAAGCTGCAGAACAACGCTAGCTGTTTACTGACATCTAGTTATTAGAAACATTTAATAAATAAACTGATATATAATATATACTGATATATAATTGTGATAATATTTTAGAAAAATCTTGTTTATTTGGAAGTGGACTGGCCTCTGTTTAGATAGATAGCTTTTTGGGGGGAATTACAGTAGTTTCAAAGTAAATATGTGACTGTTGGAAACAGGTTATTCAGTAGCTTTATGTAGGGGTATATTTTAAGACAGCAAATGCTAAACTTATAAATTAACACTGTGCATAAATACTTGCTGTACATGTTTTTAATATATACTAAAATTAACAAGTTGCTGTAACCAAATTTAAAAGAACATGGCAGAATACAGTTAAATTCACATTTATTTTGCATGAGAACCATAGATTTGCAGTCACACCTATGGTACCATAAACAGTAGTTTTATAAGGCAAGCACAATTTAAATGTGATTATATAATATACAAACTGTAAAGCGCATTACCCTGATATTGTGTTGGCATACAAGTAGCTATACAACAGAATCCTCAAACTGAACATATGTAGACAACTCTTTACATATTGTGTTAGCAACTTCAAAATAAAGCTCGTAAGTTCTTTTCAAACTCAAAATGCAAATGTCTGATGAGGGTCTAAGTCCTGTGAGATAATTTTTTTTTTGTCAAAATCATGTGTTTGCTTTGCTTTGCTTTTAACGGTCACATTCAGGTTCTGGTTGAGGCTTGAGAAGCAAATTCACACGCTGTTACTGTCAAAGCAATCTAAGACATTGTCAAAGAACTCTGTACTGCTTTTTACAATTTGGCACTTGTAGCAATAGATCACATGAGCAGTGCTGTATATGGCAAAGAAAGCATAAGAATGACGGACTGATTATAGAAACAGCAGACAAATGTTCATTGAATCAATTTGCATAATTGAAATGATTTGCTAAACATTATAACTTACTTTTTAGCTTGGATTGCTAACAGACCCATGCTAATATTAGCTATGTTTTAGGAGAGACTCAGGAATATCAAGATTTTAAATTAAGTTGAACCCATTACAAAAATGTTGACAAACAAACTGTTTTTACAAAAACAAATGATTTACAGTTGCTTGTTAATGGCTGTGGTTCAACTTTGTACTCATCTGAGATTTGCTGTTATTATTTACAGGAATAATGAACTCTTTCAAACCATCAGTAGCTTTCAATTATAAACCTCCAAATGAAAGAACCATGCTCCTATTTGTCAACCTTCCAGGGCCAAAACAAAAACTAGAAAAACAAACAAAAAAAGCATCCTACATTTTTGTGTTCCTGTTGTGCCCCGGTTGACTGTCAGTTAAGGCAGATGGCTATGTAATATATATATTTTTTCATACTTTCAAGGAAAATACTTAACAACCAGGTTGAGAATATCTCAGAGTGAGCTGAATAACAGATCACAGGACAAAAAAAGCATTGATTTCGTAAAGCTGAAGAATTTCAAACATTGATTGTCATTTACAAGTCCCCCGCTATCCTCCAAGGAAAATAGTTTGGATTCATATTATGTTCCCAAAGCCAAGGATGTTAAAATGTTCTGAATGTTTTATATTCAATTTCCAGTGTTACTTTTGTGAGACATCTCAAGCTTGAAAACAGTGTTTTAGCTCATGCCTCCATTCACATAGTCCCTTTGTCCTAAGGCAAACAGCTCAGTCTCCATTTTTCATTGTCTTCAGGTATGTATTGCTACTAAAAGCAATCAATAACATTGTCCACCAGTCTAGTGCATTTACTACTGTAAGCAGATATATCGTTTCCACCAAGACCTGGAAAGCATTTTCATTTTGTCCGCCGTACTGTGAACCTTACGTTCCCGTCTAGCTCTTCTGTCTGAGTGTCGAAGCCCCACTGAAATAGCAGCATCAAACACCTCCTTCAGGTTTTTCTGTGTGAGCGAAGAGCATTCGATGTAGGCTACAGCTCCTACTTTGTCCGCCAGCGCCCGGGCGTCTTCTTCCAGTACAGGGCGTTCTCTACGCCGAGCAAGATCGATGAGGACCTTAACGTCTTGTCGAAGGTCACATTGGGTTCCTACCAGCAGCACCGGTGTGAAAGGACAACGTCGTCTGATCTCTGGGACCCATTTTTCCCCAATGTTCTGGAAGGATGCAGGACTGACAACACTAAAGCAGAGCAGAAGAACGTCCGTTCGTGTGTAGCAGAAATGACGCAACTTGTCGAATTCATCCTGGAGGACCAAAAAAAGAAAACTGTAAATGCACTAGAATACACCCCAATATGCTCCATGTTGGTTTTAGCCAATGCATTAAAAGCAGGTATGGACATTTTAAAGGTGCCATATCGTATAATGGGTATTCGACTTTTCAGACAATTTTGCATGGTTTATTGTTGTTTCATCATCAAAAACATGCATCAAATCATATTCATATTGGTTCATGCATGTTTGTGTAATACTATCTGCTTATTCTGGGAGCTCAAAATGGCTCGAAGGCCAAATCCACGCGTAGTACCAACCACTAACCAATCAGATGAACCATTAATGCAGCTCATCTTAGTGAAGAAACGATTCCCAGACTGACCCAGAAGAGTAACCGTAGTAGAACGTATTGTGTTTTTGGATGTCCAGGGCCAACACTGCTTTCCAAAATATGAATGTACTCAGGAAAAAGGGTGGATCCTTGTGTTTGTCTTATTTCTTTTTTAAACACACATTTCCTTGTTTGAGCTTTCCTCGTAACACAATATGCTGTGTAGAAATCAAGTAAATAACCAGTAAAGTAAGGCACCATACAGCTTTTCTAGAACTAATTTGTGGGATTGTAAACGGTTATCTGAAAAAATGAAATCCTTTAACCAGCTCTTGGGGTGCATCATAATTCCCAAAAGCAGTTAAGTTAAATTATTCTTTGGTTCTCATAAAAAAGTTGCATGTGGAACAAGCGGTAAACACTTTTATCTTTTAAACTGGGCCAATGCTTTCAGCGTTGGCACACCATGGGCTGTTTATACTACAGAGGAATTAAGCATAGAAGTGTTTGGAGAACAGGGCCTCACGGATCACAGAGGACACAATTAAAGTTCAGAGATTTCAGAAATGTTTTGGTGCCTAGTTTTGAAAGAATTAAAACATTTTTTTAAACACATAACATAGTGTTACGTTAGATTTTGTTTATAACTCACTCTGTACATCAAACCAAATTAAGCCAATGAAACAAATGTTTACAAACAGGTAAATTTTACATTTAAAATAGTTGAATCACAAAACAAACAACCTTGTTTCTAACAAATAAAACATTTTAAAACAATCAATTGGTTAAAACATTTGGTCATAATTACAGCTTGATGCTAGTTCCTTTTTTTAAATATATATATTTTGTTCTGGAAAACAGTCGCATCTATGCCACCAACAAAACAACATGCCACCTACATCCCTTTAGCTAGATATTACTCTCTATAATGATTTTATTATCATCATCATTAAATATTGCTATCAGCGAGTGGTGAGGTAGTGGTTGGCACTACTGACTAAGTGAGACGGCTCAAGGTACGAGCCCTAGTTGAGTTGTTTGTCCCTTGACCTAAATTAAGATTTATAAAATTCTCATTCAGCATTCCCCAACAATAATGTGATGAAACCTCTGGATTTCTATCCAGTTGTGTAACTAGTGGTGACAGACATCACTACCACTACTGACTGACCACTAGAGTGGTCTGTGTGGGCGCATGGCTGTTTTGCATACATATAGACAAACACACACACACATATATATATATATATATATATATATATATATATATATATATATATATATATATATATATATATATATATTCCAGTTTACATGGGAAACATTTAAAATAATCTATGCTAGATGTCAAACATTGAATGTAAAGTGTATAATAATCTACATAAAAAGAATCTTATCTGCGTCTTTAATTCTGATTACGAGCACAAAAACATGTCATCGTTGCAGTGGATCACCTGATCTCCTATCATCACAAAACAACCTTCTTGCTTTGTTTTCTGCCATTTGTTGACATGGACACCTGCTCAACATTATGCAAAACATCAGAACAGACCAAACCCTGGGCTCTTTTATCATAGCAGCCTTTTATTTCACCACTTTGAGCAAAGTGCATTTGTTCATCTTTGAATGAAACCTTTCCGTACAATATGAATTCTTATCTTCCCATTTTTGTATGAGCTTGTATGGCTGCGTAAAAGGATTTACAGTGTATGTACCAAGAGGGCAGAGTTGTGTTTGTTAGTCCATGCAATGAATGTCAAAGGAGTGTCTGTTTCGAGTTCAATGCTCTTAACGATTTAAATATTTAAATCAGCATGATGGTGCTCCCAGAGGCTTTCTCGAGCAAGCTCTCGTTGATGCGAGAAGGCAGACACACAAATGCAACTTGAAAACAATACTGGTGAAAAACACTGGCATGAAAACCATCACCTGGAGGCGAAAGCACTGGTTGAATGGTGCTCTGTTCAAGCTTGTGTGGCCCTGAAAGCAAGTGAGCGATCCAGAGACTCGGTGCCAATAGCTTCAGGATTGTTCTTTTCTCTGCGGTTTACGATCACAGTGCGGCGTCCATGCACAGCTTGTCTAATTCCTGAGAATCTGTTGCACAATGTTTTGTGAACCAATCACAAATCTCCAGGAGGTGTGCATATGCAAGTCTTTCTCTGTTTTCATGAATATTCATGTTCGACCCAGAAATGTGTTCTGTTTCAGTTAATTTAATGCATGAGGCTTTTAAGTAACGCATAATTAAAAAGTAACAGTTGCCATACCATGTAGCATTAAAGCATATACCATGCACATGGACAAGGCCTACATAAACACTTTTTTATTTAAGTAAACTGGTTATTGATAACTGATGATGGGAGGATGTTGGTTTTTAGAGAGGTTATTATTTTTGTGTGAGCTGCTTTTCCAGGCATTGAAGGGAATAACTTGTCACAAGTCAAAAGCGAAACTAGTTTGGAAGCTTCTGATTGGCAGAATTCAATAGTTGGCAGCTCACTCTTACACCTGAGAAAGCTGCCAGCTATTGAATTGCCATGTTCTTTACAGCATTTTAAATTTTTTTTTCAGTTTTTTTTTAAATGATACAAAAATACCCTAGATACAAGGGGTGATGGATTAAATGAACATAGAATAGTGGCGGAGCTTATCACCTGTCCTGCTGTGTCACAGAGCTGCAGTCGCACTGGCTGACCATCCACCTGCACCACCGCTGCGAAAGAAGAAAGAAACAGTCACACAAAGGACTTCATGGAATGGAAAGGTTTCCATCAAGTAACAGTCACTGGACTCATGATCATGAACTGTGTACGAATAAAGAATTTACACAAATTAAATAAAACTACATAAATGTTTTAATCCTATGCAAATTATATAAACAGTAAAATGTATTACTTTGAAAATATGAGCTATCCTTACATTGGCCAAATTATATAGCAAAACATTATATTTGTTCACATTCAGTATATGTATATGTGGAAGAGATTTCCAATGAACCACTTAGACCCAAACTACATGCCAAATTCCTTAACTGAACGGAGGACATATTTATTTTGAGGTTGGCTTGGATGCCTGGGGTTGGATTGGTATGTAAAACACAGACATGCGCATTGTAAATGTGAATATTTGTATTTCACTAACAACACTGAACACAAGCTTTAAAAACAACTTCAAAATTCAAATGATTTTGAATCAATTCAGAAAACACACAAAAAAATCTATTTTTCTTCCACATAAATCGAACACAAGTTCCTGATATAGTAAACATCTGAGTTTTTCTTTGCTCATCTGAAGAAGCTCACTCTGCTACTCAAAGCTTTTAAGCAGCGAGGTAAACACTGGAACTTCACAGTAAATTGTTTAGCTGAGACAGCGTAACACCGCTGTTTAACAATTGGAGAAACCCAGATCTGATGGTTTCTCATTTGAGCATTTGTGTGCTAATTGTATAATTGTCTCCAAATCCCCATCATATGATGTGCTGTACTCTCCTGGCCCTTCAGACTCTTGTGGCACCTGTTGGATTGCGTAACTGCTCTGAGATCAGCACACAAACTCACTCAGAGCAGTGGATTCATGCCAGACTTTCATTATTGCGAAAGAGCTTCGTTGTTATATGATGCTTCAGAGGAATAACCAGCAACTGGTTTTTCTACCCTGGACTGTCTTGAGGAACATCTTCCAATATTATTATTATTATCAATATACATTTATTCCAATAGTCTCTGAATGTTAATGGCATGAAAACACAGACTAAAAATGTTGAATTTGTATGATTTTTGTGATTAAATGTTAAGTGTTTTGGTGCTTTATTTACATTTTTAACTACATATGTGCATCACAATATGTTAATTTGAAAATTGTCTTTTAAATGCATTGATGTTGGGTCTATTCTTAAATGGCCACATATTGCAAAGACTCTATTCAACCAATAGTAATGGTTATAAGTAACCAAAGGACTGGAAATCATGGCTTTTGCAAAAATGCCATGAATAAACATGGACCACAGGTAATCCAAAATAATACCAACCTCTCTTAAAACATGTGCTCATTAAAAAAATGTGTTCATTGCAGCACTAAAGAGAAACCACATCACCCTCATCCTGGCTTCCCTCCACTGGATGTCTGTTTATTTCTGTATACGATTATTTAATTCATTTTTAAAACATTATATGGACGATGTGCCCCAGGTCGCCATTTGATTTGCTTCAATCAATCAGGTTTTAAAAACCCATTTTACCTCTTGGCTGTGCACACAGTATGAGACAATAAAGGTATTTTACTGGTGTATTTTAATAAGGTTTTCAATGTCTAATGTAACTTATATTCTTTGTAAATTCTTCTAATTATTTTTATTTTTATTGTCTTTTTGTAATTTTTGTAAAATTTCATTCCAACTATTTTTAAACCTGTTTTGATGCTTCATTTTATTTTATTTTTTTTCTGCGAAGTCTGTTACAAGTGACAATATCAACTACAGGCCTGACATGCACAGAGCAATTGCAATTCTAAAACGTCTCAGAAATGGAAGATCCTCCTTTTTGATAGTTACTTGTCTTGTGTGAGCAAAGAAACAGCTCTAGATATGTCAACCACTCATGGAAATTGGGCTTCTTCTGGAAAACAATGCTTTGATATTTCATTACAAATGCAACATATTTTTTTCTTTTATGTTGTGTAGTCCTTTGTTTTCGTTTGCAAATCTAAATTTGAATTGCATGTTGCTGTTTTTTTTTTTTTTTGCATAATTATGAAAAACTACTTATATAGAATATACAACTGAGTATATATATATATATATATATATATATATATATATATATATATATATATATATATATATATATATATATATATATATATATATATATACACACAAGGCAATTTAACAGAATCGAGTTGTAGACATGCGCACTTGCAGACTCACCGGAAAAGTCGTCGAACGCGGTTGGGACGTATTTGGTCGGGTATCCGTTAGTGGTGTAGCTAACTATCAGGCTGGTTTTGCCCACCGCTCCGTCCCCGAGAAACACACACTTGAGCAGTCGGCCCTGGCACAGCACGGTCGACGGTGAGCTGGGTTTGTGAGGGGGCACCGGAGGAGCCATCAGAGGACTGGAATAATCCATAACGCGCAGGTGGACGCCGACGCAGTCCCGCTGGAGTGACCCGAGGGAAAACACATCAAACAAGCACCTCTTGAACAAGTTGCTCAAGACAGCTGCTGCAGAAATCTGATTTATTCGGTGTAAACGGAAGGCGATAACTCCCCAAAACTCGGACGAGAGTAACTTCACGTACTCAACAGCTGTCTGAGAAGAGCCTCTGCCTTTGTAGTCAGCCCTCGTTTGAATAGCCCCTCCCACTTCACAGGACTGTTTTGCAATTTCACGAGTTCTGAAACAATCCTCAGAAAACACTTACCGTCTTTTTATATATTATTCATCAATTTAATTTCACATATAATTATAATCTGAGTTTGAATTGAGAGTTTTTTCAATAAAACTGTTAATGTTTTATGTATTTGCATCTATTTACAATAGGCTATTTGGTTTATTTAGCTGTATACAAAGAATACTTTGATTCAGTTTGTAGCGAAATATACTCGAGAACCTAATTGCTAGTTTTTTGTTTGTTTGCTTTTTTAATGAGAGGGAGGTGACAAATTCACTGAATAAAAATATGCATAAAATGTAATAAAATTGCAACAATAAAAAATCTGATACATAAAGATCAAACAATCATCTGTTTATTGACATTGAAAAATCTCTTTTTTAATTTCCAATTGATGCGTTCTCTTTTCTCTAACAACTTTTGGTAATCTATTGTGCCATCTAGTGCTCAACAAGGAAACTGCTTTCTAGTTTCTATTGAAACAAAAATAACTTTTAAACTAAGCCTCTCATTTCTTGTGGATTTGTAGAATTGTTTTGCTGGTGTCTTCAAGTAAAAAAAAAAAACAGTTCTCAGTCAGCTTTGAAACCTGGTGAAAGTTTCAATTGTTCTGTATTTTTTGGGGGGCTCCATAAAGATGAACCTAAACACCCATTATCAGCTGAGGGAGAGATGAGTGAGATGGGATGAATCGAGTTCCAAGTAATGTTTAACGAACAAAGTACAGAATATCTAGAACAGTAAGAGTTGATACTCTGTGAGCATGCTCTTGTCATTTATGTTCATTAAAAATTAAACCGAAATTACTTTGTTGTCATATTATGTGAATAATTCGATTTTTCCATTGTTCACATACGACATAATAAATCTTGAATATGACATCAATTAGTCAACATCTACCAACAATTTAGGAGGCACAAACCTAAAAATAAAATCAAGGCAAGTCGTTTAGTTAGAGAAAGGCAAAGAAAACAGAGAAACAAAAGAGCAGACAAATCAACAGCTGCACGCCATGGACAGTCTCAGAGTCTTCCTGTGTCCCAGACACAACACTCAGTTCATCTGTTTCGTTTTCTTTTGTCATTTCATTGTTTTCCTGATATGTATACTTTACGTTTATCAACTCCTTTAGGTTTTTTTTATACTTAATTTCAATGTGAAGTTACCTTAATAGGGATTGAATGTCCTCATTACACAAAAATGTGTTTTCATAAATTTATGTTTAGTAGAGGTAGATATAAATACATTACTGATTACTTATAAACTAGATAATTTTCAAATACAGATAAAAGAAACAGAATCGACTGTTAGCAAACGTGTCTTGTTAAACTCTTGTTAACAAAAGAAGTGGACAATTACAGACGATACTTTATAACAGGGGTCTCCAAATATGGTCCTGGAGGGCTGGAGATGTAAACATTTTTGGATCAAGAATCAAGAAACACACCTGCTGTAGTAACTAAGAAAATCTGTCATTGTCTGAAGCTAGAGTAGTATGCATACTAGCGCAGAGTTGGGGAGCCATGATGTATACTGAAGAACTTTGAACAAGTACTACAAGAGAATGCATTGCATTATGACAAGCAGATTACAGAGAAGTAATCCTTTCTTATTTCTGTCTGTTTTCTGTAGCTTATAATATAGTTGTAACATTTAGTGTTTTTTACATTTAAAAATTCAACAGTTTATATTATTAAGCCTTTATTTGCCCTTTTTCTTTCAATTTGTTTTGATCATGACCCAGAGCTCATGACCATAGGTGTGAGGGTAGGAACATAGATTGAATGACAAAATGAAGAGCTTAGCCTTTTGACTCAGCTCATTTTTCACCACTACGGATCGGTAGATTGACCGCATTACTGCAGCCACTCAATCTATGTTTCTTCTCTCACCTATGGGCATGAGCTCTGGGTCATGACCGAAAGAATAAAATCTCTGATAAAAAACGGCAGAAATGAGCTTCCTCCGCAGGGTGATGGGGCTCTCCCTTATAGATAGGGTGAGGAGTTTCGTCACTCAGGAGGAGCTTGGATTAGAGCCGCTGCTCCTCCACATTGATAGAAGTCAGTTGAGGTGGCTTGGGCATCTTTTCCAGGAAAGACCCAGGACTTGATGGAGAAATTATGTCTCCAGATTGCCCTGGGAACACCTCGGTATTCCCTGGTCCTCAGTGAGGAAGGTCGGGGCATCTTTGCTTAGAATGTTGAATCTGATTGCCGGCCCCAGATTAGCTGATGAAGATGGATGGAATTTGTTCAAATGAGTTAAATGTTAAAATATTTTAATTAGTAGACAGTAATTTTGTTGTTAGATTACAGTTTACGCTTTTAAAAAACCCTAGTACATAGTATGTGCTTTTGAACAAAGGTAACAACAACTATCAGATGGCGAACGCTTTTTCTCATAGAGCATTTTCTTACAACACAGTGCCCCTAAGCTTTTTACTGTGCTCTCATTAAGGTTTATACAGGTTACAGAGGGATAGATTTTACAGAAAAGCATGCAATCGACCCAATCCAATCCTTCTCCGGGTAATGTTAGAACTGGAAGCATGTAAAAACAATACATGAGAAGCAAAAATAGAACCTCTAAATGAGCTCTCTGTGTGGATATTATTGATAAAAGGAACTTCTTAACTCAATAACTTGGATGACAACTTGGTGATGTAACAAACCCTACATCTATATATTTTTTTTACCATATCCGAGATTTGATCCATTTAAATTGTGCATGTCGACTATATGTAACAATGTAACAAGTTATTGAAAAATAATTCACGAGTTCACTCTTGCTCATAATTGGCCATAATATCGTAAGCATAGTTGGCAAGCATTTGGAGAAGCGTACTAGGCAAGCTGTTCAGGACCGTTGAGCAACCTGGGCCACCTGAGCAGTAAACGTGAACAAGCCTGCAGAATACACTCATAAACCTTCATTGACTCTAAGGTATGATTTATCATGTTTGGAGTATTGAGTATTGATTTCCATAACAACTGTTAACATTTTAAATTCTTGATCATAACATATTGGACTTCACTGGGTTTAGGGACTTGAAAAAATGTGGGGAAAAGCCAACAACAACAACAATAACAACTACATAAAGATTTGTTTTACTAGCTCAACCAACACAAACATATGCAGTTGGTAGTTATTTTTCTTTACATGGTTTATAATTAGTTGAAATGATACTGTTGCTCTTTAAGTTATCTTAAGTTATCCCTATTTAAAATGTAAGCTAACAGATTCATTCAGCCACGAGATCATCAAATCTCTCATGCCTCATGAAGCTTTTGTAATCTTTATAGTGCAAAGGTCAGCAGTCACAAATGCATTAACAGAGGACCTAAAATGGGTTTTGATTCAGATACTTCACTCAAAAACCACAAAGGAAACGATTGAAAAGCAAATAACATTGTGGTTTTAATAGATCTTAGGTATTCAAGCAGTCGTAAGCTGACCACGCATTCACACACACAAACATATTGAGATATCCTGACAGTAAACGCCCCACATTTAATCTGGTCCTGCATTATGTTTCCAGTAGATGAACTGAAGTCAGTTTGGACTCAACAAAGCTCTGATTCTCATCTTCACCGTTGTTACTTCACTGAAGTTATCCATGTTTCTCTCCAGGGGTCACTATTTTGTATCTGTTTCATTCTAAAACATTCAAGATTGTCCCTCTTACACCTACATTTAAAGGTCTCGGACCATTGTTTATTAAGACATCTTTGAGTGACAGTGTATAGCTCCTGCTCTTCCTGAATTGTGTGGTGCGTCTCAGTGGGTTTTCGGTTTTGCTCCACCAGGGGTGGGATCGGGGGGTGGTCCACCACCTTGGGTCAGGCGATGGAAGCTGGATAACCAAAAACAACGTTATAGATGGAGATCTGGTCAATCTTCACATATCGTTGTGGAGGATGTCATGCAGCTTTGATAACACTAGATGGAGCTATACTCACAAATCTTTCAGATTGTCGATCTTGGCCTGTACTGCTACAATGCAGTGGTCCACTTTATCCTGCAAGCAACATAAATATAGAAAATGAGGAGTTGATGTTTTCTGAGATTAGAGTTTAGTTGTGTTTTGTAAATGTCCACAAACGCAAATGAATACAAAGTAATACAAATGTTCCCTCAGCATTTATTTCAAGTTCTCCCACTGGTTACACAGTGTCCTCCTAACCCACAAAAAACTGGTGTGAAGCTTCATTCTCTAAAAATCTGCATTAGTTACACTCTTTCCACGGGTGTTTAAAATGTATTACACTTCTGTGTAGAAGATTTATTTTTTTATTTGACAAAAAGTTACCCCCCTGAGAAGTAAACGTGAACAGGATGTCAGTTTAATTAGTTTTGAACCAAAAAAAAACGTGATATGAACGTCTATTTAAGGTGACTTGTTTTGTACTCAAAGTACATTTGTCCTTTGTTTTCCTTTGTTTTCACCTTTTCTAAAACTACCTGATTTGGGGTTAGCATCAGAGGTGGAAAGTAGAAAATAAAACTTACTCGCACTGCTGTAATTGAGCAAATTTTGTTCTTTTAAAAGAACTTTTAATTTAACTTGATTCTATTTTGAAACTACTTCTCTACATTTAAAATAGGATTCTTTCCTTGAGTAAAAAAAACGGTGTAGAATTTGGATTTTTATATATAATAAAATTAAATAAAGAAAGCACTAATATTCTGTAAAGGTCGAAGGATCCAGCTAAATGGGAAATAATATTTAAGAGGAATTTCAAGAACAAGACTTTAATTTTGTGCAACAAAAGCTGTATTAACAGAGTTGAAACAACTCTATAGCTTTAGACATTTTTAAATATGCATGTATATTATTAGATTATTGTAAAGATAAGATGCTCTTTGGCTATATTAAGACTGCAGCCTAAAGTGTCCCAAATCCAAACTCAAATTGTGCGCAGGTCGCTTTCATATGTGGTCCTGAATCTGATACATGTCCAAATATTTTGCTATGTGACTTCAGTAAAACAGCCAAGTCTATTTATCCAACTGTTATGTCATTGTATGAGGACAGACTTCACATTTCTGGACATGACAAGTCAGAATTTAGCCTTCAATTAGTCATGGCTGCCTTGATCAAAAAACACCTTTCATGTTTATGTATTTCATATAAACACCAACAACCTTCAAAAAGCAACTAAAAACTATCACTTTCTCATCCCTTTTTTGTTCGGTTGATCAGCTGAGACAATCTTTATTGTGAGCTAGTCAACGTAGATCTTGCTAACATATTGAATATGGTCTCTCCCTCTTTGTATAATAACAGACACTTTGCAAAATATAGTTGCTTTGGATAAAAGCATCTGCTAAATACATAAATGTAGATTTAAATTGTTTTATTCAAACTGGAAATATCACATTAGGACAGCTCTTACATGCTGGCCTTACATGCTCTTACATGCAGCTCTTGGCTCATGCTGGCCAATAACAGCACAAAATATCTGTCGTAATTATCAAAGACCATTATTATCTTTATTTCATTCATTCATTCATTCATTCATCTTCATATCGGCTTTCTTCCCTTTCGGGGTCGCCACAGCAGAATGAACCGCCAACTCTCTGGCATATGTTTTACACAGCGGATGCCCTTCCAGCCGCAACCCATCACTGGGAAACATTCACACACACATTCACACTTTAACACTATGGACAATCGTTCTTACTCAATTCACTTATACCGCATGTCTTTGGACTTGTGGGGAAACCGGAACACCCGGAGAAAACCCACGCGATCACGGGGAGAACATGCAAACTCCACACAGAAATGCCAACCGACCCAGCCGAGGCTCGAACCAGCGACCTTCTTGCTGTGAGACGACCGTGCTACCCACTGCGTCACCGTGGCGCTTTTATTTCATTTAATAACCAGTGAAAAGGATGCTGGAATAAAAAGTGTACATTTTTCATGAACTTTATATAACTTTTAATTCAGTAGTTTATCACTGAAGTACTGGTCCTTTTGCTTGAGTACAACATTTGCGAAGTCTTTCCATCGCAGCTTAGACCATTGTAACTCTAAATAGAATTCACATTTTCATGATGTTTACTTCTATGTAAACTCAACAGTCTCAGCTCTACTGCTTGTCTAATTTGAATATTAAACTATTCCAAATCGGTAGCTTTCTAGTCACACAAATACATTTGAACTTGTTCAAATGTGAACTCTAGTCTTTGGAAAGCATGCGTTACCTGATGCCTTGTGTAAAACAGAGGTACGGAGAAGACAGTGATCACACCTGATGAAAAGAAACAGAAACTTTACAGAGTTTCATCTGTTTTTGTAAGCTATACAATTTTCTAAAACATACCATTTTAAATTACAAAACTTACAAATTAATACATGTGTGTAGTGTATATAACAGATTTGATTATTTGATTATAAAATGTATCATTTAATTTCTACCTATGTAAAAATGTAAGCAAGATTATGTTGTTAAAGTGTCAGATAACAATGTTATTTAAGTAGTTCTACCTTTAGTTTGATATGAAAGTGTTAAACTTTTGAGAGAAAAATTGGAGGAGGAGGAGAAGGAGGTATTTTACTCATAAAATACTTTGTTAAATAAATTTAAAAATCTCCCTCCATGTTTAAATGTGACTTTAGATGGAAATAAAAAATTCTTGATGCCAAATTCAAAATGCAGCTCCATGAATATAACAAAACACTTCTGCTCTGAAGTGAAAATAGAATGAGAAAAACTCCTACCAATGATGAGCAATGTAAGGCCATTACAGAGGTTTCCCAGGAACGTCACAAGATACATCAGCAACCAGAACTGAAACAACAAACATTTTTTTCCTCAGATGCGTACAGGTACAGAAAACAGATCGGAATTCACTTATTTATGATCAAACAAAGGATGTGATGGCAGACAGTATGCCCAAATCTGTGTAATTTGTAGAGTTCAGTAAGATAATTTAACTCAAATCTTACCATCAAAAGTATTCCCAAACTCCACAATAGGGTACAATATATTCTGAACATGAAACTATTCCTAGTGGTCTCAGTGGGTGTTTTTTTACTGTTGGTATGTCAAATTCTTTGATTTTGCTCTGTTTTAATATGATTATTCTATAAGAAAAAAGAATAATTACAATTTTTACTTTTGCTTTGTAGTCACAAATATGGCACATGTACTGATACGATACATATAATGAATAATAGCAGCATTCTGTCAGCAGAATTACTACAGCAAGACATTTTAACCTATGTTTAGCAAGATTAGAAAAATGTTTGAAGTGAAAGATTGTACCATTTCTTGTATAATTGAAAAATCAGTTTGACGGACATTTCAATAGCTAATATTACCCACAATGCTTTGCAAATTTAACTTCCCTAAAGAATGGTCTTTTATTTTACGAACATTTGCAGTTGATTTGATCATAACACAATTACGAGCAAATTTCTCAGCATGAAGGACAACTGACTAATGTGTGGTATCTCCAACAAGAAAAAATAATCAGAGAAAGCAGAGCATCCAAACCAATACCTTTACTTTAAAGCTGTGGTGTAATGGAAATGGATCTCAGCATAGTTAATGAGCATCAATTCCGCTTTAAAATGTAATTTTAAAATGGTTCCTATCAGATGGTGAGTAGTTTCTGGTCTCCCAGTCTGAAACTTGACACCAGACTCAGAACAAGAACCTGTTTCACCCGTCTTACTCTTGCTCCTACTCTCGTCTTACTCCTGCTCGGCAACACCACATGTGTCCTGTGTCACATTCCATACAGGTCACAGAGGGTCTGACAGACACCCCGAAACTTTAGGGACACTGGACTTTCAGCTTCAGCAGTTCTTAAAGGAACTGACCTGTTTAAGTGATCAAAGGTAACTCGTCTATTCCTTTGAGTTTATTTTCCTATTATTTGATAAGTTAATTAACAGGTTTTGCCATATGTTTATGAGCTGTTATTGAACACAACATTTTAAAAATGCTGAAACGTTAGAGGCAAAACAATTCCTGATAAATCAAATTTTAGATTCATGGGGCATCTGTGCCAACTCACACCGAGTGAAAAGATCCAAACAGATAGATCTCCAGGTCACTAAAGGCCACACCCAGTCACCATTCAGATCAATGGTGCCATCAAGGTCGTCACATTTGTCAAGTGAAAGCAAGCACGTATAAAATTACCTGTAAGGACCTGACACATTTCTAAGGTGTGGTACCCTTGGTTTCGCACAAAAGTGATCAATTATGGACTGAAGAAAATCATCTTGACCTAAAAAAGGGTAATTAGAAAAAAACATAAATGCCTGGAATGAATGGGATACTTATAAAGTAATAATTTTGTTCACTTTTCTGCTGCAAATTCATTCATGTAAAAAATGTTTTATTATAATTTAAACTCAGTAGTTTTTGACATTTATATTTTCAACACTGCTGACTAAATTTCCCATCCTGTTTTGATAATCACACAAATGCAGGAATGAATTGCCTGCCAGCTGGGGCTCATCATCACCAGTAAAAAGGACCTACGTTTTCTCACCTGCACTATATGAAGTGTTTATTCACCACCTTTCTGTCATTTCTGAGCCATTTCTATTGGCTCCTGGGCCCTTTGGACTTTCACCCAAGCGTGTCTCAAAGAAACATGCTGACTGATGTAAAAAATCCCTCAATCACCTCCAGTACTACAAATATAATTTTGAAACTTTTCCAACTTGTTAAAGTGTATTTTTTTACTTGGCCCAGCTCCGGTTTACTCAAGTCATGCAGCTTGGACTAAGAAATTAATTATTTTAGATGACTGGACCTAGTCTTCATTCCTACCCATACCTGACCCAAGCCCCAGCTAATTTACCAATACATGTAATGTCTGGTGCCACATTAAATATACATCTGACAAATGAATGCCAGAGGATTGTCATTTATAACTTTTTCATACTGACTCGAAAAAACTAATATATATCAAATTTACTATATATATATATATAAATTTATATAGACCTATCAGAAAAGTAAGAATGTTATTGAACAACGAAACCTGCTTGTCTACTGTGCACGCGACCAAAACTTTGAATTTTGAAGAATATTTGAGAGTTTTTATTGTCAACTGTTTTACTCTCAACTGTTTTTAATTGGTTTAAATGTCATTTTTTGGTTAATGAGAAGTAAATTACTTTTTAATGAAAGTAATCTCTGGATTTTTTCTGCAGACATTTAAATATTTGAACTTTGGCCAATGTTCAAAGGCTTCCAACCAATCAAGAGCTTTCAAAATTAGTCACGAGCAAATTCCAAATGCAAAAAGAAGCAGCAGTGGATTTCACCTGTAAAAAAAGTGTGTTAGTTTAGATTTTGTAGCATCTATTGAGTGATGTGATGTGTTTACCCATTGTTGGTAAGAACGCTGTTTCAGAGTTTAACATTTTGACCACTTTTCTAACACCCTCCAAAGCATTTGTAGAAATAATTTAGTCCACTAAACATCTCGACAATAAACACTGACTCATCTATACACACAGGCCTAAAATACACTCCACACAGTGTCTGGATTATTTTATGGGTTGAGTCTTAATTAGAGTGACAGCTGTGAGGTGCATTATTTTCAGTGCACAGCTGAGAGGCCAGAAATAATGGAAACCATGTTGTCTTCTGTAGCAGTCTGTCTTTAGATGAGCACAGTTGTCTTGAAAACCTAATGGGATTCATGAACTTACAACATAGCAGGGAGAATTTTAAAGTGCTACTATTGTGTTTTTATTGGGGCATTATTTGTTTTTTGGAGTCTTCAACAACAGGTTGACAGGCATCCAGTCAAAAAACACTTTTGTTGTCTTTTAATATACAATTAAGCTGACCGGATTGTTTAGTGATTTTTCAGTGATGGTTCTGTGACTCCCATGTGATTAGTTTGGTGACTCTTCGTCCTAAGTTTTGTCTTTGCATGACGTAACCGGAACTGTCGCATAAATGTCATTTTAACTCTATCTACTCCAACATGACACAGGCTATGGTTTATTGGTTGCTATTTCCCTCACAATAGCAGATACAAAGATAAAGGATACACAAGAAGGTCCAGTTAAGTCATTTAAAGGACAACCTTTTTGCTAAAGACATAGGCATTTGGGTCATACGTCGCCCCCTCTACTGGCCAGGTAATTTATTAAAAAAGGAAGACTCTATGAAAGTTAGCCTCTTTGTCAGTTGACATGTACTCCTAAACTGTGCGTCCATAATAAATAAACCACAGCGTTTAACACAGCATCAAATCCTCAAATCACTTCCTATTGAGAGAGTTTAAAGAAATAAGTTTGAAGAAATAAAGGAAATCTGCTATGATACCTATTACTTTTTGACTTGATTCATAACCCCACATTTCTGCCTGCTTAGTACAAATGATGATTCAATTGACGTATCATATGGGAGATTCTAAACAATTTGGTGAGCTTAAATGCATATTTCATGTTTATGTATTTTTGGGCTTTAGATTGCTGTCAACCTGTTATTGGAGACAACCAAGACCAAATAGTGAAATTTTCTAAATCATAAAAGGTGCACTTTAAATTTCAACCGAGCTTTCACTTCAAAGGTGCAGGAGCTGCCACTGCAGTATAGACATCATTAGAGTCTGATGCATGAGAACCATTTAGTAATATAAACACCTAAAATTCAGAACAAATATTTATAAGCACCCTAAAAACAAAACAGGTTACCAAACTCTGTATGTATAATATGCATAGAGTAATAAGGAGTTACACAAGCATAATGCATAATTCCACTACCATGGAAACAAACCGTGTGATTTCTTGAACATTGGAAGACACCAACGCACAAATTCTTAGCAACATCAGATTTGCTCGGAAGCATTTCAAAGGTGTCAAGTACAGAAACCATAGAAAAGGTGATGACTCCCTTACACTGAAATTCAGATTCATGATTGTGGGGGCTAACCTTGAGTGAGTTGAAGAGGTTTCCTACAAAGATGAGGTTCCTCAGAGTGTCTAGAGCGGAGCAGGACATAACAATGACCCTCTGCAGAGACTGCTGAGCCTCTTCTCCACTTAAACTGATGTCCAAGTCTAAATATGACCTGCAGATCAATAGAGCACACAAATTTATTCTCTCGGTCTTGAATAAAATGTAATGTAAAGTGTGCATAGTAATGCTAGAGGGCATTGTTGTAAGGCACGTTGTTAATGTGTAAATGCTGTTTTTATGACAAACCATCTACTCTATATTACTATGGTACATGCCAAACTGGAGGAGAGATGGCTGATATTTTTGACAAGATGAACTTGACTTGATAGTAAAACTAAAATAATGTATAACAAAAAGATTTCACTCTTCATATATCTGTCTTAGTATCTGACTGCGACATTTTGTGTAATTAACATTACTCTTAATGAAAAGGCTGTCTAAGTAGCCAGCATGGCAAAGCTGTGTTCGCACTAGGTGTGGATGATCCAGTAAGAGGGATTTACATGTTAAATCAATGGGACGATACAGTGATAAGCAGCATGATGGACGTGAACAATGTGATGCAAACAATGCAACATGAATATTCACCCTCAATCATTTTCAAATATTTCAATTATGGCAGACACCAGTTTGCAGCTTCACCAACCAATCAGGAGTTTGCTCAGACTATTTACCTGGGATGATCAAGAAAGTGAATCTAGGTCTACCTGCTAGCATAATCTCGTTGTAGCTGCTTGTGGATGCCAGAATTTGCAAGGATTATTTGAACAAACATTGCTAAGTAGGTTTAAATAATCAAATATGTAGTTTAAAAGGGTGACGGTAAGAAAATATCAAGCTTGTTGTTCAAACAGGAAAAACCCATGATGTGGATCGCAAATTGAGACTAGCCAGTCTAATTATCATAGTCTGAAAGTGAAAAATAGTGCCAAATGTGTTCGAGGAGGTCGTATCATCTGGTAAGAAATAAACATGTTTTACTTTAGTTGGACAGTTATCTCAACATTATCCCTGTCTGTCATTGTGCTACGAGACTGGCACACCAAGACTTTGGGGTTTGCATATATAAATGTTTTTAATGAGAATTTCACACACAGGTAAACTCGACAGCTTCAAGCATCCACTCAGGTGATTTGTTCAACCATTTTTATTTTAATGTGAACACTATAGTGGGTGAAGAACATTTCATTCAGCAAAGGTACAATATTGAGACCTTTGAGACAAAGATGAACGTCATCACCTAAAATGCCGACTGCCCTCAACTTTCCTCCAGCCTTTAAAGGCTTTCAAATCTTCTGTAAAGAAGTTTATTTCATATCTTCGTTCATAAAGCCAGCAGCTCACTTTTTTTGTTAACCCTGTATCTGTGCAGTCATGACTTAACATTCAAACTCTTGAAAATTAGTAATAAATGATTGTAAACAGTTGAATCCACCAATAGTAAGTGCACTGAAGTGATCCATCATGCTGTCATTATCTCATGAACTTTTCGGTTATTGCTCAGACAGTTTCACTCTCATTACAACAGCATTAGCTTTTACACCTAATGTTTAACGCTAAGACAATCGGTGCAAGACTCACTGGAATGGGTGCACGCCATCCCCTAGCTGCAGTGCATGTAGCAGCTTGTAGTATATTCTGACAGAGATGGTACAGCACATAAGGCCCAGTGAAAGCATGGAGATCACTGAGATGATGCTCAGCTGGAACAGAGACAGCAGCGTCACCACCAGCCCTGTAAACACCAGTCCTGTCCGCTCCATGTCCTTCCAGAAGATCAGCTCCACTACTACAAGCATATGCAGAGAAGAAGTATGCATTGTTAGGTTCAAAATTAAAAATGCTTAACAAACAACACAAAACTGGAGCAAGTACCTTCTGAACGAGCAATATTGTTTGTTATCAAAGCATTCATTTGACCATTTTTGTACCTCCTTTACCTATTGTCAAGTATGATTCATTTAGCAAGTTGCCATAAGAAAAAGAAAAAAATATGTTTATTAAAATATGCTAAGGCAGCCATCAAATGGTGTACCGTAGTTCGCATCCAAACAGAGTTGTGGTTCTGTCCGGACCAGTGACCAAATTCTGATACATTTGTGAGAATAGTTTATTTCAAATGGGACATTTTGTTTGATCACACAAACAGGTCGCTGCTCTGGTTAATTTGGCAATAGCTTACCTTAGTTGAGTGCCAATCAAGAGACGAAGAAAACAGGAAAGATTCATGTGGAAAACCATATTTTTAAGGATTAGTGGACAGAGAAGTATTTGTTCTTTCTTCTGTCAAACAGCTCCAAACCAGTTTACCTGATATTTCCCAGAACAATTAAAAGATCCACAATGAAACAAAGCTAAGCTCGTTTGCGCAAAAGCTTCTCATGAAGTCTGAGATGAGAGTGTGAAACATTAAGGAACAGAAGCCCAGCATGAGTGATCTACGAAACTAATCACGGATGCATTTGCAGCCCAGCAATGTGGAAATGAATAATCACAGAGGGTATTATGGATTTTGAATAAACATAATAAAGCGTTCTGTGATGGGACCATTGTGAAATAGTTCTTTTTCTACAATGAACGAGATCAAAACAAGTGTTGATCCAGGTTCTACAATGGGCACCTATATATCAATCCATTCCAACCAAGACTTCAATTACTTGCAGGGCAGTCATATGCCCATTTTTCTCATAAAAAAACTGTATAAAGTGGTGGTTCTGTTGCTATTTTCCACCTATAACTGTCATATACTATTTCATTTTCTTATTAACTTGATTTTTCTCATTAACTTTTTTTTACATTTATATTAGTTTAAAGAGAAAGCGTATGACAGGGTGCCGAGAGAGGAGCTATGGTCCTGTATGAGGATGTCAGGAGTGGCAGAGAAGTACGTCAGAGTAGTTCAGGATATGTATGAGAGGAGTATGACAACAGTGAGATGTGCTGCAGGTCAGACAGAGGAGTTCAAGGTGGAGGTGGGGCTACATCAAGGATCTGCGTTGAGTCCCTTCTTGTTTGCTATGGTGATGGACAGGTTGACAGATGAGGTCAGACAGGAATCTCCATGGACAATGATGTTTGCAGATGACATTGTAATCTGTAGTGAGAGTAGAGAGCAGGCGGAGGGACACCTGAAAAGTTGGAGGTCTGCTCTAGAAAGAAGAGGAATGAAAGTAAGTCATGGTAAGACAGAATACATGTGTTTGAACGAGAGGGAGGGAAGCAGAACAGTGAGGTTACAGGGGGCTGAGGTCAAGAAGGTGGAGTTTAGGTGTTTGGGGTCAACAGTCCAGTGGGATGGGGAGTGTGGAAAAGAGATGAAGAGGCGAGTGCAGACAGGTTGGAGTGGGTGGAGAAAAGTGTCAGGGGTGTTGTGTGACAGAAGAGTGTCAGCAAGAATCAAAGGAAAGGTGTACAGAACAGTAGTGAGACCAGCTATGATGTATGGGTTAGAGACTGTAGCAGTGAGGAAGAGACACGAGGCAGAGATGGAAGTAGCAGAGATGAGGATGTTGAGGTTCAGTTTAGGAGTGACAAGGATGGACAAGATTATAGAACGAGCACATCAGAGGAACAGCTCAGGTTGATTGTTTTGGAGACAAAGTCAGAGAAGCCAGATTGAGATGGTTTGGACATGTGCAGAGAAGGGATAGTAGTTGTATTGGTAGAAGGATGTTGGAGATGGAGCTGCCAGGCAAGAGGGCAAGAGGAAGGCCAAAGACAAGTTATATGGGTGTGCTGAAGGAGGACATGAAGGTAATTGGTGCAAAAGTAGAGGATACTGAGGCCAGAGTTAGGTGGAAACAGATGATTTGCTGTGGCAACGCCTAAACTGGGAACAGCCGAAAGAAGAAGAAGATGATTAGTTTAATGTAGTTTATTGTTACAAAATAAAGACCTTACTGTACATCTACTTTATTTGGAATTATTTTGTTTATAGAAATGGTGAAATAAAATAGGCTAATAAACACAAAATTAATGATAAAAACTTACCACTTCTATTTAGATCTAGCAATTGTTGGAGTAGGCCAAAAAATGAAAAGATTGAGACTGAAGTCCCTCTGGTGAAAGAATGCAGACAGCAGATAAAGACCCCTGGCCAAAGTTTCCAGTTGAATAAAGACCCATTTCCAAAATTTAATTTCCTATTTCAAGAAGTTATTTTTAAAAATTGTTCAAATCAAGACTAGTTTAATGTAGAATGTGTTACTATCTACCCTTTTCACAGGTAACCAACCTATTTGAGTTAATTTGTGCACATTGAGAATGTTCTGCCTTTTCCTTATGAAATTACAATTAGATTAAAAAAATATTATAATGGCACAGACACAAACAGAGCGAGCCTGGGAATAGGAGCTTGAATGAGTGAGTGAGGTGAATGCATGTAAGAAAGTGTGAATTTTTTGTAGATGAAAATGATGACCAGACAACAGGAAGTGGGCAAGTGCCCTATTTATGGTGCATTCTAGGAATTGGAGTGCAGGGTACCATAGCAATCAGGTTGTAGTCTACAGGGAAATTTCTCAATGATGCTGCAATGATCTTCAGCAAGTTCTTTAAATTGGTGGATTGATTTAAAGTGAGGGAAACTCATTGAGCTATTCTACTGAAAATTGACCAGAGGGAATTAAAAACCTTATCTAAGTCCACTTTTTAATCCCGAGGCACTCTCTCTAGCTCACATTGGTCAAAACATGTGGGTACTTGTGATCAACGATCTAAAGCAGAGTAACATTCACTAACAACTCACAAGTCTTTACTGTGACCAAATTAGAATCACTAACCTAAACAAAACGCATGTTTCCGGACAACGTACATGGTGTACACCTCAATACTAGCTTTCTTGAACTGGAAAGTGCCACTGTCTTATCTTAACAGAATCATTAAAATCATGGAAAGAACACTGGAAATTATGCAGAATGGTTTAATGTCTGTCAAGCTTAACAACTCCCTGCTAAACATTTGTTTTAAAACAAACATTTTAAACAGAGAAAACGTTATCTGCACAAAAATGGCTAAAAGAGTGTGGATCACTTTAAGCCTCTGATGACAGAAAGACAAACTGCAAGGAGTGTTTTGGGCTGACCTTGGCTATTTTTAGTCAGCATAGGAAGGAGGAGAAACTAAGAATTTAAAGTGGTCTCCTTAATCACCTGCTTGCAGCTCCCAACCTGTATTCCATTGGCTCTCACTTGGGAAACAACAGCTTCTTTTTTTCTCTCAAAACCTGCTCTTTGTTCATTTAAACATAGCTTTTTAAAATACGAGTCAGTCTGCTTCTAGCAGATGCTCAGAGGGTAATACTGTGGCTAATCCATTCAGAATTACCTCAGCGCTAATGCCATTCATGAACTCTGAATGATGGAACCAGTAGCAGGTGGATGTGCTATTTATAACATTAACGTAACATATAAGAAGCCTCTAGGTTTAGATACAACTGAGTATTGTCAAGCCAAGTGGCTTCACTGACTCATCTGACGTGGTTAGCTTTAGCAAGTTTGCTAAAGTCTCCTGGGCATAAACACAACGCTAACATTTTCCAAAATAATAGCAGCTAAATCAAGAACCAACAGCATAAAATTGTTGATTTGATACAAAGACAAGTGCTCAGTGTGAGTTTTTATGTAAATAGTAACTAACTGCAAAAGTATTTTATTCACTGAGAGAAGCTAACAGTTAAAATTGTGAATACATCTATTTTATTTTATTATTTTATAACTTTTTATAAGTTATGGTCTGGTCAGCTTTTTTATATACAGAGTGATCCAACACCATCAATCAATGATGTACGTATAGGCTACCATCAAACATCATAAATCATATACCAAGACACATATGATATACACAAAACAATAATAATAACAAACAATAACACAAACCACACTTTTCACTTATTCTCTTTCTTAAAGACACTGAGCACTTCAATCCTGAACTTCTATAACCCATTATAACTTTGATAAAAACCCTGTAAAAATCACATCAAATTATTGTTTTTGTCTTTTATAAACAATAACAACAACAACTTGTAACTTGTGTTAGATAACTGTAAACATCATCATTGTGATAGTATTTATTTAATAACGCTTCTCACCTTTACCACTCATTTTTTAGTCTTCATGGGCTGATCCTTCCCTCGTCTGTGTCTATGTGCTGGTTCTTCTCTAAAAACCCCTCAAGCTGTTCTTGGCAGGGTCTGCCCCCCTGCCCAACAAGCCCAAAATAAAACTGTCCTATTGTACCCACCCCATTACACAGAGGCCTGGGAGTGAGGAGACAAATAAACTCTCTCACACTCTATATATTGACCCTAATATAATACTAAAAACCTACATATAGTAGACATTGACAAATTAGGGTTCAAAATTTGTCATTCTGTAAGGTTATGTTTTGGGGTCCCTTAAGCACATGCTCATGGAACAGGTTATGAAAAACTTCAGAGTTTATTCAGAGTAATGTGAATGATGTTAGTTTTATGAGTGAGCTAATTATTATTATTTTTTGTTTGTTTGTAATATTGTCATTAGGATAGTTTGTGGAAACTAGCTTTATTCTGTACAGAGAAAGTGCTTAACTTCCTCCAAAACATACACTTCCTTTAAGTTAATTGCCACAACCTTTGCACATTTTAGTCTTCCTCTAAACTGGGCAATTGTAGGTTACCAGGGTGATAAGGGCTAATGCTAAAAGCTAACTCCATGTTGAACACTTTTTACAAGTTTCTCTCTCCAATTTAACTCCTTTGAGAACAAAATAAATCATTCACAGCTGGAATTAACAGCGTGATGACAAATGAAGTTCTGTTTTGTGAATTTACGAGTGAGATACAACTGAAAGTCATCATGTTAGCATCTGTTTTTCAGCAAAGAGGCTCTTGACTGTCTGAAAGCAAGAGGGTTGCTTCCGATTAGTCAAGGCGTGTTTTATGTGTGTCTTTTTTTTTTGTCTTGTTTTGACATGGTAAAAGGTATGTTTAGAAAACACTAAGAAATGTATTGTTATTTTCAGATTTTACATTAAAACCTTAAAGAAAGATAGCGAATTGTGAGATCTAATGTTAACTGCTTTGGATCTTTGATGAAAGACATTTTGTTCAAAATAACCTCCCCTAATACCACACAAGTTTCAAAGTGAGCTTACATAGCTCCCTTAACACTACTTGCTAAAGCTGTGGAGCCAAATGGATCTAAGGTGGGTTTTCTAGGTAGAAGTATCAAATGGCTCCATTCTGGGACTTCCATTGTTATTTCCTAAATCTATTTATATACAAATTTATAAACTGTAAAGCTAAATATTTAACAATGTGTTGCATCAGCACCTCAACCTCTGCAAGAAATCAATGCAGCTGTGGCATTCAGCACATGCAGACAGCATGACTCGCGGCATATTCTACTGGCCTGTGTGTCAGTAATAATGGAGACATAACAGCCTGGAATCCATTCAGCCCATTATGACCACAGCCCCTAGAGTGTGTTACCATGGAGATGGTAACTATAGTCTTCAGTAAAACACCAGCTATTTTAAGTGTAAACATGTTAGACCTGAGCTTCTCATAAGTAAATGAAACTAGAAACGTTGGATTGATTTAGATATTGGCACACAGAGAGCTGATAAATACTGTTAAATAATCTAACCTGCAAGGATGCAAGTTGTCAGCTCCTCTGATTGGCTGAGAGTAGAGTAGGACTGCTTGCAGATCAGCTCTTCCTGAGTGTTACAACCAACAGCAGAAGCTGTTACATGTGATACATCCACCATCTGCTGGGTGGGTGTGGTATTCGTGGCAACTATAGGGTCTGACCCAGGAAGCGGTGGAACTGAAAAAAGAACAAAACATTTATTTTTTTGCATGAACTTGAAAAAGACAAACTCATTTTTAGGGTAAATTGTTTATTCTGAATAAAAGATGAGACTATTTAGTTTGATACTTCTATTTACGTTTTAAAATCCACATAGAAGTTGGGTTGGTGACTAAATTAACTAAAATTTTTATAAATTACTACTCTAACAAGACACATTTTTACAAAAACTTGGTCAAGCCAAGCCTCATTACAACAATACAATAAATAGACCTCATGAGACATAAAGTGCCAATTTTTAGATACTGATGTCTGATGTGGACTTTTTGCACATTTCCAGTCGCTCTATATTCTGTTGTTCTGTTGCTGCACAATATTTTTACTTTATACTTTGGTCTGCGTGTTACCTATACACAGCACATCTCTTAAGCACCTTCGACTTCTATAGTTATAGTTCTACTACTTTATATTTTACTGACTCTTTTTCTAGAATATTGCTATATTCTATTTACTTTTAACTTTAGCAATGTACTTATATAACCTTCGTTACTGTGCAACATTCTTGTGTTGTTTTTTGTACCGCCACTTGAGAGTACCTTTGTACCACAACAAATTCCTTTTGTGTGTGCTGCACACCTGGCAAAAAACATCTTTCTGATTCTGATTATCCTCTTTCAAATTCACAAAATAATAATTTTATATGACTAACTTCAACTTTTGTTTTAATGAATGGCTAAGTGTTGGTTTGTGTTTAAATAGCTAAATAATAAATAATTATTAAACAAATAATAAATTACTAAATTATACCTCAGACGCTACAGGAGCAAACACTACAAAAACTTTTTCAATCCTTGCTAGAATCCTGAACAAATGGAGTCTGATTTATCAGCAACTCTCTTTTAAGGAGGACATGTTGATAGGTCTTCCTGATAACTGTAGGTTATGTTATATGTGTGGATGCCTGAGATCTCCCCTACTGCACCTCCTGTCCCTGTTTCTTTTTCCAGAATCTCCCCTTGAGTCCAGGTGCTGCTCTCCTCTTCCTCTTCCACGTTCAGGAATGACTGAGCATCCCATACGGCAGCAGGTGAGTCTGGTGCTGGTGATTCTGAAAGATCTACGTGGGGCTGTGAACCACGACCGCTCCTCTGACCTGTCCTGCGTCGCCCAGAGTCTCTACGCAGTAGGCTGTCGCTCTCCGCAAAGGCAATGTAGGAGAAGGTAAGCTCAAAGGAGTTCTGCCGTGGTGTTCCCCAGACAGACGAGCTGCTGAGACAGGACTCGTCATCATCGAGGCCTTCGTCATCATCAAGGGCACCTGCGTCATCATCCGACCATTCCCTGGCAGTATGAAGCTCAGGGTAATCAGACTCCTCATTTCCACCTGAGACGATCAAATGAGCGAAATTTTGATTTTAATTCTTCAGTTTAAGCATTTATTGTCTACTGTTAGAAACCCCACTGTGATCCTGTATTTGATATGAAACCCGTGTCTTTTTTATGATTAGTAATGTCATGACTTTATGATTAAAACAAAAAATCAAGGTTTTAAAAGTTTGTATAATTGTAAAGAATATTATGGAAAAAAAGCAAAACTTGATTACAAGAAGATCTAAAGAAATAAAGGAAAAGCTTACCATCGGAGCAGGGTGGAGTAGAGTCAGGTGTTGAGTTCACTGTACCAAATTCCTCTGAAAGGACAAACATTATAAGTTTACAATTAATTAATCGCTTTACGATTCATTATTTTGGACACAAAGTATAAATCTAGAAGACGTTATAAAAAGGGGAAGCATTTTGACATATTGTATAAGAAAAATGAGGTGCTATTATTTTTCAAGGGTTACTGTTTTTATTAATTTCTTTTCTTGCTCAGCTAGGTACATGTTTCCATTCGAAGAAAGCTGGGATCTGTCCAGCCGATCCATTTGATCATGAGGGTTTAGATAATTGATGATGTCGTTCAGTCAAAAAGACATTTCCTTTAAGTGAGCAGCTCTAGTTAAGAACAGACTACAGGGTGGACTAAAACCCTGAAACATATTTACATAAATTTGCTGCATGGGACCAGTAAACAAAATGAATAAAAATTACATTGACATTGAGGTTCCCAAACTTTTCAGAAATAGATTATGGCCCTCTGTCATGTCCTGTTTTGAAGAGTTTGACATTTTCCGAGGACAAGAAACAAGGGGTAGCACAATCTCCTCACAGCAAGAAGGTCACTGGTTCGAGCCTTGGCTGGGTGGTTTGGCATTTCTGTGTGGAGTTTGCATGTTCTCCCCGTGTTTGTGTTGGTTTCCCCCAGGTGTTTTGGTTTCCCCCACAAGTCCAAAGACATGCAGTACAGGTGAATAGGGTAAGCTAAATTTGTCTGTAGTGTATGAGTGTGGATGTTTTCTAGTGATGGGTTGCAGCTGGAAGGGCATCTGCTGTGTAAAACATAAGCTGGTGGCTCATTCCACGGTGATGACCCCAGACAAATAGACTAAGCGGAAAAGAAAATGGATGGCTGGATCTTTCGCTTCTCATCATCACTGTTAAAAGCATTGTAAACACCAAGGACACTTTAAAGTGAACAGTTTGTATTAAACAGTTTGACTGCTGCATCTGACTTAACACTGCATACAAAAAACTGCACCCTTAATTAATAACCCCATTGTTAAGCTTATTATAAAAGTTATTATAAACTACTAGCAACAGCATAACTAAAATTAGTGTTCTTAATGGTTTTAAATATAAAATTGTCAAGAATTTATGTAATTTTCTGCACGTTGGTGTACCTTTTTTTAACAATCGTGCATAAAATTGTGGAGAAGCATGTAAAGAAATATGTGTTGAAATAAAATTTATGTTTTTTACAGTTAATACCATTTGCCATCATTGTTGTCAGACTTTACACAGCAAATTTACATTTTCGTCTAAGAAGTCTTACTTAAAAGGAATTATGACATCTCCCGGATTTCTTGCAATGTGCTAAGTTTCTTCTATAAATCAGTGAGGCTTTAAAGAGCAATTTTAATATATTTTACAATAACTATAATATATTATTTTTAAATAATGATTTATACATTTGGATTAAAAAAAGCATTTGGTAGTTTTGGTCAGAACTGAGGATGAATAACACAGACAAATTTTTACTGCAGGCTAAGTTAGGGGACTTTTTGTCCACAAACATAATGTAAAAACACAATGCAAAACTATATATATATATTTTTTAAATTTGATATGTTTACTACACAGACAATTGATTTGAGTCTAAAACTCATCAGCAATTAAATATGTTAAAATGTGTATTCAGAAACATTCAACAATTTCTATTAATCGTTTCCATCAAAAGCCAGCAATGTTATATGTAATATTTCTGATCAAAAAAGGGGGACTCTCTTAAAATGCTACAACCTGGAGAAATCCAACACTTACATTCATAGGTGCCACATTAACCATTGGTTTTAACATCCATTGGTTTCAACAATGAGTTGAATAGAGTATACAGCTGTAAACAGCACCAGCCTCTTGCAGATGCAGCACACACAGGTACAGGGTGACTATACACTGCCTTATCAGCAAAACCGACAAGTGAATGACTGCTCGAGCCATACACAACCAGCATGATGTATCGCACATAACGCCCAGGAACACAGCAGATGAACCGTACAAACATCATGAATAAATGAAGCACTCACTGCATTGGGAAAACCCTAAAACCTGACCCATGCTCCATCAAGGCACCGCTGGGCCCATCCAGTCTGCTCCTTCTGGCTGTGTGCTGCTTGTGCACTCCTCCCTCTGTAGTGCACTGCTGTTTGTCTTCCTCTTGCTCACTCCCTCCCGCTCTTCATCACACAGCCCCTCCCAGACCCTCTTGCTTGCTCTGCAGCAGCCATTGGAGGATGGAGAAAGAGAAAGAACCTAGCTGAATGATGTCAGGATGACTGCATCCATGTGCTCCTCTCATCTCTGCCTTCATTCTGTCCATTCAGGTTAGCATCGTCTTTACGTCTGTCCTGTTAATCATAACAAGGACAAATTGTATTTTCATAATGACGTTGAAGCTATTGCATTGAATAGTTTAATTTCAGTCAACTTTTTATGATTTCCATTGAAGGGTAATTGAAAATGAAAGGCACATCATTGTAAACTACACAAATCACAGTGACAAAAATATAGTTATTGTTAGTAATTTTTGAATTCTCCAAAATGCAAGCAAATATAGTTTTACAGAGGTGTAAAAAAGTTTTTTTGAAAGCATTTACTTTTCTTACTTACTTTTACGTTTAATAAACTGTTATTGATTGGATAAACAAACACATTTAATTTTAAGTTAGAAATAACACGAGCAAAAGCCTTGTGTAGTTTTAAGTGTTTTGAAGGAACCTTGCTCCAATAAAAGTTTCTTGCTTAGCAATACACCTATATATATATATATATATATATATATATATATATATATATATATATATAGTAATAATAATATTGTATTTGTTTTTATATTTTTATCCTGATGTATAAATATGCTTACATCTGGAAATAAAGCCACTAAGACAAAGGTTTGAAAAATTTAACTATTTATATTTAAAGACAACAAGAATAAAGTCATTTTAAGACAACAGATGCAAATTTTTAAAAGTATTGCCAATATCTAAAATTGTACTGCCATGGTAACACTTTAAAGTATATAACTCTTCTTTGGCTGTCACGAAGGCATTAAAAACACTCAGGCTCTGAAAATATGACACACTTTTAGGATTCAGGGGCCATCCGGATGGAGCAGAAAATAGAGTCGGAGGTCAAGGGGCGGGGCCTAGCCACACCCATTTTTTATGTAGAATTTGAAACTCTCTGTAGGCCAATTTCTATTCTATTGTCCCCATACTGTAATCAGATTATATTACAGCAATATACAAATATACACCTCCTCAGAATACCACTCCCCGATCAGTAATGGCTGATGGGTGATTCTTTTCAGACAGTAAACAGCTTCAAAGATGACCCCATTAATGAACAGTGTCTGACTGAGAAAAGTCCCTAATTCACAAGACAAAATTTCCTCCGTAAATTACGCTTTTAACTTTTTGTTTCACTATAAAACTCTGCAAATGTTATAACTTAAAAATTTCCTCTTTTAAAATTCTAAAATACAAAATTCTATTAAAAATAGCCTACAGGACACTTCAGCATAAGACTTGACAATATATTACGCACAATGATACGCAACGATAATACTTTTTAAAAGTGTTTAATGTTTAAAGGTTAACTCATAAATCAGATTAAAAGTATTAAAACAAACAATTACAATATACATTATGCTGAATAAAATTAAACATTCTATTGTGTTTTGTTGCACTCCTCCAATTATTCTGTTTATTCTACATCTTAACAACCTTTAATAATTAGCACTGGTAACAAATCATACAATAATTCACACGTGAAGTCGAATGTTGATTATGAACAAACACTCCTGCCTTGAAGATGCCTCTGAATTAAAGTGTTTGTAAATAAAGTTTGAGTTACTGGCCACCAGGGTGTGCGGTGCCACATGGCTACAAGCCCTAATCACTACTTGCAGCTATATTATTAGGATTGTGTTTTTCTGTTAATATTTTGGCTTAGTCGCATTAAATATTTCATTAATATTGCCTTCTGGGATAAAATAAATTGTAAGTACACTTTGAAATTTTACTGGGGCACTGATGAGATTTACTGGGGAGCAGGATCAAGGTTTATATTTGAAAGAGAAAACAAAAACTGGATGGCCCTGTATAAAGAAGGGTTCATCTTCGTCTTGTAAAACCTAAGGTTTTACAAGACGAAGTTGTTCCCTGAACCTGAGTTCAGTTCCTCTGGACACGACTCATACCTGGTTTCTGTTACACGTTTTCACAATCAATAAATCAATTATGTAAGAACTGCCTGAACCAAAACTATTTCAAGTTTTTTTCAGACACAAAAGAAAATATAATTAAATCTGCTGGTCTAAATTTTGCCAGAAGTATCTGTATGATCTGCAAGACTAAGTAAGTGAGTAAGGCCCTTTCTCAATTAACTTTTTTGATACAGACTCGTGGATTTACTATGATGTGGGAACTCATGAAATAGTCTATCATGCAGATTTCAATGTAAGAGCCTTGCTGAAGCTAATCAGTGAATGTGTATGAATGGCTCAAGTCCAAACGTCACACCGCTACACTAATTCAACTCAGGTAATCTCTCAGGCTGGAATAAATTAGGCCCTCCCAAGGAGGACAGTTCCATTTATACATAAGAACAGTTACCTGAGGTGACATTTATTTTGGATGCAATATGTAAAGTACATATAAAGCATCTCTAGAATTGCTGTTGTCTTTAGTTAGGCAGTAAACTGATTCAAAAAATAATCTAAAGAACTTGGAGGAAAGTAAGTTGAGTCTAAAAATCTTCAAACTTCAATGTAGTATTGCCAAAAATAACTGCACTATGTTGAAAACAATACCAAAACAGATCTACCCCTCATATAGTGTGTGATAATATTCAAAGGATGATTATTATGAAACACTGGTCCATCCAGTGAAAAAGTGAGCACTCACTAATCCAAGCATATTACAGAGTAGGGATTACATGAAGCTATAGAGAAGGGAAAGAAAGAACAGTCTGAGGAGGAGTTAATATAAATAGATTAGCCAATCAGTACCTGGAAAGAGAAAGGACGCAGATTGGCATGAGAGATAATCACAAGAGCTCATAGTGTACCATCACAAGGGTCAGATGGATTTCTCTACAACACCAAAGTAATTTTTGTCCAGAAATTGTCCCTGCTTTTTGGCCGAAATAAAAAAGGAGGCACTGGATCAGCTTCGGAGAACCAAAAAGAGGAGTTTGAGGAACAGTAGGAGATTTAAGTGCAAAATTCGGGTAGTCATGAGAAGCGCCAGGCGTGCGAGCACCATGGAGGTGCCCTCATTCCTCCGACAGCTGAAGAAGGAAACCGAAAAGATGGTTACCTTCTTCTTCAAGGGAGGACGAAGGGATTCTGGAAGTGATGATGACTACTTTGAAAATGATGGCGATGTTGTGAGTCCATACCTAGAAAGGCCCATTTTGGCAAAAGACACGGGGGAAGGGGAGTCGAAGTGGGGACTTACTTATGCCATGGCCAGTATGCAAGGCTGGAGAGCCCAGATGGAGGATTCCCACACGTGCATGCCAGAGATGACTGATGCCTTTCCAGACTGGAGTTACTTTTCGGTGTTCGACGGACATGCGGGAAGAACTGTGGCTCAGTACTGCTCACGACACATGCTGGATTTTCTTCTTGACACAGGTATTCTAGTTTTTCAGAGGGTCACAGGGTTAGTTTGGGGGTAGGGTTAGAGAAAGCAAAGATACCAGTAATATTCATTTTTTAAGCAGACTAAAATTCAGGTTTTGCTCGATAAGTTTAAGTTTTTGTCACGATCGGGGGTGTGCGTGGAAGGAAAGATCTCAATCGCAGAGACAGCTTGACCTGAGACACTCTTTTATTAAAGAATAAAACAAGGAGAAAAGAGATGACTAAAACGAAAGACCCACGAGGGGGCAAAACATTAACAATAACATAAATCACTTTCAAGAGTGAAAAATAAGTAACTACAAAAATAACCTGCCAGCCGTTACAACGCCACGCATCGGTAACGCACACAAAGACAATTAATGCACCCGTCAAGAACTGCACAAACACAAGGGTATAAAAAGGGAAACTAATAAGTGAGGACGCGCGGGAAAACAGCTGAAGGGACTAATGACAAATTAGAGACGGGACGAACATTGACGAAACAATCCACGAGGTGAAGGGAAAACCCGGAACCGGCACAAGGGAACAGAGACGCACGATAACGGACAAAAACCCTGACAGTACCCCCCCTCTAAGGAACGCCTCCAGGCGTTCCAACCGAAACACCACAAGAACACAGATAGAACATACACAATAAAAAAACAACAAAATTAAACAGCGAGCATATAACATAATTCCTAACTATAATAAATAAAAATCGCCCAAAATGGGAAAAAAACGCTTGACCGGAGCTTCGTGAAAGTATAAACAGCAGGTGACAAAAAAAACCCCAAACTAAACCTTAGTCCCGGGGTGCCAGGCCGACGCGGAGGCAAGAAAGCCTAGAGTTCAAGACCTGACACCCGTCATCCCTGAAGAGGTGGACAAGAAATCTCCAGGGAAGCACCAATCACTGGTTCCCCCATGGAGGAGCCGGAGGAAGCAGCCAGGGAACCTCCAGCAGAGACCCAGACGAGGCCAGCCATTCGAGCAGGACCCCAAATTGCCAGCCAAGCACCAGACGAGGATTGCCGGTACTTGGGAACCCCGGAAGGGCTTGGCACAGCACAGGACCCGGCGGGCTGCAACGGAGAGCAAGAGCCGGCAGAGCTGGGCAGCGGCGCTCGGGTGGCGCCGGAAGGTACGGCGAAGAGCAGGCGCCGGCAGGCACGGGCGAAGAGCAGGACAGCGGCGCTCGGGAGGCGCCGGCAGGCACGGGCGAAGAGCAGGACAGCGGCGCTCGGGCGGCGCCGGCAGGCACGGGCGAAGAGCAGGACAGCGGCGCTCGGGAGGCGCCGGCAGGCACGGGCGAAGAGCAGGACAGCGGCGCTCGGGAGGCGCCGGCAGGCACGGGCGAAGAGCAGGACAGCGGCGCTCGGGAGGCGCCGGCAGGCACGGGCGAAGAGCAGGACAGCGGCGCTCGGGAGGCGCCGGCAGGCACGGGCGAAGAGCAGGACAGCGGCGCTCGGGAGGCGCCGGCAGTCACGGGCGAAGAGCAGGACAGCGGCGCTCGGGAGGCGCCGGCAGGCACGGGCGAAGAGCAGGACAGCGGCGCGCGGGAGGCGCCGGCAGGCACGGGCGAAGAGCAGGACAGCGGCGCGCGGGAGGCGCCGGCAGGCACGGGCGAAGAGCAGAACAGTGGCAGCGCTGGGCCGCGGCGCTCGGGCGGCGCCGGCAGGCTCAGGCGCCGGGGCGGCGCCGGCAGACTCAGGCGCCGGGGCGGCGCCGGCAGACTCAGGCGCCGGGGCGGCGCCGGCAGACTCAGGCGCCGGGGCGGCGCCGGCAGACTCAGGCGCCGGGGCGGCGCCGGCAGACTCAGGCGCCGGGGCGGCGCCGGCAGACTCAGGCGCCGGGGCGGCGCCGGCAGACTCAGGCGCCGGGGCGGCGCCGGCAGACTCAGGCGCCGGGGCGGCGCCGGCAGACTCAGGCGCCGGGGCGGCGCCGGCAGACTCAGGCGCCGGGGCGGCGCCGGCAGACTCAGGCGCCGGGGCGGCGCCGGCAGACTCAGGCGCCGGGGCGGCGCCGGCAGACTCAGGCGCCGGGGCGGCGCCGGCAGACTCAGCTGGAGAATGCGTGGAGAAGGTCTCTCTACGGTCGCCATTCTGCTCTGGGTCTGGGAACCCAACAGTGAGGCGCTCAGAGGAAGCTGGGGATAAGCCTCACCGCATCCGGACTCACCAGAGTGAGGGACCATATCGAGTACTTCATCCAAGACCAAAGAATTAACGTTGGTCCCACCTCTGGCTGTGTGACTGGTCTCCCTTGACTTCTTCCTCTTCTGCCTCTTCTTCTGACTCCTAGTGAGTCTGTTGGGTTGCTCAGGTTCAGGAAACAGTGTCTCATTCGACCCCAGTGACTCACTGTAAGTAGGCCAGGAAGAGGGTGCGCGAGAAGAAAAAAAGTCATAATATAGCGCTACCTCTCCTCCTGGATATTGACACTGCTCCTGCTGACGAATGTAGTCTACCAGCCTCCAATAGCTCCAGTTCCTCAAGTGATAATGCTCATCTTGGTCTACTGGAACATCCAATCCTTCCATGAAGAAGGTGGAGATGGCTGACTCCGTTAATCCAAACCCCTGTAGGGATCTCCAAAGGTCCACCGCAAACTCAGCGACAGGACGGCCTCGTTGTTGAGCCCCTTGGAGGATCCGCATCAACCGGAGAGTTTGACAGGCTCCTTGGTCAAGCTGCTCGCTGAGATCTGTAGGGACGGGTGCATTCTGTCACGATCGGGGGTGTGCGTGGAAGGAAAGATCTCAATCGCAGAGACAGCTTGACCTGAGACACTCTTTTATTAAAGAATAAAACAAGGAGAAAAGAGATGACTAAAACGAAAGACCCACGAGGGGGCAAAACATTAACAATAACATAAATCACTTTCAAGAGTGAAAAATAAGTAACTACAAAAATAACCTGCCAGCCGTTACAACGCCACGCATCGGTAACGCACACAAAGACAATTAATGCACCCGTGACGATCAACACAAACACAGGGGTATAAAAAGGGAGACTAATCAGTGACGACGCACGGGAAGACAGCTGAAGGGACTAACGACAAATTAGACACGGGACGAACATTGACGCAACAATCCACGAGGTGAAGGGAAAACCCGGAACCGGCACAAGGGAACAGAGACGCACGATAACGGACAAAAACCCTGACAGTTTTTTATGGTAACTACTTGTAAAATACTGCGTTAGTCAAAACAAAAAACTTTACCATCAAAAAATAAATTTTCCAATGAATTATGGTTAAATGGGCAATTCTGAAAGGTAAACATAGCTAAATGTTTGGAATGTTTTGAATAAGACAGAGTTTGATAAAAAAAAAACGTTTATGTCCTCCTGAGACCCAGTCAATTCATTTATGTCCTCTGTAATGTACATTTGTTTTTTATCTATATATTTTGACTCATTTGAGCTACATAATTAAGTCCTGGTGTGCTCAATAGTGGACATCAGACCATTCTGGGGGGTTGAATCTGAAATTTAACCCCCTGGTTCTTATATCTGACTAAGGCCAATCTTACACCTGCTCAACAGGGTTTCAGATCCAGAGACTGGCTACACAACTAAAATCACAGTGTTAAATTAAAATCACAGACTGATAGTAGCACCTATACATTGACCAAACTGTTAATTAAATTCTCTAATTTAACTTTCCCATGAGCAGTAAATGTGAACAGGGCTCAATTTAACTAGTTGTGAACCAAAATACGTCATATGTATTTGAATGTCAGTTTAAGGTAACTTTTTTGGTGGATTTGGCAGTGTTTATATTTAGTTCCACACCGCTGGCACCAGTAGTGTTGAATTAAATTAAAGTTATATATTTTGCTGTCCACTTCAGAGTGTTTTGGGTCCCATGTTTTGTGTTTTGGTTACCACGTTTTGAACGATAGTAAATTTGCAGATTTCTTAGTCTATGTTGGATATTTAAGAGACTGTAAAGTTAAGAGTTAACATAAAGGTAGGCAGATAGATAGGAGGCAAAGGTTAACCCAGGATCATGAATTGTGAACTTGTTTCCAGCATTATACTAGTTCAGATAAACAAATGACAAAATGCAACTGGATGCAGCTTACACCTTTAAACCTGCATTACAGGCTGAGGTACAAACATTACAGGCTGAGGTATTGGATGGTGGTATATAAATAAATATATACATATCTAAAATGCCATAAAGAGGGACTCGTTTATTTTCTGGAAAATAAAGTATTTTTTATTATTAACATGGACCTGTATACGTCTTTTTTCTGATCTGATATAGTGAAAAAGCTTCTTACTCGTTGAATTTTACCATTAATGTACGTAAAAAATTGTTAACAAAAAACAGGAAATGGTTCAATGAAGTGGTTTTTTTGCAGGAGCAAAACCATTTTTAAACCATCAAGTATTAGATTTGGTTTTTGGCTGAGAGGCTCAAAATGTCACAAAAGATTTGGAGTTAAACATGCATCGTCATTCTCGAAAATTGCATTGGGGAGCTTCTTCTGACAAGCTGTTATGCATTGGAATTAAAGGAAAAAACAACCCCAACTGGATGTAATGAAAAAAAAGGCATGTGTAGCATTAGAAAGTCCTAGAGTTGTGTATTTTTCCAGGTATTACACTGTACCCAGTAAAATCTGAAAACATTAAATATATTCTGCAATACAAAGTCATTCTTTTTGTAATTTTTACAGTTGTAAAAATAGAGTTCTACATCAGATTAGTAACAGATTTCCTCAAGTATGGTGATTTAACCGTAACTGAGCTTGACCATGTTGTATGACTTTCTAATCAGGTTGTGTGACAGCAGATGAAGATGTAGAGCAGGTTAAAGAGGGCATCAGAGATGGCTTTCTTGCCATCGATCGGCATATGCACACCCTGTCCCGCAACGAGTGCTGGGAGCACAGTGGATCTACAGCCACCTCTGTGATGATCTCTCCCCGTAACATCTACTTCATCAACTGTGGAGACTCAAGGACATTCCTCTGCAGGAACGGCCAGGTGGTCTTCTACACAGAGGACCACAAACCCTTCAATCCCAGAGAGAAGGAGCGCATCCAGAATGCTGGTGGCTCTGTGACCCTGCAGCGAGTCAATGGGTCTTTGGCTGTATCACGAGCACTTGGAGACTTTGATTTTAAGGAGGTGGAATGGAGGACTGAGACAGAGCAGCTGGTGTCTCCTGAACCTGAGGTGTATGAGCTGGGGAGAACACCAGAAGATGAGTTCCTAGTGGTGGCTTGTGATGGGGTTTGGGATGCCATTGGGAATGAGGATCTGTGTGCCTTTGTGCGCAACCGTTTGCAGGTCTGTGACGATCTGAGGGAGATCTGTACGCAGGTCATGGACCTCTGCCTCTATAAGGTTGGTGTCCCTTTAGAAAGGATCCCCTTGATTTGGTCATTTCCCAAGTTTAAAAGCTTCAGTCAGATTGGCCAATGTCCGGGAATAAGGGTGCACAAGTATTAGTCTTTATCTAGGAACGTCTTAGAACAAGCTTAACTTAGCTTGTGCAGGAGTAGGTACATTGAGTGCAGGTTAATGGATTGTTCATTCCAAAAAAGGTATCTGTGAACTGATCATCTGATCACTAGTACTATAGGTTTACCAAGAATCTTAACTCTCAGAGGAAAATCCAATACAGGTTTACAACACAATATAAACAACACTATAGCATAAAATAATGTCACAACATAAATGTATGACCAAAAAAAAAAAAAAAAAAAACACAGAAATAATCCTGATATCTAGGGTGCAGTTAATTTGTGTAAACCAAGCATGTGCCTCAAACTGCAGTAACTCCAAAATGGAGCAGGTCACAGACAGACCTAAACAAAGTGTTTACAGCATTAATAACTTGGTTAACGCCTTTAGGGTGTAACAAAGACATCCTAAATCTTAAAACTGTGCAAAAATAATGGCATAGACACTTAAGTGACAGTCATAGAGCAACACTTAGGAGAGCTTAGATTCCTTATTGTAATTTGAGCATCAACCATTTCCAGCCATTTTTCCATATTTACCTTATCTTATATTAATGCATATGTATTGTATTTTTGCACAACCAAAACGGAAATGGCTACCTATGCCAAGTTACACAATCTGAAAAAAATTATTACAGTTTTGTGTGGTTTAAAGTCAAAGTAATCACTGAAACACGTTTAAAAACACTGCTGACCATCAGATGGCAGCTGACATTTGGAAATGTTTTGAAAAGAAAGGCATCCAGATATTAAAAACTTTGCATCTTTATTGTGATAAGCATGTTTTAAAATTATTTTTACATTTGTTTCCAGCACCCCAGAAATGTGTACACTGGATATTTAAATTTGTTCAAGACCATCAATGATCAGGTCTTTTTTTTTGCTTTGTAATAAACAAAACATAAAAATTTGTGACTTAATAAAAAAACACCAGTCAACTGTTTTACATGTTTTTACAGATGTTAACAGAACAAACACAAAGAGTTTATTGCTGGTGGATGTTTTCAGAACCAAAATATTTCTAGACCCTTCCTTGGACAGTTCCTCTAATGTGCATTCTGTCAAATTCTGTATAGACTCATACTGAAATGGTTTTAGCCAGAAAACTACTTTGTGAAACCCTAAACATATATACCATAAATAAATATACAAATTAACCTTTGGCTAAATAAATAATAAAAATAATAATAATATTACTTTAAATTGACAAGATTTGGAAATGATAATCATTTTCTGTGTTGAATAGAACTGAGAAGTAAATTCTGACTGGGTGTTCAGAAGAAGACTGGTACTTGAATGTTGCCACCTCTTTTAAATGTTAAAACAATGGATAGGCATTATATCAAATCTGTGCAGAGAAGGTGAAGTGAGTATAATGGTACTTGTAGTATGAATTATGTGACTGCGCAGTGCATAGAGTTCAGACAATTTGGGCAAGGAAATACACATCCAGACAGAAAACCCAGACATCAGCAATGCCAGAGGACATAGTTATGATCACAGCTTGAAAATTTAAGTACTATTAAGAAACCAAAATGAATGGATGCAACACCATCACTCCAACTTGAATGAATCTGACTAGTTTGTGTGGTTTGGAAGAGGTTTACATGTTAAGTCAATTTAAAGATCTTATTTTGAATCTGTGCAGAAAAATGGAGCGCTTGGAATTTGTAGGTGACACCACGGAAATTAAAATAGTTAAAAAGCCAATAAGGAGCTTCTTAGAGTGGTCATGTGAGATGTGAGGGAAGAAGTAAAACAGTTATGGTGGATAATGGATTTCACCGGTGGTAAAATAGTGAGTTGAAATTTTCTTGGGTACATTCAGTGACGTTCCATGTGTTTAGGCAAGTTTGATCTGAACATGGCTTAACAGCGACAAATTACATTTATAAAGTGTACCTCTTTAATGACTGTTATTAATATGAATTCAGTGAAATGCTTCTGGAAATCTTTTAATATTGCTTTGTTATTTTAAATAATAAGATACATGGGTTATGTAATATTACATAACCAGATATTTCACTGATCCATCTAGTGAGGAGAAGGATTAGAGAGTGCAATAACGTCAGCTTGAACTTTTCAGTGTGGACAGGCTTCTGTAAATAGCGGGATTACAGAGAAGAGAAGGAGATTAGTGACTGATTCAGACTTCAAGTTACGCAGCAGGTTGAGAAGAGCTGTCTGCGAGCACACTGATCTTAATTCAGGAGTTCAGCACAAGGCAGTTACACTCTGTTCAATTGCTTCTGTACACCTTAGACTCAAGTTTGGAATTATTGATGCTTCAAATACAACAAGTGATATTTGTTAACTTTGTCTCATGTCACAGGGAAGTTTGGACAACATGACCATCATTATCATCTGTTTCGATGGCGCCCCCAAGGTGTCAGCAGAGGCACTGCAGCGTGAGGCTGACCTTGAGAAGCTCATTGAGAGGAAAGTGGCAGGTAATGGGACTTACACTCTTAACACTGACTTTGAAAAAACTAAATTTTAAAAAGTGTCTTTTCTCTCTGGTTCCTCAGAGATCATTCAGCTGATAAGATCTAAAGATGAAGACCCTGATTTGCTCTATGTGATGAAGTTCCTAGCCTCAGAAAACATTGCTGGCCTTCCACCGGGAGGAGGAATCTCTTGCAAGTGAGTGTTAATATATAAAAGTATCATAAAGCTAGCATTCAGAAAGTTATAACAACAATTTAGCACCAAGCCACCTTCTTAAATGTAAAGAGATGATGAATAATATCCTTAAAGGTAGATTTTATACCTTTCACTCAGGCCACTTGGGTGAAGTAGAAGCAAATAATAAAATATTTCCAAAGCAAAAAGAGTTAAGTAAAAAAACAAACACACACATTATAAATAATGCTTCTATGGACAAAGGAAGTCTTCAGTGGATCATACCAAAGCACATTTAAGAAGTTCATCCTTTTACTGAGAATCAAACCCACAACATTAATAATAAACCACTCGTGACATTTTAATAGCACTTTTCTAGACACTCTTACCGCTTTACATCTTGATAGGAATGTCTCTGAATCCCCTTTGGCAAACATTCTGTGCCAGTAAACTCCATTTTTTTGCCTTGATGCAAAATTAAACAATTTCAGAGGCATGTGCAACCTTCACAAAATGCAATTCGTTGGCTTAACACACAACTATAGATTGGCCTTAATGGTGAACAGGAGGTAGAATACTCTTTTCAACAAAAATTTTGTAAAGATCACAGAGAGTCAGGACCTCTGTTTAATGTCTTGTCCAATGCAAGATGTTCCTTTAGGCTTAGGGTGCCTCTGCAATGGGGTGCTAGGAACCACACCGACTACAGGGTCAGCCCCCTCTCCTAGCACCACTTTCCACAGCAGCTTGAATTTCACTTTAGGTCTCCAATACAACCAATAACCAGACTCAGACCTGTTTCATTTCAGTGGGGGACCCTCGTGAGTTGCAGGGTGATATTGCTGGGGCTCTACCAACTGAGCTAAACACACACTTGGGTCAGAATTTGAGTGACCTGACTGTAGATCATTATTAAACTGCTTTCTAAATCTAAATGTCATCTTTTACAGGAGAGATTGCATTATTGCTGCATATCAGAAATACGCCGCAGCCTTCCGACCTCTCGAGTCAATGGTATGTCATTAAAATTCTTCTTTTAACATTTAAAGTTAAACGTGTTTAAATGTTTAAAGTGCAATGTGTGATGTGATATGTTCCTCAACATTGTGACTTTCCCAGAACTTTAATAGAACTTTCTAGACAATCATCTTAAAACCAATAGAGATATTCTGAGAATATAGAATTTCTCGCAGGGTAATAGTTCACCATGAAAAGACCTGTAGAATATGGATGTTTCATGAAATGGATGTCTATTTTTGGTAAAGCATTGCAGTAAAAAAATAGTTATCCCCTTCTGTCTGTTCCAATTATTGTCATCGTCACCTACGTAACACAATTTCTATGAGCAAGTGTCATACAAAAAATACATATATTAAGAAGGCAGTTTATCAAATGAAGCTTAATTTCTCAGTTAGGGTTAGGGTTACTAATGCCAAAAGGTCAAATATTGACATATTCATTTAACAGACTTCCCAAAAAACAAAAAACAAAACAAGAAACAATCACATCTACATCTACATGTAAAAAAACATCATCTTTAACAGTGGTACCTAACCTTTTTGTGCCACGGAGACAAAAATGTTTTTATGTCAGACAATATTTTCAGGGACCAGCCTTTGATGTGTAGCAGATAAATACAAAAAAATAATATAATACGACCTACCTGTAAACTGTAGTATTTTCTAAACATAATAATAAATGTGAATCCACTCTGCCTGCGAAGCAGTTTTGAGGGCTTCGTTGCCTCATTCGAGAGCCGGTTGCCGAGTGGCAATACTATGCAGTGTGAATCACCCGTCGAGCTAAATCCATATTTTAAGCAGGATATTGTCTGTTAAATGCAGATTTATTTTTTTTGGAGTTGTAGGCTCTTCCTTTGTCTTCTTGCAGGACATTTTCCCCTTCGCAAAGAAACTTTCCAAAGACTTTTGTTTTTTTACGCATTTTGCTAGCTCCTGGGCTTAATATCACGTGACCAATCTTTAATAACTAAAACATACCCCATTCCAATTTACTGCTTCAATACAATGTTTAAAAACTTAGGGTAAACAAATGTAAATGTAACTTTGTGTTTATCAATTACATAATCAAGCATCACCTTGACTTTTGGTCTATTACTCATGCAGCCAACGAATGGACTTTGTTAGTCTGCTAAAGTAAAACATTTAGTTTAAAATATTTACTCACTACGTCCTAAAATTTGCATTAAAGATTAAAGTCCATAACAGCTAGATCTTTAGCTATTCTATTTTGTAGTTACAGTGTTTCTTATTAAATTGATGGTGCCTCTCTTTTTTTTCGATTTTAGGACACTGGTGGCTCTGATGACTCCACCTAGTGGTGGTTACAAGCAAGGAAAAGCAAGCCTTCAATGAATGCAGTTTTTCACATAAGCAGCACCAGAAATGCACAGTTTTACAATGGATGTATTTGTCTAGCCAGTGTTCAATTTAAATGAAATAATTGTACACAAAAAGAAAGCAGATGCTTTCATGAGTAATCAACATACTTCAAACCGGTTTCCTAAACTCATTCAACAGGATATTTGGGAAGGTAATTATTAATATGCATATAAGATTTGGGCCAGGTTTGGCATCCATCACTGGTATTCAAAATGTTGGCCAAACATAAGCCTGGAAGTATTAGCATTTTTTCTTTTTGCACAGAAAGACATGGGACAGACATTCCATTAAATGTTATCTTGGCTGAGGCTTTCTTCTCTTGAATCAGGACTTGCTCCGGTCATATACCGTAAAACATTGTGGTACTTGTTTCAGATAAAATGACCTTAGCAAGCCAGAGCAAGTAATATTGCTATGTGGGAAATACATTATCCTTCACTTCTAGAGCCATCCCCAAGTATGCAAAGTGAGGTTTTAAATTGTGAGTGTGATTTATGCAACAAACTGCATAAAAGGCTCAGTTCAGCAAAAAAAAAAAAAACAAGTATTGTCAGTGAAATGTGGTCATTAGCACTTTCAATATTCCATTGAACGTAGACCCCAGCAGAACATGACTTCTCATGACTTTCTCATGTCATTTTTTTTAAATGAGAATCCAATATCAGAACAGTTTGCAATTCATGGAGAAAATGTTTAAACAGACGTGTGTGTAACATATGAAGCCTATTAAGAAAGATGAGTTTACATGCATCTGTGGGAACATTGTAGAGATAATTTCTGTTCATTTAAGGTTTTACATTTTTTAAACTGTACAACTTACACTTTGTAATGTACACAGTTGCAAAAAAAATTAAATAATGTTAAGTGACAAGTAGGGCATAAGGGACCGGTGCTTTTGGCCTTCAGCCAATGGCTTCTAGAAATAACATAAAAGCAATGGAATGCTAGCTGAAATTTTATCCATGACTTAAAAGATTTAGTTTTACAGAAAAAATCGTTTAAAATGTTTCAAATAATATTCATGATTTATTGCACAAATTATGTTACCATTATTAAAGTTTACGTTGTTAGTGTGTCAGTGAAACATTTCAATATCTCTTGACAAGTAACAAAACAGCTGTTGATCGACTTCAAACATCTACTTCAGAGTATGAGGAGATTGTACAGAATATATGATACTTATATTTTTGATGTTACAGATTCTACTATAAAGATGAGTACTTTCAGTTGAACTTGTAAATAGCAGTAAAACACACAAAGTATTATTAAAAATATTTTAAATATAAACTCAACTGTCTCTTTTTGTCTCTATTTTTGGGTCTAATTTTCTTGTAGATTTAGGGTTTAAGAAACTATTGTTTTTTTAAGCGCTCACAAACTGTATATGTGATGATCACTGAAGTTCAGTAATAAAACAAAAACAAAACAAAACAAAAAACCTTTTGTCACTTTGAATTACTTCATATTTTACCCAGCTATTAAATTCTTCAGTTAGTCTCTGCAAGTAAGTGGAGCATCTCTCTCCTTGACAATTTTACATGGTAATGATGCTCAATGTTAAATATATGCAAACTCTGGAAGACCAAATGATCAAACAACATGCAAAAAGATGCAAATGTTGTTAAGGTATAAATGTTTTGACAGATTTAACAACCTGTATTCCATGTCTTCTTTTTCACACAATTATGATCTAAATATCAGTTGATTGAAATTCAAATTTTCTATTTAAATACAAAATAAAAAAGTAAAAGGCAAACGACTCTTTTGGAGTTTCTTTTAAGTCTGATGATTATTTAACAGCACTTACAAGTTAGATTTAAGGTTCCAAAATTCTACATTTAAAGTTGGAAGGTTTGCAGAGAAAGATGAACAGACACTACAGAACGTTCTCTAAAAGGAAAGAACATCCTTAAATGGATGTTGTTTATTGGTCACAAATTAAGTACATTTGAGACATTACCAGGACATTCCTTTCTGGTCCTATGTTGATCATAAAAATCTGCTGTTTCTTAAAAATGTCAAGACCTGAATGATCCACTGAAGCTAGAAAAACACTAATTTATTGTAGCTGCTTATTTGCCTCAATAGGCCCAGCATGGATCAGATGCCTCTTCACACAGTGATCTTTCTGGTTCTTGTTCTTTGTTGTGGCATCGTTTAGTAGCTCCTCTATTCGTTGAATGTGTTGATTATGTAAACACTAGGATAGCATGACTCTTGGCCTGCTGTAACTGTGAAGTATGAGCCATGTAGAATGTACTAGCGACTTGTCAATGATCATCACACCAAAGTCCTAATTACTTAAAATTCATTTCTTTATTGTCAGAGGAGATTTAAAAACAAGGCGTTCATGCTGGAGCTCAGAGCTGTCAACGTGTTCTTTTGTACAATAACCCTGGCAGAACTAAAGGTAGGTTTAGTGTTGGAATAAACAGAAACTCAAGGAACCTTCTGAGTAAAGAGAGGACTCAACAGGTCAGAAAGGTAAGTGCAAAATATTCAAGATTTTGGTAAGTTTATTTACTTAAATAATCAAGTTTTCTTTAATGTACCAATAAACATACAGTATTTTATACTGGAGTAATATTAGTTATTAGCAGATTGGCTACAAGTTTACTTTGGTACTAGCCAAGTCAGCCTGATCAAGGTCTTTTAAAATATACAAAAAAAATGAAATGCTTTACATAAGTGTGTTCACAACTCGTGAACACACTTCTTATGTTGAAACAAGTCAAAGGAGACTTTAAACACAAGCCCAATCAAACCACTAACAAAAATACATACATAGAACGTTATTAAAATGAATGATTAAAATAATGTTTTTAATCTAAAAAAAAGAATTTAAAAAGAATTTAAAAGCAGAAAATTACCAGGACTTAACAAAAATATAATTTTCTTTTAAAACTGGCCTTTCTGTAAATGTAGAAACAAAAACTACCAGAATTGTACTCAAAAGATGTATGCAATGTATAATGAAAAATATTGCAATCTTGCTATTCAAATATATTTAAGTAGTGAAATATACCATGAGCTACAGCCTGATCTTGAATGTGGTTTCAGCTTTAATGCAAAAATGAATTTAACCCAGAGCCAATTATTAAACAGAAATATGTCAGTAAGATATGTATTTTATCAGAAAAGTGCAGGCTTAACCTTCTCCAGGGACCAACTGAAAAAGAAGATGCCGCAGCAGACTTTCCCAGAATACAATAGGAATGTGGCTACAACCATATACATCATGAAAACAGTCTATTACGTAACATTTACATGGCATCCTGTATTTTTTGGAAAAATATGTTTTCAGTGTGGTGTCATGCGAGTTGAGTTAACACTGTGAAATTTGTTGTATTGTTTTAAAACAAATGATATCTGTCAGATAAGGACCAGCAAACAATGAGATCATAAGAGATGGTTGATCAAGTTTTTACATTTTTTAAGCAAACAATATAATACAATTACAATAGAACCCTAGAGGGATTAACTGCTCTTGGAACTTCTTTGTTTTCTTAGAGAATGACTATGAAAGCTGAAGAAGAACCAGCTCATAACGCAGTGTCAGTGCAAGTCTGCCGTTGCACTGATTTGGATGGGTTGAATTCAGAGACTGTCCCACTGCTGATCCCAGAGAACCACTCAGACCACCCATCCCATCGACGGCAGCAGGCCCTATGGAGGCCTCTGAACCGAGAAGAGCTGGAGAAGATCGCTGGAGGCCCAAAGTGGAGGAAGTTCCGCACCCGCCTCCTCCTCTGCTTTTGGTTTTGCTGGCTGCTAATGCTTGGCGCTGCAGTTGTCATCATCATCCAGACTCCACGAGTGGAAACACCTGCTCTACACTGGTGGCAGAAGGACGTGTTTTACAGTCTACAGCCTGCAATATTCAAGGAAGTGGAAACTAATGATACCAGTCGCATCAGCAGTGAGTGAAAAATCTCCACCACTCCACAACAGCAGAGGGCAGAGATGCAGCTGAGATATCAGGGGCTCCTCCGCACATTGCTATTTGACCTGGTCCAACTATGACTTACTCAATTAGTTCTTGGCCGTATCATCCCAATTAATTACTCTGCATAACTGTACTGTTAAAATCTTTTTTTAGGTCTAGGGTACAATATAGCAGAAAACTAAAGGTTTTCAATGAACCAAAACAAAAATAATCCAACACCCAAAAGGAAAAATTAAGAAAACAATATCATCATGGATGAATAGATTCATTTTCTTTAGAAAATGTTAACAATAGAGAATCAAACAACAATCAAAACAAAAAGAAAATGGGCTCTTAGATAAACAAAAAGTAATTATTCCAGACAAGGGCCGCAGATGGGGCATGCATGCCAATACCTGGCCTTAGAACCGTCCAAGATAGATAAAATTCTATTTTATAGCAGTTTCAAGTCTATTGTGCCACATTACATACAATGCCACCATTTTCAGACTTATGTTTGGCCCACATATCACATGCCATTGCCAAATGAATGCCAGATGTCAGACAAATGCTAAACACCCAATTTTTTGCTAACTGGGTTGTTAGTTTGCACAACAAATTCAACAACAAATCCTCTTCCTAACTGCAATAAGTGACCAGTGATTGAAAAATCATCATTATTTGGTTTATTCTACAACATTTCTACTGTAAACATTATTGCACACTGGTCTTAAATATCACAACAGTCAGTCAGCCTTTACATGAGGGTTTCCATTTGAACTGTCACCTCAGTGTAGTCTAGTGCTGTCATTGAATATTTTTGTAGATGTCTGCATTAGATATTAAAACGTCGCGGCAGAGTAGTGTCTTTGTGCCACAATCTTCTCTAAAGCATGGCATTAACTCTCATTGAAATGAACTGATTGGTTATTGGAAAGATAATGTCAGCAGAGGAGTTAAGGTTTAGCGAGATCAGTAAACTGAAACTCAAGATAGTGTGTGTTGATATCCAAGTTAAAAAATGTAGGACAGCACCCCAACTACATTCAACTACGATAGGATCAATATTGATTTTTCAGATGACGTTTTCAGCAAAGGTGGAAATATCAGAAAACCCAGTCAAACGTGAGAACATACCTGTACATTAATTGATATTTCAGACATAGAGCAAAACTTCAAGTCCCGGTCAAGAATGAAACAAATGTATGATCAAAGGCAATGTTTAAAAACTTGAAATGTAATAAGTAAATGAGAACATTTTTATATTTAAAAATGTAAAAACACCAAATGGATTTCACAGAAAAAGTAAATTTTTTAAACTTTAAATTAAATGTTTTTTTTTACTTTTTCATCAGTGAATTCATATATTAGTGTATGTTTCATTCATTAGGAGTGTCTGAGCGTCTGCCGTATCTAAAGTCTTTGGGGGTCAGTGCTCTGATTCTGGAGGGACTTTTTGGATTGGACACATCTTCATCAAACCTAACAGAGATCGACCAAAGTCTGGGAACACTCACACAGTTCACGGAGCTCATCACCGAGAGCCGGAAAGCAGGTGGACAGTTATATTCACGATAAGATTTTCATTCAGTATTGTATGCTGTTTTGGGATTCTCACAAGAGGGTGTTGTTCAGTAATGAAACCAAATTGTGATCTCAAAAGTTCACTCAAGCTCTCGCTTTTATTAACAAAATAAGTGACCGTTTTGGTTCAGGTGTGAGAGTGATGCTAGATCTCTGCGAGTTGAATCTTTTGGATCGAAGGCTAGGAAATGGCACCACAGCTTTGTCCAGTGGAGTCAGCAACATTCAGGTACCCACTATTATTTCATTCATAAGGGAATGCTCAAAGGGTTTAATAGTACATTTCTGATCGACCTAATAACCTTAGGTTAAAATGAGTTGAAAAGTGACAATGGCAGACAATGCTTTAATAAGAAATGGACATACTATATAGTATTACTGGATACAGTATATTCCAGCAATGACAAGAAAGTAGCAATAAAGTAACAAACTAACTAACTATATCATAGTTTAACAAAAGAGTAAATGATCTAAACCTGTTATGTGGTTTTCTCTATCTGTTTTAAAAACATTGTTATAATTTCCCTTTTCAGTACTCACTAAGGTTTTGGCTTGAACATGGTGTGTCAGGTTTTGGCATCTGTGATACAGACCCTGCATTCTCAGAAAAGGTACATCCTGACTTGACTTGTTTGATGGGAAAAGTGTAAAAGTGTTTTTAACTAATGTTGTCAATGTTTGGATTTCATTAATATTCAGTCTCTATGAATGATTCACAGACCTTAATGGAATGGAACGTGTTGATGCAAGAGTTCAGCTCTCACGATGATGAACGGTAACTAGTGACTCGCACTGATGATTATGCATTCACTTTCTGAAGAATGATGAAATTAAAACTAGATTCAGCTTTGCTTTGATTGGTCTAAACAAGGATGCATAGAACCCTAGAGCCCCTGCTGTTTTTTTTATTTAAACCCTGTTTCTAAAGGCAAAACAGTAGCTTCAAATAGCCCAGAGGAGCTTAATTAGTGTAATCAGGTGTGTTCAGTTTCCATTCAGGTTGGAGCGAAACTGTGCAGGGCTGCTGCCCTCCAGTAATTGACTTTGAGACCCCTGGTTATATTCTGTATATATTGCAGAATACTGATGGTGAGACAAACGGGTGATACTCTTCCATCAAACAATGTGTCCAACATCTCTGTTAATGGATCACTGGTGGAGCTGATCACCAAGTCACTGATTCCTGACTCACACAAAGCCCTTTCTTCAGCTGAGGTGGCAGAGGCCATGGAGGCTAGTCTGCAGAGGCCACAGAGAACCTGGCCCAGCTGGACTGTGAGTCAAAACTTCAGCTACTTACTGACTTACTATTTACATAAAAAAAAAAATCACAGCACTTCTTCATGCAGATGATTAAGCTTTATATTAACATCTATTACAGTCTTGATTTAGCATTTAAGAAACTCTTTAAGTATTTTACCACTTTTAGACTTTATTTATGATTAAAAACCGAAAGACTAATGGCAGGAATGACACAAAGTATTTTGATCATATTAGAGTCTTTTGCGTTCTTGGTTTTAAACATATTCTGTAGGGTCAAATGCCTGGATTATTTAGCTTTAACCTTAATTAAATAATCATAATAATCCAGCTAATTAATCTCTAAATACTTATTTGACAGAAGGTCTGAGTACAGAAGCAGCATTGGAACTAAAAATATTCAAGAACAAAACTCGACACATGTGCTTTTGGAGGCTATTCTAACATTTGAAAAGAAAAAAAATCTTGATGCTTTAGCAAAGAGGATTGAAGGTCATTGTCACAGTAGACTTTCTCAACATGCAAGACAAAATTGATGAGAGGTGCCTCAAGAAAGCATATAAAATATATTCCAAATATAACAAATAAAAATGCAATATGCACAAGGTACAATCTGCATTTTTTTTAAATGCTTGGACAAACAGGGCATGTAACAAAACAAACGTGTAGCCAATCAGCAGGAGCTATTAAAATATATATCATATATATATATATATCATTGGTCTATGGGTGAGTTTGTTTTTCATATAAGATCCCAGAGAGTACATACAGCTCTTTTACATCCTTAAAGATTTGGCTTTAAAAATTGGTCAGTGGTCAAACAGTACCCTCAAATAATTGTTCTCTAAGGGGCGCAAATCTGTCCACAAAAAAATATGTGTTTACTTTATTTTGCTTACATTTCCAGTAATGGAGGTCAAAGCGGCAGAAAAAGTACTTTTACTAAAACAGTCTCACGTTCTACTTTATGCTTCCAGTAATTATTGCCAGAACAGACTTTCACAAACAGTATCAGTTTTGAGTAATATCAGCTCTTCAGCTTCAAGATGTGGTTAGAAGTTTCTCGGTTTGACAGAAACAGTAACCATATGTAAGCACACTATAAAGTCCTCTCAGGAAAATAAACTAGCAGAGGAAGCTTTGTGTTCTGTATAGGACAACCGTTGTTTCCAGATGCCGAGCTTCTTACAGCAATAAGGATACCATTTTCAATCTTCGGTATGTTCTCATAAGATTTATTGTATGACCAACAGAAAAACATGAAAGAAAGTATTCAAATGTCCCAATTGTCCTCAATGTAATGTTTTAATGTTATAAAAGCGCATTAAGTTACAGGAGGTGCAAATACTTCTTCAAGCTAAATCATGTGTATGCTTTACGAACGATTATAGAGAAAACAAGTAGCACAAATAAAATCAAATGATTACAAGTTGTTTGCATATGTTTTAACCAATCGCAGGTCGGTGGAGGAGTACCATGGGAGCTGCATAGAGCCATCCTTGTCTTGATCATGACTTTACCAGGAACGCCCATCATCAAATATGGAGATGAGTTCAGTATAGTTCAGGTTGGAAACTAAATCAATTCTCAAAATGGTAACAGACAGAAACACTCTTAATAGTAGGAACTGGATAATAGAACATGGTTTCCTAAAGTACCTTTTAATTTAAATGATTAAAAGGAAATTTCAATCCAAAAGACACATTTTCTTCAATGTAAATAGTTTTTTTTTCACCCTTATCGTCAAGACTTTATTTGGCAATGCATAACCATTTTGCTGCTTAAAAGAAAAAAAACTAAATCAAAAAGTGTACGAGCAGTCCAGAACTATGGCGAGAAAAAGAAATTCACCAAGTTTTATTGGTTTATCTAATAAACTGTATTATTCAGATATTATTTGTTTTTTTGTGTGTTCCGACCAGTGAAAATAACACTCTAATTTGTAAACAAAACGTTCTGAAGTTTAATGCATTAAGAAAGTCCTAAGCACTAAGCAGCATACCGTGTAGATATTCCATTGAGTTGTACCTACCAGAAGAGGTTTGCTGAGTAAGGTGGGTGGGTGAATGGACTGGGGTATATGGCCCATTTAGCAGGTGAAGATATATTAGGTGAATGTCCATCCATCTTCATGTCGGCTTTATTCCCTTTCGGGGTCACCACAGCGGAATGAACCGCCAACTCTCTGGCATATGTTTTACGCAGCGGATGCCCTTCCCTGCCGCAACCCATCGCTGGGAAACATTCACACACACATTCACACTTTAACACTATGGGCAATCGTTCTTATTCAATTCACTTATTCCGCATGTCTTTGGACTTGTGGGGAAACCGGAGCACCCGGAGAAAACCCACGCGATCACGGGGAGAACATGCAAACTCCACACAGAAATGCCACCTGCCCCAGCCGAGCCTAGAACCAGCGACCTTCTTGCTGTGAGACAACCGTGCTACCCACTGCGCCACCGTGACGCCCTATTAGGTGAATGTGTTTATGATAAATAATGCCTTTTTATATAAAACTTTGAGTGCAACTCCAAAAGTACCCAACATGTATTATAAAGAGTGGTTCATCTATTGCTAAAGCAACCTTTTAAAAAAAATAAAAATGCAAGATGGCATTTCAAATTCATGCATCTGAATCTCAACGTCTTTGATTTACTTCTCATCATGTTTTCTTTCTTCCAAAAACTATTCCCAGCATGTGACGCAGTTAAATCAACCTCCAGCGCTCTTCCATTCCCTGAGTCTGTCTCGGGCCCATGAAGAAGCTCTTCACTTCGGCAGCTTCACCTTCCTGTCTGTCAACACCAGCCAGCCTTCATCAGGTCTCAATTCTACAGCCACATCTCCTATAGCCTTCCTGCGCTCCTGGGGATGTGTTCACTTTCTAGTGCTGTTTAATTTAAGTTCTGAACCTCACTCTCTAGATCCAGAATGGGCTGCTAGTCTGCCTGAAGGTGGAGTGTTTGTAACCAGCACAGGTCTTGATAGATTTGGCCCAGTGATGCTGCGCTCAATCAGATTGCAGCCGCATGAAGCCATAGTCATCAAACTGTTCGAATCTGACATCTCCACTTGAGATAAAACCCCAAGCTAAATTTTATGCTCTCTGTATGCTTGTGAACTCTATAAGCCATCTGTGAAGAGACTTGTCACTATATTCTGAACTTCATGAGTAAACTTTATTTATTGTACACAATTTTTATTGAAATACTTAGAGGGGCGTCATGGTGGCGCAGTGTGTAACCAGAGTTGTCTCACAGTAAGGTCGCTGGTTCGAGCCTCGGCTGGGTCAGTTGGCATTTCTGTGTGGAGTTTGCATATTGAAATTGTCCATAGTGAATGAGTGTGAATGAGTGTCTTGATGTTTCCCGTTGGTGGGTTGCTGCTGGAAGGGCATCTGTGGCAAAAATCATATGCCAGATGAGTTGGCGGTTTATTCCACTGTTCGACCCCTGAAAAGGGACTAAGCTGAACAGATGATGGATGGATACTTTATAGATCTCAGCTCTTGCTAAACACCATACAACTGTTTATTAATATTTGTATTTATTCTTTTTTTCAATTGTGCTGCAATGTGTCATTGTATTTATCTATAAGAGCTGAGTAATGACAATGCATACACTAAAATGTTAAAACTTTAAATAATATTAAAAATTTTAAAGCAGCACAACCACAATATTTAGAACCAAGTAGCACAATCCTTGTACAATTAATTCATCCATTTTCCATAATTTTGCATTCAATGTAATGTATGATTAGCTACATAAAAAATACTTGCAATATAATATTGTTGCAATGTTTACGATGAATAAAGGGTCAACTTCAAGGAGATTACTTTCTTCATCATCAATAACTTTCATATTTGACTGGCAGACTCTCATAAGTTATTTATTTCTCTGTCAAAAAAAAAACTACTGCAGACACTGCAAAACTCTGTCATCATGTTAAAGTCAGATGATATTTAAAAAGGGAGTCATTATCTATTCAGTTCATATATCAGCATATATTTTTTTCACATACAAAATAAATTTTTTAAAAAAATAATAATTAACTAGGTGTCAGACTCGATACCTTAAGATTTTTGTTTATATATTTTATTTTCATTCTTGTTTCTGTACTAATTTTATTGAAATCGATTCACATTCGTTTGTCTCTCTGTTCCCAACCATTGTTTTATTGTCAACTTGTGATCCAAACACCCCTGTTTTTCATGCTCCTTAAAAGACTCCACTTCCCACAAGCCTGGCGTCCAATAACTGTTATGTTCCCGGTGTTCACTTTCTTTGTATGGACTCCTCCTTGAATTCTTCTTGCTACCTTTGAATCTACTTCTGTTATACTTACAGTATCTGTGTATACCTACGTTTAGTTAAATATCTCCACTGATCATCTTACATTAATGTATACAAACCTTACAGAGCTCTTAGATGGTAGGCTTCAAATCAGTCAGAACTGCCACGGGTTCTCTCTAAACAGGGAGTTTGCTTTTAATTACTTTGCTGCTATCTGGAACCAGTGGCCAGAAGAGATTAGAGGGGCTAAAATTTTTGTCACATTTATGTCCAGCCTTTATGTCCAAACAAATCTATTTAAATGTGTATTTAATGACTGCACAGCTGTCCGAACAGCGTGCTTATGAACTTCTGTTTTTCTTTTATTATATCAATTTTAAAGTTTTGTCTTTGCTTTTTATCTCTGACCTGTTTTATAGTATGATCTTTTTTATTTCTCTGTAAAGCATTTTGAATTACCAATGCGTATACAAATGTGCTAAACAAATAAAATCGCCTTGTCTGAATAAAACTTAGTTTCAGTTCTGTCTAAAGTCCATTTTTTTGTTATTATAGTATTCGATTTAGTACATTGTGTACTATATTTTTTATCTTGTTACTTCGAACACCTCTACCTGACTTTATATTATATTTGTCATTTAATCAACAGTACATCCAACCACAGCCCAGAGCTACATCCCAGCATCTTTCCAATTACAACTGCACCTTGTACTCTCCATCTGTTGTCAACACTTATGTGAATTTATTGGACTGCAATACACTGAAAAATGTTGGTTCCCACACTTATCTCCCTCAACTTCCGGGTTCTTTTGTTTCGATGATCTCCTTTTATATCTCCCTTTAATCAACTATTTCTCCTGTGGCTTCTGTTTGAATTGCTCGGTCAATGCTTCGGCTTATCCTTCTCCTGCCCATAAAACGCCTTAGTGAGTATTCTGCAAGTATTTGTGAACGAAAGTCAAAGTATGTGTGAATACCTTTTATGTTTCGTGGCCCTCTACGATATAAAAAAGGCCAAGATCTGCCAGATGATTGAAATAGGATTGTTGTTGTTTTTTTAGAGAGAGAGTGCTGACCCCAAAACTCAAGAATATTTTAATTCAATTTGTTTCATATTTTCACATTGAAACGCTAGCAAACAACATTGAAATTAGCAATAAAAAAGGGTGTATGTAGTGTTAATTAAAAAAGGATGGTTCTTTAATTTTAATAAGATCAAAATTACAAATGAGTATTTATGGAATAAAATCGCTCTTAAAATAACACATATTTAAGTTATTGCAAGTAATACTGCATTATCTAAAAAAAGAGGCAATGTTTATAACAAAATATTTACATTTATGCATTTGGCAGACGCTTAGTAGAAACAAAATGCAGTTGCTTTCACAGTCAAAGTCTAACTCAGCTCACTCGTACTAGAAGTTGTATCAGCTCATCAATCAACCTTAGCAGGAAGGAAATTTACTGGATTTTACAGTAAAATACAATTGCTAAAATATGATCAAGCATCGGAAGTTAGTTCTTAAGACCTGGACAGAGATTTCTTCCAGTAAATGAGTTTAATTGCCCTTTAAATATAAACATCAACAGTAAATAAGTTAATAAAGGTGAAAAAATAAAGTTATTTCTCATGTGTTTGAGTTGATCTGGCACTAGACATTTTTCTGCCTTATCTCGCAGCACTCCCTACATGTTGCACCGATTCACGCAAATCATCTAATGTGATTTTTTCCATAAGCAAAAAACAGAAACGGTGAGACATCTAGAGAATGTTTCACATTAAGAGCCACTCAGAATCTGTTTAAAATATTTCCTCCTATATATCTCCCTGCTGTTCCAGAGCAGACATGTCTTGAAACACCCTCCACATCAACATCCCTCTGTTTCCACTAACAAAAATTTACCAATTCAGTCCATACCTCTCAGATTCTTTGGTGATCCATACATGTCCTTAAAAAACATACTTCTCTTATCCCTCACCTTAAAATTCTGTGGGGTTTTTTTCTTGTTAACATTATTCATATGCTCATTCAAAAATTGTTGTCTGTCCGGGGTGGATATTAGCTTGCATAATTTTTATCATTATCTGGAAGTGTATGAATAGATTGCAATAGCAGAGATTGGAAGGTGAAATTTCTTTGTTTAACAATAAAATAAAAAGAGTAAAAATAGCTTAGGGACTAAGGACACAAAAAGATCCATCCCAGAGGAGGGCAAAACCTAACATAGAACACAAGCAAAAGAAAAGTCAAACTAAAAATACCCTAGATCAAGTTACTAGTGCATTGATGGATAAACAATGCTCCAATGAGGAGCTGAAGACAAAATGAAGCATAAAAAGATCAGTAAATTAAACTAAACAAGAGGGTGGCAGGTTCAAGTGAGAATTCTACTCATTCAACTTGGGGAAAGGAGGGTCATGACACTTACAAGAAATGGAGCCATGTGCTACAAACAATAAAAAAAAGCACAAAATGACCTCATACAGTCATGTAAATACGACTACATGACTGGTGAAAGCGTAACAAAGAGTACTTGACGAAAGAGTAAAATAATAAATGCACACAAAGATAAGCCAAAGCTTGCAAAAACCTAATGTAAATCAAGAATTTTTGCCATGTACTTTGTCAACTATGGTGGAGAATTCTTATAATTTCTCATTTATAATGTGATTCTCTGTTCTAGGTGGGTCTGCAAGCAAATGTAACAATTGCTATTGTATGTCTTTAAAATCATCTAAAATTAACATTTTATTTAGACAGTTTCAGTAAATCTCCAGATTTTCTCTGACCTCTAAATATTATTTTTTCCATTCAGTTTTCTTGCGATAACGTGAATGTTGGAAAGAGTTAGGATTAATGACCTGTCTGACGTATTCTTTCCAGTAACTATGTTTAAAGGCACATAATAAAAGCAATCTGGACTCTTGTGTCATTGAGAGTAATTGTTTTTTCTGGGCCCTCCACAATTTTCCAAAAAGTTAGACTGATCGAGAGTATGATTCATGCTAAAAGTCTCTGTTTCTCTTATCGATCTGACAAGAATGAAATGTTTCATTTGTTATGTGTTGGTCAGAAAAGATTTTCTTGAACACAAATACTAACAAATGCATTATTAAACTGTAAAGGAACAATTGTAAAGTAAAACTTGATGGGTTAAAACAATAATCATTTTTTTAATATTCAGTTTTTTAATCTGAAACAATGCAATTCAAATTTTTGGCACATACTTTTACTTATATAAGAAAGATTTACTCAAAAGGTGTATTGTGAAGAAGTGTTGTCTAAAAATACTCACAGTCAAAATGATTAACTATCCTGAGCGATATGTTGCTGCACCACGCAACGACAAACTGAAACAGTCATATAAAAAAAGAATCAACAGTAAAATATCAGAACAAGCTTTTAGCGCTAGACTTGTATACAAGGAAAGTTTGAAATATGTATTTTCAAAAAGACAGATTATTCTCAACATCACAAAAGATAGTTTTCAACATTGCATAAATGGCTTCTGTAGGCGCCATCAATTTGATCAGTCTTGAGTAGAACGAATATGATACCAATATCCCCTGGAAAGATAGAGTCATGCATGTTTGGGATGGAGTAACACATGCCATTAAGACAAAAGAGAGGGCATTCCGTCTGTTTCCTGTTTGAAGTGCAATGTATTATTTCTCATGGCTCCAGGGCAGTTTTCAGATTATCAGAAGGCATGCTGATGGCAAATCAAACACAAACACATTGTTAACCAATAACAGATGCATGCGACATTATCATTATTTCAGATATTTTTTTAGATTAATGGATGATAATACCATTTTAATGCAAGTTCATCTATTCTGTATAGTTTGATGAAGTAAATCGTCTTTGCATATCAAAAGCTGAAACAGATGTACCCAGGAAGCTGGTACTGATAAAAAATTATCCTTTGAAATTATATTGTTCTTTTACATAAACTGATCTAAAGAAACAATAATGAATTACTACCTTTTACAGCACACTCCTTTAACATTCACAATAACTGCTGTTATCCACAACCCAAAGAAGATAATGAACAACCTTATTATTATTATTATTTATTAGACACCAACAAAATGAATAAACAAAGGTTTGAAAACAAAATAAAGTGAGAAAATGCAAGGAAATTACAAATATTAAGTTGAGACAAAAAAGACGCCAACACCAACATTCCAATTCAATATAGTAAACTCGATTCTACAAAAAACACAAAAAATAAAGCAGATTTAAAGAGATCGAACATTCATTAATCACAAGTTGCTTTGATTCTTTTGAATAGCTGTAGAAAGTTTGTATCTAACTTTCCAGTCCTGTGAATTAACTTTTAGCTAATAAATTGCCTTGTAGCTGCAGCACCTCCATCTGCAATCAAGTGGTTTCTGCTTGGTCTTTAGTCGGGTCGTGGCACTTGGCTTCAAGTCTTTATTTCTTCATTTTGCTGTCAACACAGTGAATAGTGCACGTACAGTAGGTTGATCCAACTGCCTACTACTAAAGTTGGAGTCTAAAATAATACTAGTTTCTAAACTCTTTGATTGAGACTCTAGCCTATTCTGATCTTCTAAAAGCCCATGCAGCTACTGCCAAACAAACTAGTTTTACACCAACCAGCAATTATGAAGCAGTCTGAAATAAAACAAAAATTTGTGAAACACATTTGTTAATAACCTTAAATGAACCTTTTCCGGATATAATATGGATTGAAAAATGAATGTATGACAAATAGTCTGGCGTAAACCGCATTCGCCTGTTGTAATATTTGCTTGATTTAGCCACATATACAATACATATGTTGATTCATTAAGGTAATTTTTACACCATTTAAAAAAGTGATTGCTTTTCCTGTCAGTGTTGGTGTCGATGTCTCGAACGAGCGCTTACTGTTCAGCAGTTGTGAAGAGCAGTGAAGCTGGCTGATGCTCCTCCTCGTTTTTTCTCACGGCCCGTGGGACTTTTTCAACCACAGGAGGGAAGTCTACGAGACAAAATCTATCTACTTCGTGGTCTTCCACTCAGTCTCTCACAGGTCTACCGAGGCTTCTCAAGAACTGAAAAAGAAGTGGTGCGAGCCCGTCGCGTGGTCTCAGGCTCAGCGTTAAACTCACAGCGCGGCAAGCTGGTTAATCAGAACCAATTAAATGTGAGTTAAATAAACTCACAGCTGATTCATAACGTCTCGTGAAGAAGCCGCGGAAGAACAGAAGCATGTAGCTCAACGAGTTCGCGCTGAAATGTTTAGAGAGCCAGAAATAGTTCGCTTGTTGTTTGTGACAATGAGGAATGGACGTGATGATCAGTGATGGAAGCTCCATGGACAGGTGCGTGCTTGACTAAACTTTACTTTGTTCTAATAAACGCTTGCATTCTGTTTCTTATTGACACTGCACGAGTCAAAGAAACAACACTTTGTGTTGAATTAACGTACATTTGTTTTGTTTGTGTTTTGCTCTATCTAGAATTTTTTCTTTTGCTGTGTGTGTTCATCATTAGGAGTTTTTCGTATATATTGTATATTTTCGTATATCATAAATCATGTTCTCCAGGATGATTTAGTGAATACTAAATAGCCTCTCATGTCTGAAACCAGTGCATCGAAACTCTTTTAACCTCTTCAGACCATGCGTCCATTACAATGGACACAACATTTTATTTGCTATTTACTGCTTTTCGAATTTTTTTCCTCAAATGAATTATTTCATAACACTTGACCTTTTTAATGCAGTAAAATGTAAGGAAAGCTGCCGTAATTTGACGAAGAAAAAAATTGCAGATTTTTTCTTTAACAGCAACAGGATTTTTTACACATAAAGTTAACATCAAGTTTTCAGTAAAATACTTTAATTTACGCCTGGTTTTCAAAAGAATTGATGAAAACAATAACCGGAGAGTTTTATTTTATAATTAATAATAAGCATTTATCCTAAAATGAACAATTTATGTTTTGTGTTTTTTAAGACCTTGACAAATAATTCAGATTTGAAGGGTTAAGTAAAGTTATCTCGATGGGCTACAGCTTTTTAGAGAGCAACTTCTTTTTAGGGATTTACTACATCACTCATCCGAGTTTTAAGGTTCCTCCAGTGTGTGTGAAATGGATTGAATTTTAACGTGTACTTTAATTGATTGGGAAATCCATAAACGTTCGTCTTAAGTTGTTGAAAATGCTTTAAAGTTTGCTTTGAAAGCTTAAAGAAAAAGGTGTAATTCCTAAAACATTTTGTTTTTATGTAGTAAAAACAAGCGAAGCCTTAAGTAGAGCGATCAGGTGAGTTTCAGGCTGTGCATGGTTGGGGAATTTCAAGCACAGGTTTGGATATCCCTGTCGTAAACCTTAGTCTATTCCAAAGTTCTTGCTTCAACAGAAGTAGATCACTGAAAGATAAAAATAGCATCTCACATTGTCTTTGAGGATCATTAAATATGTGATCAATAAAAACACTTTCTTTTTCTACAGATCCCCAAAAACAAGACACTGTAAGAGATTCATCATAGACATACCACTCTTGCCTGATCCCTGTGTCCAGGCTCAGGGTTCAGAGCCAATCCCATCATGCTTTCAAACCACTCCTGTGAGAACATCACCAGCATTGAAGAGAATGGTAACCCGGGGATTAGCACGATCATGTTTATTGCTGGCGTGGTTGGCAATTTAATCGCTTTGGCCATCCTAGGCATTCATCAGAAAGAGCGGCGCACTAAATCTTCAGTCTTCTGCATCCTGGTGACCGGCCTGGCGCTTACTGACCTGCTAGGCACCTGTCTGCTCAGCCCTCCTGTTTTCATTTGCTATGCCTACAGAACTTCTCTAATGGGTCTAACAGGAGACCAGAGCTTGTGTGGACTCTTCGCCTTCGCAATGACCTTTTTCGGCTTGGCATCAATGTTCATCCTGTGCGCCATGGCAGTGGAGCGATGCCTGGCTATCAGTCACCCATATTTCTACTCCAAACATGTACGTCGAAGCTTCGCCAAAATAATCCTCTTTCTGATCTATCTTTTCACCTCTATATTCTGCTCGCTGCCATTCTTGGGATATGGAAGGCACAAGCAGTACTGCCCAGGGACTTGGTGCTTCATCAAGATGGAGGCGGAGGGAGAAAGTGAAGATGAAGAAAGAAGGACGTTGAGCTTCTCACTGTCATATGCAGTGCTCATGGCCCTACTGATCTCTATTGTGTTTGTGTGCAATGGATCGGTCATCGTAAGTTTGTGCAGAATGCACAGAAGCCAGCTGAGCCGCCGGGGATCGGTGGTGTCCGCTGGGCGCAAGAGGAGGCTGAGTACCTGGTTTGGCCAGGGAGAGGAGGAGATGGACCACTTAATGCTTCTGGTGTCGATGACCTTCATCTTTGTTATTTGTTCACTGCCACTAACTGTAAGTATTTGAGACCTTCTGTTGTTCTATTGGCATGTCTTGATTCACTTTCTTCAGTGCCACCAAGTTTAAGGCACCTACAGACGCGAGAAGGGGTGAGACATCAACATAAGCCCACATGTGCAATACTGGAGTCATGTGAGACTGGGACAATCAACAATAATGCTAGCGCATAAGAAGCTTGCTGTTCAAGCAAAACAGATCATGATTAGGGAGACAATAGGAGCAAGGATTGTTAATTTTGGGGTTACCTTCGTAACTCCTCCCACAACTTCCTGCTTCCCTGAACACTGCTCTTTCGTTGGCTCTCATTTGTGTTTAGTCAGAATACCCTTACCACGACTCTCAATCACCGATAGGTCCAGATATAAAATCGGCAGATATCTTGCATGGGTCAGCAACTTGTTGGTCATTTACTCTGGTCGCGTCTTCACGCATTCAACTTTTGTGATTGTCACTCATGTAGTGGAGTGATGCCTGGCTATCAGTCACCCATATTTGTACTCCAAACATGTACGTCGAAGCTTCGCCAAAACCTCTTTCATATCTACCTTTTCACCTCTATAATGCACTTAATGCTCTCTGCTCGTAATGCAGGTGCTGTGGATAGCCACGTCAGGGAGAGAAAAAGAGAGAAAGAGAGAGAGAGTAAACTGGACGTCTGAGGGGTAGGAAAGGGAGGACAGGAGAGGAAGTTTTGGGAAACTCTTTTGGGCCACTCCAGCAACATCCCTCTCTTCCATCTAAAATCCATGTCTCCTCCTTTCCGAGTATCCCAATCGCACACACGTCACTCGCCTATGCCTCAGTCTTATAGGAAACATTACTATCTATATTACAGATATGAATTATAATGATTCAATTTCCCATCACACCGGTATGGTTTCAACTAACGACTATTTGTATTATCGATTAGGGGCTGACTATACAATTAATCGACTAATTATATTTTATACTGTGTGTATAATTGTTTGCACAGTGATTCAAATGTAACAGTTCAGAATGCAATAGTTTTTTATGAATTTTTTGTGCAGTCGCCTTTAATTGGATTGTATAAATATACATATTTTAATATTTTATCTGTTTTTCCAGCTTTTTGTAAGATTTCTCTCGCCTCATTGACAAGCAATATTTACAAACTATTTGCAGGGCTTTTTTTATACGTTAACATATTTAACTAGAACCAAACATTTTAGTTAGGAAACAATCATGTTTTTTTTAATCAAATTGCATTTGACATTCCTAAAAAGCTAGTTCATAGTATTTGATTTTGAACAAAGGCCTATAATAATAAGCTCTCTAAAATAGATGCTGGTCCTTTAAGAGAATTCTACTTACGGGTTAGCTAGTTACTATGTTCATATCACAGTTTATGCTGCTTTAGAGAGGTATATTTGATGGAGATAAGCATGAAAGGTTCCCAGCGATGGGTTGCGGCTGGAAGGGCATCCGCCGCGTAAAACATATGCCAGAGAGTTGGCGGTTCATTCCGCTGTGGTGACCCCGAAAGGGAAGAAAGCCGACATGAAGATGAATGAATGAATAAGCATGAAAGGAGTTCGATCATGACATCATTGTCTGGAATAATTGAAATTGTTGTTTATTTATTGCAGCCTTAATTGCTTCCGCATTAAATAATTTCTAAAGACATAAAAGCCCATCCAAGCCAATTTGATTTACAAATCACTTAACATAGAGCAAGTAAGGCATAATATATAAAATGTTACTTTTGTTTCAATTTAATTTACCTAAGATTCATGTTTGTTATGCAATTTTATGACTTTTCCTTTAATATAAAGTGATATTTGTATTTTATTTTTCCTATTATTGTTTTAACAGCATGCATGGGTTCCAGTTTAAGACAACATGCATTTTCTTTCGGGATGACACAGCTTTACTTAAAGGATAACCACATAAAAATTAGTCCAGCAGTTCAGTCAGTGTGTCTCAAAACATGCCTAAACAGCATATTTTTGTATTGAGCTGGGAATTCATGATTTATTAGTTTAACCACATTACAATGCCCCAAACAGAGTCCCGTGGGCTCCATTAGAATTACCATGAAAACAAATTTGGTTTACATAAAAATTCTTTAAGTGTTTCTTTATTCAAATAGAACTTCAATACATTGATTATTTCAACATAATTCTGGTTTTGTTCAAGTGTGTTCAATTAATCAATTCACTTTATTCTAATGTTTGTAACTCATTACACTTAGGGTCTGAACCATGCAAAACAGGGAAGTGGGGGCTGGGGGGGTGACTATAAAAACCCCAAGTGTAACGCTCTATGATCTGAGATTTATTCAAAAAACAAGTTAACTTTACACTTTAGAGCTAACATGAAAGGGAATAAAACTATAATCACAGCACTTTTTTGGGCAGTTTACACATTTTATATTTCATTTAGTCATCTTCAAATATTTGATTGTGCTAATTTTTAAACTTGCAAAGGTTCAAACCAAGCACCGTGTTTGAAGGATACCAGTTCTACCAGTGTGCAAGACTTGCTGTTTTTCAGGATTAATCTGAGACAGGTTTGAGTAATGCTGCATTTGAATCTCATTTGATCTCATTTGAATGATTGTCTAGCTTATTATGTCTTGATCAAACATAGCTATGGTTGTCAGGATGAACCTCTGTGAAGCTAGCTCCCCAACGCAAGCAATATTTACAAACTATTTGAGTTGATGCTGCCATCATTGTGAGACTATTCATATGTTATCCAGAGGTCACCCCTCCCTAATATAAACTGCCCGGTTGTGCTACCTTTTATTATAAAAAGCAAATTTTGTTAAAGATATTAATCATTTAAGGGTAGGCCAAACATATTGTCACTTAGCACTTTTATCTTAACCAGAAATGGGTGTGAGAGAAAGAAAGCTATATATATATATATATATATATATATATATATATATATATATATATATATATATATATATATATAGTATATGGGGCTATACAACTTTGTTTCATTTAAATTCAGGAAGGTTTGAAAATGATCTTTTTGTTTGTTTGAAATAGATAGAATGATAAAATGGTCATACACGCAAAACAGAAAATAAGCTACATGAAGATTAAAAATATTAATTTGTTACTTCATCACGTACATATTAACATATATTTTCCTAATAAAAGTATAAAATAAACCATGTTTTATTGTCCTTACCAAAATAGTTTTGTGTATTTTACAAAAGCATGAGCTCTTTATCTTAATAGGCTACACCTATTAAGTGTTTGCAAGGTTTGCTGCACCTTAGGCCTAATACCCTTCAAGCATCACCTATTCAATTTAGAGCTTATCTAAAAATTTGAAGTCTTTTCTGGTATTTCTTAGACAGTGCTACAGTAGATTCCTATTAATGGGTTTGCCAAAAGAATGCCTTATATTGTTAAAAAAAACAGTAAACGTTTTATAGAACATTTTTTTATAGTGCAGAATGGACAGGAGCCAGCTGAGCTGCTGGGGATTGGTGGTGTCCGCTAGGCACCAGAGGAGGCTTTTATATTTGTCATAAACATTGTCTAACAGGTACTTCACAATTATTAATTTGTACATATTTGTTACAACATATATTATTTTTGCAAACCATTCTGTTTACATTGTTCGAGGATTATGTTTCTGCAGTTCTCTTTTCATGTGAATTATTCTATACCCTTCCTAACCCTTCTAAATTCAAACAATCTTTGTTAAAAGGAAAATCATGATGTAGCTGTAATTACTATCACAATAAACAAATCTGCTGTGTGAGGTCAGATAGAGGGTTTTTGCAATTTGGTTGCAAATTATTCACGTTTGTTTACAGCCTGAGGCTGTTGAGTTAACAATCTTTTTAAAGATAACAAATCTTTTAGGTGCTCGTGATGGAAACAAACTTAGTTTTTTTTTTACCTGACTGATTAAATCTAAATGCCCTGCTGATAACCATCACACACATTTTTTCCATTTCTTCAAGCTGTTAAGTTAGATCCCTTTTGTAGTTTTCACTTGTTTGTGCGAATCACTGAGAGTGTATGTGCTACACTGGAACGGCATCTGGTGTTACGCAATAAAGGCTATTATTTTTGGAGCGTAATCTTCAATGCCAGTTGATGTGTTTTTTTTTACTACTTTTCAGTGTTGGCTTTTAATTTATGTTCACTTTACAACCTTGACAACCGTGGACAACTTGATTACACTAGCCCTGCCTATGCTCAACAAGTTTAAAACAGATTTTAGGTTGTGTTGTGAGCAGGGAGAAAAAACTGATACTTTTTACATGATTGATGTGCTGACCTGAAGAAAAAAAGTGAAAGTAAAAAGAGCTCCTTGTGTATGAAACTTATGTTAATGCTCATTCTTTCTCGTGTGCATTCAAGGAGAGCGAAGGAGGGTGTTGAGTTCTTAAACTAAGCCAGCAGAGGATATGTTTCTGTAATTAAGTCTTGAATCTGAACACAAAACTGACAAGAAACATGAAGGATGTTGGCATCAACATGTTTGCATGGTAAATGCTGCATGTTAATAATATATAAACTACAAATGAGCAAATTTTGCTGTGACAAAATTAGAAGAATACAATAATGTGAATTTGTTCCAGTTGTTTGCCTTTTACACTGGTCAGCAGGTAGAATAACATCTAGAACATTATTACTGTAATTTTTTTTGCAATAATTAACTTAATGCAGTCTAACTCCTAGATTTTTTAATCACCACATATATTAACATCACAAACCTCCCACTATTATTACCAACATGACCCCTAAAATGCACTTCTTTGTATAAAATATTAGCTATTAAAAGTTGTTATAAATTCTACTTTTAATATTACATTTTATAATTGTTTGTGTTAAATGATCAATGGTTTCATGTGACAAATTTAGGAAAAATATGATATTTAAAACATTTACGGCTAACTTAGAGTATGGAAAGTGAATGTTGTTTTACTTTTGAGAACTTACTTGCTTTTATAATTGTCAAGGGCTACAGATCATACCATATAATCTAAGTGTGAGAGAAGTAGAAGGCAATTAACATTCTTGGGTGAAAAATGCTTTTGAATTCATAAAAAAGGAATCGTTCCCTCCTAACTCTATGTCATGTTTACCTTATTATCTTGACCTAGTGTCCCATTCGTGTCAACATATGGCCTGTATTGATGGATGACATATGGCTTTAATGTTATTCCCTTTGTCTCCTGAGAAGCTCTGTTTGTCACCCAGAAAAAAAACCTATATACATTATCCAAAGCAAATAGTTTACATAACCAAAGCATCGTGAGGTTTTTTTCCATGTACACACTCGATAACATGCACAACCCGGAGTCATCTATGACTCTTGTAGCATTAAACAGTGGAGCAACTCAATGCACATTAGAGATAGTTGAAGGAAGTAATGTTGCAATATGTAACAAGTTACGCTTCCTGTAGTGTTCTTAAGAAGAGGACAGAAATTTCAGAATGCAAAGGTGCAAATTTGGTATAGCATAGGCTAATTCTTATGCGTTAAGAACTATCATGAGTTCAAAGTGTTTCATTCGTGACTACATGGATGAACAACACATCAATATATTTAAAATACATTTCAGTGTTTCCCTTAGGTTACCATTTGGTAATAGTAGGGTGTTTTATAGTAAAGGTATTGCTTGTTTTATAAAGTAATTATCTTGGGTAGGCTATTTGTTGATGCTATTTATCTATCCATCTGTCTTTCTCATATATATTTATATGTTGCTTTTTGCAAACGCTTCAAAGCAACTTCACAAAATCATGGCTTAAAATAGCTCAAAATAATATCAAATTGGTTTATGGATGGAGATCAGGATTTATCTTGTGTCTTTGTTTAGTTTTGTTACAGGAACAATTATAAGATTACGAAAAGTATTTATATAATCATAAGGGTGTTATTTAAGTCCAACTTGTGAGAAATATAGCTCTTATTACACATATTAGTACAAATTAAACTATTTAGTTAGCTCTTGTAGAATAAGGGTTACATCTTTTTTGCTTTGAACACTTGTGGAAAAATGCCAAAATCCACAACCATTTACCTTTTGTCTGCATAATGATGAGCAAAATGAGTTGAGCAGTCAGTGAGAATTTTTTTTTTTGAGAATTGTTTCTAGGTACTTTTCTAAATACCTGTAAGGTTAATTATAGGGAAAGTTTTTTGGGGAAACTAAAATAAATAGGTTTTTAAAAATTTTATAGGTTATATATGAGCAGTACTAGAAGTAATCTCAAAACGTTACCAAAACTAGTCATATCTATCTCACCACATGAAACAGGAATTGATGCTCTGCACTTGATCACTCTGTCATCTGAATTTAATTTTCTCATCAGATCATATTGTTTGCTCAGTAAATGTTCAACTTTAACCTTGAGCAGCTTTAGCTACATGTAGGTTTTTACCACTGTTCATTAATTTAAAACTTAAAACTGAATAGTAATTTGTTTTATTGCTTGTCTGGTTTTATGTTGGTTGTTACAATCCCTGTGGTATTGTTGTTGTTTAATGTTTATTTCTGTTTTACCGTTTGTTTTTGTACCTGTGAGTGTTGACTGGATGCGATTAATCTGTGTAGTCCTGCGGGCCAATCATATTAATTGCGGGGCGGGGTATATTAACAGACACGTCACCTTTGTTCTCTCTCTCCGTTAGTTCGCTCGTTGCATCTGAGTCGCTCACTTTCAGTTAATGAACGCACCGATTGCTGTCCACCCGAGAGTGTTCCCCTTGCAGCCTGGCTGCTTCTGCGCGTCTCATCAGTGCTCCCTTGATCCCTCTGCTCTCAGTGTGGTAAAGCACGTTAGGTTACTTGGTGTTGTTTTGATTTATTCTTTTGCTTTATATTATACACTCCCCATCCCTGCCGTACGTTTGTTTGTTTTTACGCCTGTAAACAGCCCACGTCTTTGTTGTCAATCTTTTAGTTTAGCGGGGACGTTTTTGGGGTTGGGTTTATCCAGGGCGTTTAGTGGATTTGGTGTGTGGGTGCGTGTGCGTGCGCAGAATTGTGTGAGTGTGTGCGTTTGTGCCGCGGCGACGCGGTTCAGTTCAGTTGTGAGCTTCAAGTGTGTTATATGTGTGTTGTTTTATGGTTTTGTGGTTTACTTTACAAGGCTTCTTTAACTTGAGTGTGTTTAATTTGCTTTATAACCTGAAAGGTATGTTTTTTTTTTCGATTCTTGGTCTATTCTAGTGTGTCTTTTCGTTATTCTGATTGTTTCTTTAGAAAGAAAAGTATATTTGTGTTATTGGAAACTTTTATTTGCCTATGTTTGAATAAATTTGTGATTTACCTTCCTTACGTTGTTGTTGTTTGTTAATTCTCACCAGATCCTGGGTAATCTCCACTCTCTTCTTTTTTTCTCAATGTGTTCCTTGAACTAATATTAATTTAAAGGTAAAGGGGCGTAACAATTGTCACTTAATCAAACAGATCAACTTTGTTTCCACCTTTTTTGACCTTTCAGTTTTAAGAGGCCCCAAACTGGTTCTGGCTGGAATGAAAGGGGCTGCGTTTTTTGTGCACACTTCTATTGATGACACACACAAAAATCCCCTTTAAATATAAATAATTTTCCTTACGTCTCTCTTGGGGTCCTTTGCCTTTAGGTGTGTGGATACAATCTTTCACAAACATTATTCATGATATCTCTGGTGATCTCCTACTTCTCTAATGATCGAAAGATGATTTGTTTTCACTTGACATGTCAATGAAGTTCAAGCAATAGAGTTGACTCAAAAAAAAAACTTTCTAAAATGAGGAGCTCACTTGGAAGTGATGCCTGAAGTTGCCTAGGACTGTTTCTCAGCTTTTTTAGGATTCAGATGGCAGTGTTCACACAAATTAATCATATGACTCACGGAGCAATCAGACAAGAGTTTCTTTCAGAAGACAAAACTTGCCTGGTGTGACAACACCTTAAACCAACATTGCGTTACATTGAGATTAATTAGTTGTATGGATGGGATTTCCTTAAAGAAATGTTCCCAAAGTTTTGTAAATTAAAGTGTTTGCCCCTAGTTTTCCCTTATATATTTGTTTGCTCCAACATCTGTCAGATCACTTGTTACTACTGCCTTCTTAATCAGTACATATATACCAACAAAAAAATCTTTACTTGGATTTAACATGGTACAAGCCTCCTATTGGATAATTCTCAGCTTGAAACTAGTTAACCCCAAAATGCTGAATTTAGTTGTTCTCATTTATTAAACAACCATGTAGAAAAGAAGGCTCAAAACATTGTCACGTATCAAGCATTATTCGGGCAATTTGGCCTTTTTAATAAGTAAAATATGTATAAATGTTTAATAAAAGTGGAAGGTTTTGTTCATTTTAATGAAAGTGGCATACCAAATAACTTAAGTTACAAGAACAAAAGAGCCACTTACAGAATTTGCAGTCAATGTGTTAAAGATGAGAAACAACACTGCTGCATTTGTTGAAAAGTGATGCGTTGAAGGATCTCGTATTGCTTTGTTATTTTCACATTCTGCAACTGCACTATGAGTTTTATTAAAATAAACAATTTGTTTTGATGCTTCTTAAAGCACCATAAATAATTTGTGTCATTATTGTTAAAGCAAAAGTAGAGCTTATTATTTTTAAATGCATGTAAAGTGAATGTTGTTGTAGAAGATCATTGCCTTTCCCCGCCCTCTAAGATACCTCATTTAGTTTTTTTTCTCCCTTTTATACTTAAAGTAAGGCTCCTTTTAGACTGCCTAAATCTGATATTTTCAGGACAGTCTGAACAGCTCAATTAAATTTTTTTTTTCTAAATCCTGCCTAAGACTTTCACATGTGACCCATATCCGATTTTTTGCAATGCGGCTTTAGTCTGAACAGCCAGGTTGCGTTTTAAAGTGAGGGAATTGAATTACCTCAATATCACATTTGCTGTGATCCTGAAACCTTCACCAACATCTTTTGATTATCTGAGCTGAAGGATGAAATGGCTGGTGATCGATATTGAGATCAATAGCGTGGTAAACTTCTACATTAGGGAGTCTCTAAGGATGCCGACGAGAACTCAACGATACCTGAGACTTACTGCAGTGACCTCTGAATCTAATTGAGGAACAAAATCCAAATGATGTCAAGATGTGCTGATTTGGAATTTGAAACCCATGTTATCTTCAAACATAAGCTTAGCCTGCAACAGAGATGTGAAAAATCTGAAATCATCGGGAGATCTTCTTTGAGAAGTTTTCACTGCCTAAAATATGTAATTATTTCTCTCATGTCTCAATAGAGGTCTGGCTGTTACAGTTACAGGACTAAGCTGCTTGTAATTAGCCCGAGGTAAGCAGTATTTGATCGTAAATCCTGAAAGCCAAAGATAATGACCCACTTATTCACATTCAAAGACAGAAGAAAGCGAGGAACTCTAAATATAAAAGTGCCACTAAAGAAGAGATCCAATTAACATTGATGGAGTCCAATAAGGGATCTAATCAGTTAAAAGGAACCAATCACTTTGCAGAATGGAGAACAAAGGAATAGCAAAACGAAGCAAATTTGTGATGCATGACCCTGGCTAGAGATGAATTCAAGGTGGAGTGGAAGGTGGTAGGGGCAAATGTTTGTTACATTAATGTAGAAGCAGTCTCAAACAGAAAGGTTTATATTTTATTCCACATTATGCAGACTAACAGAAAACCACTTGTGTTCTCTCCCCTAGAGTGTAGAAGATAATGGGATGTTGTGTGAGTGATATTATCCAAGGGTTAAAGGTAAAAGCTAAATTTTTAGCCTTACCAATTTAAAAGCATGTCACTCTCAGATAGAACAGATTTTGCAAAGAGAGAGGAATTGGTAAAGAAATACCTGTTTGCTTAAACTTAAGACTGCCCTCTGGTTATCACCAAATGGCCACTCTCTTAATTATGTTTAAATCCTATAATTATACATAGCTAAACTCTTAACTCATCACCCCCTTGCCTTCACGGAATGTCCACACATACTCTGGTATTTTTAAAAACTGAGTTTTTGTAACAGCACGGATTTGAACAAAAAAACTCCATTCACATGAAAATGATAAAACACTGTAAAGAATGTACTTTTTCAAGATGTGATAGTTGAATCTTTGACTCAAGTTGTCAGCCAATCAGAAGCTTCTAAACTAGGTTCACTTTTGAATTGTCTTAGGTTTTTCCCTTTATTGCTTATCTATTATTGCAATGTCTCTGATAAAAACATTATCTCACCATTCTTTACAAATAATCTATGCCATTTAATCTACTTTTCATTTATTTGAGGCTGATCCAGTGGTGTTACCATTGGATACCATTGCATACATTGTTACCATTCAGTGTGATTTCTTTATCTTGAACTTGTGTTGCCATTGCTACTAATAACAGATTTTCAGCATATTTTGCATTTCACGAGTTCACTCTGCTCATAATTGCAGAGTATCACAAACGTGGTTTGGCAAGAAATGGAGAAGCGTGCTAGGCGAATTGTCCTAGTGTAAGGGCCATTGAACAAACTGGGCCTGGAGAATACTTGCTCCTTAGATTTTCAACTATTACCTAATCTCACAGTTAATCTTAATGTCACAGTTCCAGCCACTTTCATATTTTTAGGGAGAGTGGCACTGCTTGACAATAGAATTATTAGGATTTATAAAATGTGATAATTTTTTTTTCGATAGGCGTCAGATCTTTGAACACTCTACAGAATTTCACAGATCGTAGAACGTAGGAATGAGTTTTAATAACCAGTTTCTGCTGTTAGTAATTTTAAGTAGTTTTACACATATTTGTTACACCATACATTTTAAATCCTTCAGCGAGCTTTTCAAAAAATGATGTGCAGGAATGATCAAAAAACTCTCCTGATGATAATGGCAATATTTCTGTAGATAATGGCAATATTTCACCAGAGTTGCATCATTCCCATGTTCTCTGACTAAAAACAATGACACTCCTAACTCAGTTTTCAAGGTTCTTCAACTGAAAAATAATTAAAGAGGAAATAGGAATTCCCTCTTTAAAAAAAAGCTAGGGAATGGCCGAGTACAGCACATGTATAAAGGGACATGGTGCTGTTATGTTGTCAAACTTGATAAAATTTGGTAAAAAGATAATTGAAGACAGCTGCATTTCTCAATTGCACTGTAGATTTAGAAGTTTGTTTTGGGTGAAAAGGTGTTTGGTTCTTGTTTGAGACGAATCTTAACATTGATTGTTTGGTCTGCTCTTTGATCTTCCATGCTTCTGATTGGTCGGCTGACTGAAAAGTGACAGTGATGAGAGCTGATTTAATTAAATTCCTATACTTTAGGTGACTCAAATGCTGAGTGTGTGAATCTGCTTTTTATTGCCTCATCACCCTTTAGGCATTTCTAAAAACGTGATGCTTTCTTTTTTGTTGGAAGAGCAAGAATGGTTCCCTTTGATCATTTACAGCAGTGAAGAAAAAGGTTTATCTTTAATACACTCCAAAATACTCTATGTAGCTTGAAATAGAAGGTAAGGCAGTTTTCTGTCTTTACAGCACATTTCAGACACATTATCAGTTAACTGAGATTTACAGTGGAATTAAAACAGTTGACATAAAATTGAAGATAAAACATTACAACCAATTTAAGAACTAAGACATTAAAAAGTATCACACTTTGATTAGAACTTTTTAATCCATGTCTGACCAAGATTGAGTAAACACGAAAACATGAAAGAATGGAAGAAATTATTGTGCTGGTGAAATCCACCACCTCTTATAACTTTTTTCCTCAAGTGAAAACTTTGTAAAGCTCCTTATTGGTTGACATAGCTGGGAATATTCGACAAAGCTCAAATATTTAAACTTCTGCAGTGTCTACCATGAATTCTGTTTTCTCTGCCCCTATACACCACAATATTACACTGATATATGTGGAATACTTGCTTTGCTTTCTCCAAGATCACAACCTCCAACTGACTTAACTTGTAATCACTTGCAAATAATGTACTTTGCGTTATTGGAAAGTGTAGGTTAAATAAAAGAAAACATAAAAGTTTATGACCACAGGACTGTTCGGATGTCAATGCACAGACGGATAATGAACATTGGTCTTGTCTCTGTCTGAAATTGAATATTGACTATTGATTATTTGGATATTTGTTTGCTCCATGTTACATGCTTTGAATCTAATTTTACAACTTAGCTTGCATACTACTTGCAGTTAGGAAATATAACACTTTTACAAACCCATAGACATAAATCCTTGGAAATTGTGTGGTTTGTGTAACATTTAACACTGCAAAAATGAATTCTAAGCAAAGCTGAAAATGCTTCAAATTAGATTGAAAATCTTGATTTTCTTATTTTAGGAAGAATTTTCTAATTTAGACCTTTTGGGTATAGATTACTTTGCTTATTATTGAGAAATTAACACTTGTATTTTCTTGAGGAGAAAAAAAATCTTATTCTGGTCATTTATTTTCTTGAATTAAGAAACGATGCGAAACAAGTTGCCGTTTTTGCCACTGATCTTAAAACAAGAATCTTAGAGTTGAATGTCTGCATGTGATGCAGTTTAAAGGAAACATTTTAAGCTCTGAAGCACTCTGTTGCATCGTAATAAGCTCTTAAATGCCAAAATATCAGATAGTTCTCAATTTACCTCTCCCTTGATTATATAATGAATTAAACTTAGAGTTTAATATTTCATTAAACCTTTTTGGAATCAACTTTCACAGTTTTGTTATATTCGATTTGTTTTGCTGACAAATTTAGAATGACAAAATAAGTCTTTGTCCTGTTTTGGAGATTGTTTTGATACAAAGAGCTTCTGGCTGATGTTATCAAAAAAGATCGGGTTTCTTCTGCAGAGGCTCAAGCTCTGTGGTGCGGGGTGGCTTCCTCTCATGATCGCTGGCTAAGACTGTTTTTCTGCTGCAGCAGAGCTGGAATTTCAATTCAATTTAGGTTTTGCTAAACCTCTACGGTCATCTCCTACTTTACCAAAACTGGTCAAGTGGGTAAAAACACTTTATTTCCTTTCTTGACTTATAAACAGCAAATCACAATATGATACAGAAACTACAGAGAGCAATCATATACTGTACAGTTAGGTTTGAGTGAATGAAGAGGATTTTAACAAATGTCTGTTTTAAAAGGTCTTTCTTGCTTGTTGGTATTTGATGATATAGCAGAACTAGCTTGACATATGACATTACTTTCCTGTAATTCCTACACTTTTAAATCACTCAAACTGTTTGCTGTTTCATATTTTTTTGGCATTGCCATACTATGGAATTTTTTTATTCTAGCTAATTTTGACTATCAAAAACCTTGTTTATTGATGTTTCCATCTTTAAGATAACTCTAAAATTGGGCTTGCTATTTGTTGTTCAGAAGAAATTATGTTTGTACATGAGAACAAATCATGTTTCAAAAAATCCAATTTAAATGTCTACTTCAAAGTGCTTTCCATTTCAAGTACAAAACACACCATGATAATCTGTGGTTGGGTTCAAGCCAGTGAATTATAGTTCGCTGGCTAAAGGTGAACTGTCAGTCAGTATTTATAGCTTGTTTTCACAGATTTCAAATATAAAGATTCAAGATAATGAGTTTGTTTGACGTCCTTGTTTTCCTTAACATTTTAAACTTCATTGTTTTAAGATATTAACTGTGATTAATGCTGTATGACTGTCATCTGTTCATTAGTAATGGAGAAAATCCTGTTTTAGCTTGTCAGTCATTGCTAATAATGTTATTTTTTCATAAACCATTCATTTTAGCATATCTAAAAACCTCAAACAGATAGATCTGTGCCAAAAGTTTAGACATAACAGTTCAGACTGATCAAATCACAGTTCATTAATCTTTCTTTTTAATTTAATTTAAAGCCAAACTCTGAATCTGAGGTTAAAATGTAGCATTGAAACAGGTCTCAAAGTTTCAACCTTAAATCTTCCAGGTACAGGCTTAAGGCTTCCAGTACAACCCTCAGCAGGTGCTTAAAGAAGAATTCCACCAATTTGCAAGTTTGTCCTTTAATACAAATTATGTGAACAACATCATTTTATTCTAGATATTTATATGGTTCATATGGTCACTTTTTAGGATCACTTTACATTTCAGGGTTTCCAAATGGTATTTGCTGCATTGATGGTACCCACATTCCTATTAAAGCTTCTGTCAGTAAATGGTATTATTTAAACAGGAAATATATCTTTTGCATCAATGTGCAGTTTACACATTTATTGTTCTAATAATTCAGTTGGTAATTCAATCATATGATAAAAAAATTACTTGGTATGTGAAATCATTTAAATAATTTACTCTCTCCACTAACTTAGATAATATATGATGAACGCTCATAAAACATGTTGGGACGAATATACATGATGGCAGAATTTGGCAGAGACTCTTCCTTAAGCAAAATGAGATGGTGGAGATGGAAATTATAGTAGGAACTTTGAATGCAAGTTTCAGTGTCATAATTCATATTAATATGTGTCACACAACATTGACACTAGAAGAGGAGAGAGCTACCCTACATTGATGCAGACAGTGTAGAAGCTTGTCTTAGAAGAACAAAGAGATGACAGAATGTTAAGAAATGTTGTTGGCCAATTATTCAAAATTATTTATTGTGTGTTTATAGGTGTGTGAAGTTCTACTTAATTTCTGTAATTCTGGGAAGAAAAGCAAAGCTGGATAGAATAATTTTCGTGTGTAGATACACAACAAAATACAGTTCAAAAGTAGTGTTCTCACTTTAATGCAATTTTCCTCTATGATTACGTCAAGTTTGTCTTTTTTAATGACCACCCTTTTGAAGTTAGTTTCCACAAGAGTTCCACCGTTTAAAATAAAAATTGTATTATTTGTCAATGTACCATATAATGTTTTGACTTATTAATGTTATAAACATACAAATGTACTTGGTTGGTAATTTCTCAGATGCTAATCATGTTTTTCATAAAAATTGGCTTCATGACTTTTTAAGCCAACATTAATAACTCCAACTCAGCGAAAAACGTGCTTCAATTTAAAATTTCAGAACTATAGTCAACTAATGAATTTTGGTAAACAAAATTAAACGAAATGCTAATTATAACTTGTAAGTAGCAGCCAGAATAAGAAAGGCAACAAAATAATGGTTGCCAAAAAACACATTTAAATTTTTAACATGTAATCCGTTTTTTTTAGTTACTTGACTGACTAGCTTAACTAAGTGCATAATTGTTTATAAATTGCCACAGGATATTTTCTTTTCTCCTTTAATTTGAATGAGAAATCAGGATTTCGGCGATCCATTGACAATGTCTTTATACATGTGCCGTGCACGCATAAACTCCTGGTTAACAAGCAGAGGTGGATTAAAAAAAGTAAGTTCAGTCAATATTGTCAAGCTGTGTCAGAGTGATGTGTTGTCAATTTAAAAATGTTTGTTGGGTCGGTTTTGGGACGAAAAAATTAGCCCAATGTAATTTTTTTGAGAAACTATTTGCGTAACAATTGTATGTTAAGTCAAGTAAGTTTTTGGAGTATAAGGGAAAGATTAACATTGTGGGAGACCACAATGCCATCAGTGCTGGTGTATGAAGTTTTATCTACTCATGATTGCATATGCAATGTATGAAGCACTGTCTTTTAAATGTCCACAGACAGGGAGCCTCTCAACAGTAAAGTAACCCCACACCAGCCCATCCCTGTCATTTTATATGTGCCTCATTTTCTCTCAATGCTAAAACATGTTATAATGTAGGAGTGATCTAAAAATCAACGTACATGTTTAAGAAAATGTCAGCTTAATGTTACATTCCAATTCACTCCCTGGAATTTAATTGATAAATCTGATTAATCTGATAAATACCTCTATTTTTCGATTAGAGTTTCTAAATAAAATTATTAGCACATTTTTGGTACTGCTGGTAAGATATTTATTCCTGAGAGGTGCAATCTTAGCACTGCCAAATTCTGGAAATTATGGTAATTTGATGCAATAAAACATGAACGAAATACATGAATGAACTTGAGTAATTTTTGAGAGTTGGGACATGTATTTTGTGGTAATCATGTATTGAATTCAGAAACAGATAACTAATTCAAACTTCTCTTTGGAATTGTCATTGAATTCCAATTCCATTTCCTTCTTTGATTTGGAATCGTTGAGTTCATTCCTGAAGTGACTCCAACCCTGCTGCTAACATGTGCTACCATTTAATCTATGTTAAATATCTATGAAGCTTAATGCTAAAACATCAGAAAAAAATCCTAAAACATTGCATAAAACAATCATTCTAATAAGCTTTCCGAAACTGCATCAACAAATAGCACACCCATTAACAATTGTAAATTATTATTACATAGGTTAACTAACATATTTTTTATGTTGGAAATTCATACTTAAAACTAAAACATATTAACTGTGGATTAGCGTTGCATTAGCCATGTTGTAAACTATGTAGATGGTTTAGAAATTAAACCATATAAATTAAATGATCTAATAATGTAAGCAACCACAACATGTTAAATGCATCCATACACATTGGTGATGAACATTTGTCTGGCTTTAATTCTGGCTAATGATTCAAATCTTTAAGTTAAGTTGTTAAGCTTGTCACACCAGGCAAGCTTCAAAGTCTGGGTTACTGGTTCATTCTGAGCATTAGCTTGTTACGAAACATATCCTCCCTGTCACAGAAACACTTTGAACACATACGCTAACAAAATAAGCAAAGGAACAAAAGAGATGTACAAAATTGCGTAAGGAGTCAGAGACATACAGGGTTGCGTAAGGAATGGTCGTTGATTCTTCTATGTTCTAAGTGGTCGAACTGGCCTGGGAGGATGTGAGACTTTACAGCGTTCCTGTTTTGCTAGGTGTAGTTTGCATGTTTCTATTCCCATTAACCCTGCGTTTATGTCTGTAACTCCCACTCAGCCCAAGAGTGGATTCTTTTACATGATTATGGTTCTTTTATGGAGAATTAGAATCTAATAATCAGCAACCGAAGCCGAATGCCACATCACCCTGCTGCTATTTATGGAAGAGTGGGATGCTAATATTGAGCCTGTAATACAATTCACCAATGGAAATTTAGTGCGTAAATGATGCATGCTAAGGTGTTTGCAGTTCCTGGAATCCCTCAGAAACTTGCAGCTGAAGTGATATTGACTATTCTGGTTTTATTGTCTGTAGTCGGTGTGGTTTCATTTTTTTCTAAGAGGCTGTGAGTTTCTGAGAATAAGCTACATTAAATCGCGCATTTCAACCTTTTATCCAGTTAGTGTTCAGAGGAGTTGTTTCTGAGTTTCATAGTTTTCACTGGAAAGTTAAAGTAAGTTTTTTCTAAATAACAATAACAACAATTTTCAGTGTTCATTTAATATTTAACAGATTTTAGAAGTACACTGTGTGCAGAGTTATTAGGCATTGACGTTTTTTGACCACATCATCCTTTTTATGCATGTTGTCCGACTCCAAGCTGTATAGGCTTGAAAGCCTGCTACCAATGAAGTATATCAGCTTATGTGCATCTGTGTAATGAGAAGGGGTGTGGTCTAATGACATCAACACCCGATATCAGGTGTGCATAATTATTAGGCAACTTCCTTTCCTTTGGCAAAATGGGTCAGAAGAGAGATTTGACGGACTCTGAAAAGTCTAAAAGTGTCTTGCAGAGGGATGCAGCAGCCTTGAAATTGCCATGGTTTTGAAGCAGGATCACAGAACAATCAAGCGTTTCATGGCAAATAGCCAACAGGGTCGCAAGAAGCGCGTTGAAAGAAGGAGGCACTAAGCAACTTTCCAAAAACTGAGGAAAATCAAGCATGAAGCTGCCAAGATGTCATTTGCCACCAGTTCAGCCATATTTTTCTAAGTTTTTATGGTCTGATGAAATGAGAGTCTTGAGGGCCAGATGGATGGGTCCAGCAAGGTGGAGGTGGGGTACTGGTATGGGCTGGTATCATCAAAGATGAGCTTGTGGGACCTTTTCGGATTGAGGATGGAGTCAAACTCAACTCCCAGTCCTACTGGCAGTTCCTGGAAGAAACCTTCTTCAAGCAGTGGAACTTTGCATCTTTCAAGAAAAACATGATTTTCATGCAGGACAATGCTCCATCACATGCCTCCAAATACTCCATAGCGTGGCTGGCTAGTAAAGGTCTAAAAGATGAAAAAATAATGACATGGCCTCCTTGTTCACCTGATCTGAACCCCATAGAGAACCTGTGGTCCCTCATGAAATGTGAGATCTACAAGGAGGGAAAACAGTACACCTCTCTTAACAGTGTCTGGGAGGCTGTGGTTGCTGCTGCATGCAATGTTGATAGTGAACAAATCAAGAAGCTGACAGAATCCATGGATAGAAGGCTTTTGAGTGTCCTTTTAAAGAAAGGTGGCAATATTGGTCTCTGATTTGTTTGTTTTGTTTTTGAATCTCAGAAATGTGTATTTGTAAATTTTGAGATGTTATATTGGTTTGCCTGGCAAAAATAAATAAGATGGGTATATATTTGTTTTTTTTATTATTTTGCCTAATAAATCTGCACAGCAATAGTTACCTGCACACACAGATATCCTCCTAAGATAAAACTAAAAAAGCCCCACTCCAACTTCCAAAAATATTCATCTTCGATATTTATGTTGTAAATATATAGATTTTTGGAACCCAATGAAATCATAAAAGCTGTATGTCTTTCTGTAAGTCTTTAAATAAGCCCAGGCTGAACCAATTAAACCTTGTAGCCAATCAGCAGTAAGGGGCATGTGTAAACAAAATGGGAAGATATAGCATTGAGAGCATGGTTGATATGATGAAGAAATGGAAAGCTAATGCGTTGTGGATAAAACTGATCTAAAACATTCATTGTACAACAGCACTATTGCATTTGACTTGGAATAACATTGTGAAGTACATTGCATTTCTACATTTTACATTTACATTTCTGACATCTTAGCTACTCCAATGCTTTTAACTTATGTGTGCAAGTATTTTTTTCTACCTCAAGAATTCAATGACAATCAAAGCAGCACTTTGATAATAACTTGTTCCTCTACAGTTTTATTATGTACAGTAAACTGATATGTTGCTTTCACGTTTTGTTCTGAAAAATATTGACTAATACTTTATACTAATAAAATGGGTGCAAACTTAAACAATTGACCTCACCCCTCTTAGTTCAGTAGTAATTCATAACGATCCTTTATTGTTACTTTTGAAAAACATGAAATAAAGTAACTTATTTGGTTTGGCATTGTTCAGGGAATTTTTTCATTATGCATTTGCCATTTAAATGGATAGCTTCTGATATTCCTTACTATAATTCTCTCCAATAGCATATACACTGTGAAGAGCTTGGTTGATAATTCCAGAGGGAACTCAGAAGCAGAGTTTAACTGTCGTCTTGTTCTGGAACATCAGTCGTGCTATGATTTGCAGCCCCTGAATGAATACCAGAGGTGGAGAGCCATATGAGGCCTTTGGGACATGCAGGGGAATGTTGTGTGGTGTTTTGTCAGCAACTGATCACAGGCATCTGATCAGATCCAGAGATGTTGGCACTAGGTGGTATTTTATGTGAGGCTGCCTGCTATAAATTGTTTAGCACATTAGTGACAGGGTCATTAGCATCACTTGTGGAGTTTAGTTACAGGATGTAGCAGATGTAAGGATTTAATATGAACAGAGATGTTTTATCCCACCATTTATGTTTGATAAAAAAAAATATACTAATGTTCTACAACATTATTAGTTAATTATGTTATAAAATAATTAAAAATGCATTCCAAGAAAATTCTGTGTCCTTTTATGGAAATACAAGCCTGCATTTAAAAATTATGAATACACAGAAACTTTTTTTTAACAAAAAGTTGAATATTTTGAATTTCTAAAAACATAAGTTGACAAGTAAGTGAGTAACCTTTAAACACATTGTTTAAGTACTGTGCTGTAATTTTTTTTAGCAAATGCCAACATAGCAACAACAAACAAAATGTCAACTTTGCAAGTACATCATAGAGGAATATTTTAATCACTTTATATTATTATGAATTACATCTTATATTGAATATTAAATCTCAGTATTCAAATACATTAATTCAGGTAATATGCAAAGTAAAGGAGTAAAATGAAACTTAAATATAGGGTTTTCACATCCCACAATTGTAGTGTACATTGATATTATCACACCGATGGTTCAACCATGAAATGTACACCAGAAAATCTCAATTCCCCTAGAAAATCAGAGATGACCAGCTAGTTCGCTATTGGCCTGGGGCTTTTTCTCCTGTTAACTATACACATAATTTCTCTAGGAAGCTTCTAATTGGATGGTACAACTGCCAAAGTTCAAATATTTAGAAATCTACACCACAATAGTGCATTTTTTACACTAATTAAACAGAAATACCTGCTTCATTTGTCAGCAGATTCAAGATTGCGTCTTCACAATGCAATAACATGCAAATCACTCACAAACCATGCAACTTCCATTCTTAGTATAAAAATATGCAGTAAGAGTTCATTGTGTACAGCTCCTAGAGGGCAATGTTAATAAACTTGTGAGAGATGTTACATAGTAGAATGAGATTTTTTTTTTTTTATTAACTCCCAAGACAAAAATACAAATATATTACTGTTTGATGTCCTATTTTATAAACATGTTTGAAATACTCAACTCCATGTAAATACATACCATTCAATCACCTTAAACAATTGAAAGCAGAACAGCTTTTAGGGTCAATCATGAATGCATGAACTGCTTTTTATCAACTTCTGTATGTATGGATAAAATAGGGTAGAAAAGATGTTGCACGCTTCCTGAACATTTCTGGTTTAAAAAAACTTTGATGTGCTTCTGAATGGTTTTACCAACCAGTTGTTATTGTTTTGGTGCAAACAAATATTGCCTTTTGGCTTTTTAAAATGAGACCTCTGGTTTGTTTTAGTTTCCTCTATTGAATGCATCATATAGTGACAGAGATGAAATAGATAATTAAACTAAACAGCCTATAGCTAAATTTTATAATATACTTTTCTTTAGTTCTTCTTGGTAAATGAAGAAGTCAAATGAGAATTTGAGAAAGCAAGAGGATATCAGGAGTCCAAAGATGCTTTAATTTCCCTTATTGCAAAATATGCTATGTTTGAGGAAGCAGAACATTACTGTAATTGCTCGACACACAAAACCAATTCATGCCAAAAATTTAACATTTGCTTCTTACCATCTGACAATGTTTTTAGGCTCCAAAGCATGTAAAATATAATCTTCTGAAACTGTGGGAATGAGAATTCTTGAGAAGAATTTAATAAGATATATCAAGATCAATGCTAACATTGATGCCCGCTAAAATCTCATTTCTCAGCTGTCTCATTTCTTCTATTCTTTTGAACAGTTGTGAATGTCAGTGCTCAATAAACTTGAAAATCAAGGTCCCAAAGCCAAATATAATTGAAAACATAACATATTTATACACTAAATATAAGCATCCAGGAAGTTTTGTCCAAATTTAGATGCATTTATAGTTTATTCAGATTTCTCTCTTCCCTTTCAGATCTGCGGCTTTGTGAATGCAATCAGTCCAGTTGGGAATGATCGCCAAAACTTAATGGCTTTCCGCTTCTCTGCTTTTAACCCCATCTTGGACCCCTGGCTTTTCATCATCTTCCGGAAGGCTGTCTTTCAACATATACGGGCATTGTTTCGCTGCTGCTTCCCCAGAGATGCTGTGAAGACCACACCACAGAGATCTCCATCTCTCCCTCTGGAAGATGGAGACACCACACACAGCTCAAACCTCCAGAGCAAGATGTACCACAGCCTCCCCCAGTGAGGTCTTCAGGACATTTTGAATCTTTGTAACCTGATCAGACTGCATGAATATGTCTAATGGTGCATGCAAATCAGATGATATTAACAGCGAAATATTTTCGTAACAGGCTTGTGTGCATGGACTATCACGAAAATGGGCCAGTTTTCAGAAGGATCCACATCCACAGGATGTTTTCATCCTGGATGTAACAGAAAGGTTTGGGTAGGGATAAACTTGTGGTGACTTTTTTTTACCAAGATGTTTTTGGGTAAAAATGTGTAGAAGATGAACTCAGAAGTTGCACAGAATAACAGTTTTAAATCCTGAATGAAGTACAGATAAACTGGTGATGTTACCCTGATGGACTAAAGCCCAGGCAAGCATGTAGCTTGGGATTCTACTTGTGGGTCAGCTTATTTAGATGACTGTCTCCTTTTTGAGAGTTCAAATTCGGCTTGCAAAAGAGTTTATACTTGTACTTAATCTAGATGTAGAGCAGTGAGTGTATGAGCTAAAATGAAGTCATGAGACCTAAACATCTGTCATCAGTTATCATTAGGTGAACATTTCTGTTGTCAGTAATGGCGTTACAAGTTAAATCCTGAATGGCGTGTAGAGCAGAATTACATTTGGTACTGTGCATGTTGCCCAGTTTTTTTATACCTGTTTCATGAGGTCAAGTGTATTTGAAACAATTCATTGGCTAGTTCTAGAATGCTTTCTAGAAGAAGAAAAAAACCAGCTTGGTAATCTAAGACTTTACTCATTGTCAAGCCGCAAATCACTGAACGCTACTCCATCTCAGAATTTAAAACTTCACCCTTCACTTACTCCCATGTAGTTCCATCCTTGTTATAGGCTTTTGTCCTCTTCTGATCAAACTTTGAGATATTTAGAAAATTATCCAATTATCCGGAAAATAACATGGAATTTCACACCTTAAAAAGGCATTTATAGCAACACCAAATTTCTTTATCTGCCATCTGGTATTCGATACAAATGTATTACTTTGACGAGAACACTCTGATCTGAGACTTAAATCCAAATAATCTTCTGTAAAGCAGTGATGTAAACGTGCACTCAAGTGAGCTATCTTGTAGTGAAGACGAGGAGACAATAGTGTGGATTTAAGTCTTTATTTAGTTTCTTTTGTGATCAGAAACTGTTCTCATCATAATACAAATGTGTTTAGAGCAGGAAAGAAGCTATACTTTGTCTAGAATGACATGGAGGTAAGTGATTAATTACAACATTTTAATTTCCAGGGTGTATTGTCAGTGTCTGAAAATATAATTATTTTGTATAATAAAATACACCATAAATTATAGTTTATAATTTTAATATATAATTATAAATTACTACCACTATATAACAACACATTTTTCTAGGACCTTTAGCCCATCCTCAGATGGCTCATCTTGTCTGGTTCTTTTACCCCGTTGGTTATTTGTGACTGCGCCCTCATGAACGATTTATGAAGTAATTATCTGTAACATACTATATATACAAGGTTGTTAAGCCGATTTCTAGTTAAAACAAGAAATACAACAAATAATTGTGGATGTAAAAAAAAAAAAAAACTTTGAACATTGAAGGGATATTCCACTCCAAAAATTAAAATGTAATCATTAATTACTTCTGTTCCAGCCCCGCCAAGGCTTCATTCCTCTTTTGACAGGGCATTGACAGCAAGCACCAAACAAGCCGACAGATCGCTTCGCTTCTCCCGTGCCTATCTAACTGCTTTCAAACCTGGTGTTCACTCATGTGACTTGCATGAAGATGTCTGGTCGGAGAGACTGGAGCATGCCTGCTGCTGACCTATTCTTTCTTTCCTATTCCTTTCTCCTCTCATTCAAAAAGGGACCCTCATTCCTGTCAATTTCTTCCTGCACACCTACTCTGATGAATTAACAAGCTTTAGCTAACATCAGCACTATATATATATATATATATATATATATATATATATATATATATATATATATATATATATATATATATATATATATATATATATATATATATATATATATATATATGTATGTATGTATATAAGTTTGGAAACACCTTCTCATTCAAAAACTTTTCAGACTGGCTGACCTTCATTTCTTAAAGTAATGATGGCCACTTGTTTTTCTTTACTTAGCTCCGTTTTTCTTGGTATAATAGCAAATTCGAACAATCTATTCAGTGGGATCCATTTATCAGCTGGGTATTTACCTGACTTCAGCACAACACAACTGATGGTCCTGACCCCATTTATAAGGCAAGAAGACCCATTTATTAAACCTGACAGTGCACCTGTGAAGTGAAGACCATTTCAGAAGATCATAAAAGAAAACACCCTTTTTAAAAACCAATACATGAGCCTGCTTTTTACTGTCTCAGTTTGAGGATCTTTGTGAGAGTGAAGGACGGGGAAAGATCATTTGGATGGGTTAAATGAAGAGTACAAATTCCAGGTATGGGTTACTCCATATCTGGCCAACTTCACTTTCACTTCTCTAGAAAGTGTTTGTTCCTATTATGGTATTAAATTCAAAGCTATTGTCTAATGGCAGATGCACATATTTTATTATGTAAAAGTTTATAAATCCATGTGACAAGAGTTAATGAGGCAGTCCCCAAAATATTTTAGAATGTGTTCATTTGAGAAGTGAAGCCTTAATGGGTTTAGACTTAATTGTTAACTACATAAAAAAAATGTCATTTCATTTTGTGGTGGAGTGTCCCTATAAGCAAAGTGCATCATGAGATGAGAAGAGGACAACAAAGCACCTCAATTGAAACCTTAGCTTGTTGGATTGTCTCTTATTAAATATAGCATGTATTTGACAGGTTTTCAATCTTGTATGCTATCAAAAACTTGAAAATCTGTTGTAACCTAGACTTGTTTCAGTGTGTTTTTATTGTACAAATGTAGAATACTGCCATGACCTTTTTGAAGCTAAACATTTTTTTACTTAAAACTAAAGGTTTCTTAAACTGTTACTTAAAACTATACTAATCAACAGTATTAAGGGGGAAATCTTGTCAAAAGGTATCTACTAAACAGGTTGTGACATCAGTACATATAAATGCTTCGTTTGGTACCTCAAGTCTGAAATAATGAGTACAAAGTTATTGACAGCTGTGCACTTGTATTTTATTTCTAATTGCTAATGTTTACACATCAATATGTATATTTCCAGTGAGTTTGCATGAACAGGAAAGCTTGCCTTTTGTTATACTTTTCAATAATCTTATCTTTAAGTGTCAAATATTACAAAGTCAAGGAAACTACATGATCAACCAAACAAGTATGACCCACTTTTATACGTGTCCGGGAGCATCAGGAAGTTAAACCAAACCTTAACTAAACAAGTCCAGTGTAACACAGCGCTGACTTAAGTCTTACATGGCTGTATATTGTAAATTCACTGTTTTGTGTGCATTGTCTCTGAATAGGTTTTGTTAACATGTTTCTGGTTTTGTGTGATTTCAGTATTTTTGCATGCATCTTTGCACAGGATTGTAAACATGATACATTGGAGTTTTTAAATTGTGTGCTTGTTCATTGCTTTTTAGTCTAATTATAAAGAAAGCATGCATTGTTAAAGACACCTCAAATTTCAAATTTGTAATTACTTTCTAATTACAGTTTGACTGCAAATGCAAATACTTATTTAGCCCCCTTTAGAGGATGTCATGAACATACTATAACATGTTATAAGAGTAAGAGCACCAAATAATACATCATTATTAACATGATAGTTACTTAAAATCTCTAGACAACAGGAAATGATCTATCTCATTCTTTTGATCTTCTACTGCCTCTTGTGGTTAGAACTTTCTTTCTTACATGTTTGTGTGGCTTTTAAGATTGAATGTATTTACATAGAGAATGGAATGGGTTGCTTCATATACATCACATTAAAATAAAACCAGTATCATGCATCGAGGCTAGGTTTACTGATTTTCATCAATAACGTTCAAGTACATAATAGTTTTACAATGACACAGATTTAGAGGCGGTTGAAGCATGTATTCATGAGAATTATTGTTTACTTTGTGCTGCTGGTTAAGGCTGTTGTAATGAAGTAATAGAGCAAAGCTACTCTGAGAACATAAAGGCTGACTTTTCAAGCATCGCTGATGTTTGCAGTCACTCTGTAATGAATGGCTGCTTCAACTGGACTCTACAGATGGCTGGTGTCCAAGCTCATTCATCACCAGAATTAACTCAGGTTTCGTGGTGTACACATGGCCACCTGAATTCAAATGAATGGAAATAAGGTGGTGAAACACGACACTAGGTAAATCAAATGCTGACCTTTTAGGGGAAGCTGGGGATGTGTGATATAATTTCATTTAAAATGATTCACGGCAAAGTAAACAACAAACTTAAAAAAAGCCGATAATGAACATTCTTACTTTGAATTCTTGAATTGATTTGATATAAAAAGCATTGAAACAGGAGGAAGAAAAACATTTATGACTGATTGGAATGATTAATTTTGATTTCTGGATGAGAGATCAGTGGTTGATTTGTGTCAAGTTAACAAACGGCCAAAGTTAACAACTTTAAAAATCTAAACAAAAATGTCAATAACAATGTCACTAAGTGGACACTATATTCAAAAATATATTATATTTTAAACTAGTTATAAAACCATGTTAAGGTTAAGCTATTAAGGGAAATAATGTAAAAAATTATATTTCAATATTCCTTTACAACATTTTGTTTCTGTCCAATAGAAATAATGCTGTTTGCTGATAAATATACTATCTGGACACTTGTGTTCTAATGTGATTTCCTGCCTTCAAATAATCAATGTATTACATGCAAGTATACAATTCTTTCTTGTTATTTATTTCTAGAATTTGAATCGAAGTAGTTTTTGCACTGTTTGGAAGCAGACTTTAGAGCCTTCAGAGTGACTTATTTCAAAAACATTGAAAGCACTCCTGTCATGTAGGCACTAGAGGGCAGTATGTATTCAGTTTACATAGGATAATAAGTCTCAAATTAACCCTGGATGTGAAATTGGTAAAAACGAGACTATAATAAGTATTACACATGATTTAACATGTTTAAAGGAAAATATGTCTAATTTCTTTTCATATTTTAGTGTTGATGGCTTAAAACCCCTTTACTACAAAACATACTGTTCAAATGATCTTAAAATGTATATTCTCACCATATTTAAAAGCACTTGATATTAAATTCAGCAAGGTATCATGTTTGTCTTTTTTTCCAAAGTGATGAGTTTAATGTCAAGCAGGATTTACGATTACAGCATTTTTATTGGAAGCCAGATGCTCTTGGAGCAAGGGAGACAGCAGGTGTTTGGACTTTTATAGGCATGAATATAACTCTGTTAACATTTCAAGCCATGCGGGCTGTAGGCCTATTTACAGTCTTGTTTATGCCTATAATCAATGCAATGTATTAAGGTAAATTAATACCATACAAAGCATGGTACATGTTTTATGGCTCAAGGTAGACTATTTAATAGAATAGAATGCCTTTATTGTCACTATACACATATACAATTTGCATTATAAACATGTACAATGAGATTAAGAGCATCTCACTAGTCAGTGCAACATTTAGTAAGGAAATATTGTCAATTTTCAAAAAGAAGTTCCTTTTTCTAAGGTTGTCTTGTATAGTTTCACTTATCTGAAATGTATTTGTCCTTGTGATCTTTTTTGTAGAGTCTGCTAAATAACTTGTTTTGTTATACAAACATTTCAACAAATTTAACATTTTATGAAGAACTTACAAAGTATTTTTTTTTATAAAAAAACTCATTTTAAAAGGGATTTTTGTCCATGTTTGTTATACATAAATATTTCTGGACCTATACAACTAAAACATTTTAGACTTTAGAAAGGTTAAATATGTAACCATATACAGTCAAAGTATGCAATTAATCATTAAACCCCTCCCACTCTCCTCTCAACAGACAACTTTCCCTCCTTTACATGAGTTCAATAGTCAAGACCTCAAGGCAGCAAAAACAAAATGGTCGTCACTGAGAACATTTGAATTCAACATTATTAAATTCTATTTAATCGGTTCAACACATACTTTAGTTGCATATCTAACTATTCTGAAAGAATGACAGAGATGTAAGTAAATGAAAACACAATAGCAACATCAACTGTTCAACATTAAAATGTCACGGTAAGTAAAGTTGTATACACTTTATTTTCATAGACACACTTATCCAACAATTCTTTTTCTTGAAGTATTAAATATTTTCATTTGAGGTTTTAACTAAAACATTAAATTCAAAGACATTGACAAGTAAATATGCATTATAATATTGACACTTTATTTACCCTTCTAATCTACTACCACTATATTTAGTAGTAGAAACCAATGTCAAATTTAAAATGTAAAAATAAACGAACATAATTATGTTGTCATTTACTTTGAAATTGCAAAGGATCTGCTCCTATTTCATTAAGGCCAAATACAAAAACATATCTAAAAAAGCAGTCAGCCATTCATACAATTAACAGTTAAATATTTTTTTTAATTTAGCAAGGGTAGATAAACACCTCATATGTTGAGTGGGCCTCTTAAACCCCCAAAGAATTGAAATGGCACTATTTTCCATCTTGGTGAAAGAAAGAAAGCAGCACGTCCCTATTAGACCCCAGATTACCTTTCCATCTAGTACAATCCTAAGAGTTCCCAAATATAGTTCAGTCGGCTGGAAGGCTCTCAAGCGAGTGAGCTGATTAGTTTGTGGCTAATTGCCAAACCTTTCAGCATAGCATAAGAACAACAAACAGGAGTGTATGCATAAACATATACATTTAATTTGTTGGAAAACACTGATACATATTTCACATATTACCCATACAGTTATTATATTACGAGTATTCTCCATCCAGTAAACTCATTTTCTAACCCCACCATTTTGAAACAGACCATCAAGTCCATAACAGAGTAAGATATGCTGTATAAAGCTATTCAACTGGACCACTTTGGCTAGAAAATGAAACAAATAACCAAATTATTAGACCAATAACAAGCCCTTCATAGTCTTCCTAGCATTAGAATTCAAACCATTGTCTACACGCCTTTCAAAACCTCCCACAGACTTCACCTGGCAAGCAGAGTGCAAATGAAATTTGGAGCACTTGACAACAAGAGGCTGTGACAAACCCACAAGAGCAACAGACAAATGAGCTGTTGGTGCAGCAGCAGCAGCAGGTTCTTCTTCTGTGGTTGAAAAGTATAATCTACACCAAAGTGCAAATATACATCTATAGATATTTGTGTGTATATTCATAGATTATTAAGATAGTTTTAACTATTAGATCTCTTGCAACAAAGTTGAGGCGCATGAGTATTATGGCACATTTCAAGACCATGGATCAAACAAAAATCACAGAGCTAAATAGAATAATAGGTAATGCAAAGCGTACCAGACGTTAATATCAGAGAACAGTACATTTAGAAAACACTGAAAGCATTGTGATTAACTATGCAGTTATATAATTTACAGTTATGCATTTCAGTCACATTTTCTGCTGTACACACTTTGCATTTCAACGCCCCCACAAAGATCGGTTCACGTTAAAATAAAGGTTTACACCAGCCAACAAAAACCACTGGTAACCAAGTACATGCCTTATAGCCCAAAAGACACTCTTCAAGTTGTACGTCAAGAGTATGAGTAAGACGTTGAAATTGTAAAATATCTATGCATTCCCAAACATCCAGTTTCTGATCCATTTTGAGTCTAAAGGTGGAACGCCAAAAGCATGGCTGCACCACAGTGGTCACACGCAATTGTTTTTCTTAAAGGCAGCACAGCGACCCTTGGCTATTTACCGAAAAGTTTAAGCATTCTTATTATTTTACTTCCAATGTGAAGTTTAAAAGAACTTGACTCAAAGAAGGTGTTCTCTACTTTTAAATGCTGCCATTTTCTGCATGGACTTCAACTCACGTGCGACTAAAGTGACATTCCGTCCTCAAAAGATTTGTCAGGTCTGGAGACGTTGGCTCCTAAAGGGCTCATGCAGTTATGCTTGGTCCATTCACTTCTGCTGGGTCAGTAATGCTAGGTTTTTAACAAATTGCTTCTAAAATGATTAATTTTTATGTCATTTTTTGGTACGAGATAATTGGTCTTCATTATCTCTGAAGTAAACTTTAGTTGTTTTTTTCTCCTTTTAAAGACAGAGTGATCTTATTAGGACAAGCAATGTAAAAGAGAAAGGAGATACAGAACACTACGATCCTTCACTTTGCAGTCATCATTTGGACAAACTCTGTAAGACAAAAAAAGAACATGTTTTTTTTTCCTACTATTAAAAGACAAACATTTACCAAAATCAGTTTAAACTAGTTTTTATAGCTTTAAGCCTTATAAATTGTTGATCGTCACAAACACTACATTGAGTGTACAACAACTATCAATATTGGGATATTGTCCATGTAAAAGATATCTATAAATGTTTTGGAAATTTTTTCCACTTGTTCGATAATTATTATTATATGATATTAAGGAAATCACATGGGTATGGAAGTTTGACACATTCATTTTTATTTACCTTTATTTGAATTTAAATTATAGACATGTTCCCTTTGATAAAATGTACAGTATGTGACTCTTAAATACTAAAAGTACCAACAACATAACTTGCAGAGCAAACCCCACTAATTAACAAGCACAAGCTTCTATTTTTAGATCCATCACCCATGTACTGACGCTGAATTTCATTAGATCATTGCATGCCAGAAGTGAAGTGTTGAATATTTAATCCAGGTGCAAGAACAATCTAAAGATATTCCCTTGGAGAGTGAAGTCAGGCGCTATAACGTGATCGATAGCCGCTCACCTTCATAATTGACCTGTCCGTCTCCGTCGATATCAGCCTCTCGGATCATTTCATCCACCTCCTCGTCTGTTAGCTTCTCGCCCAGATTGGTCATGACGTGACGGAGCTCTGCTGCACTGATGTAGCCATTTCCATCCTAAGAACAGAAAACGGAATACACTCTTTACCTATTAGCAATGCTGGTTTTACTTCTAATTTGTGAACCAGTATCAAAATGTAACTATTTAAATGTTACATTTGTTCAAAAAGTGTCGATGTGAAATAGTTCCTTCACCTTTCAAACACATTAAATAAAAAAAACTAAAATCTATAGCAAGGCATAAGGCATTAGCGACAAATCTTTGGGAGTTCTGGCACCTACTAGGAAAACGTACACCTATAAATAAGACTATTGAGTCATGACATTACCATTTATTCCCTTAAAATTACAATCCTACAGCAGTTTCGTTGTTGTTGTTATTAGTATGTTAAAGGTTGAATCTTAAATGCATTTGGACCAATGAGTTGTCACAATATCTAGTCAAATAAATGCTGAAATTAAACAGTATTTATGGAAAAATTTGATTACACAAGAGTAGCTTTAATTGTATACCATGACATTTTACCTCTAGATTTTACTTTTGAACACACAATATTGTTAAAACATTAAATGTTTAGCTGACCAATACTGCCAAGCCAAGACTGTGACTGCAAAGCTGCTTTAAAGCGATTGCAAAAAAAGAAATATATAAATGCATTTTAACAACTTACATACATTGTTAGGAAATGACTGTCACTATATAAGTCACACGTATCATGACCACGATTGCAAGAAAATAAAAAGACTTAAGCTGCTTTGTTCCTCAGGCTTTGAAATCTAGCATATTTATGAAGTATTTCCAGCTACAGACACCTGGGGCACTCTCTTTCTCTCCAAACGCGAAAGTGACAGGTTAAATGTTAATGGACATCAGAAAATGAGTTCGAGTTATTAACAGTCATACAGCAAGTTATGCTCACATCATCATAATAGAAAACATTCATAGGATATACATTTTAAGTAAAAAACTAGTAATCGATACGAATAGAGGAAATCAAGCAGCCTGCACATAAGCTTGGCATCAATGAGTGGATGGTGAGATGTTGGAGGCGGCAGAATGAGAAATTGACTCATTGCAAATAGATGACAAAAGCTTTCAGATGGAATAAAAATAGGTGGCCTGAACTTGAAAATATTCATAAAGACTAGGTGAACACACTTATAGCTGACGGCTGAGGTGTTTCCACCGCACAGATCTGACTAAAAGCCAAAACGTTTTAAAAGTGGACCAACGTAAATCAATCATGAATAAAAATATATTTCTTTGTAGCATGTATCTTTGAGAATATCTCAAGTGGATGACTGCGGCTTATAGACAGGTCCAGCCTATCCATGAACAAATCCTTTTAGTTTTTTTTTTGTTTCTACATTTAGTTGGTGCAGCTTGCATTCAGGTGTGCTCAATGTGTAAAGATAGATTCTTTAACACCTTAATTTCCTCACCTTGTCAAAGACTCTGAAAGCTTCTCGAATTTCCTCTTCACTGTCTGTGTCCTTCATTTTCCTCGCCATCATTGTTAAGAACTCTGGGAAGTCTATGGTTCCATTTCCTGTGAAGAGATTAAATTAATTCAAGAAATTGTATTTTGAACTCAAAGCATTGGCGATTACATAAGACGTAACTTGACGGAATAACATTTTACATTCAAAGCTGTCTTTAGTTTAATAGCATCTGGAATACATAGCAGACTAGACCAAACCATTTGAAAATGTATATTTAATATCCACCACCAAGAACTGTTAAGGACAGACTCAGTTTAACTACAAAAGTTAAGCATATACAGCTTTTTAGGGACTAGCCGGTTTGCTGTTACATGGAGAATTGAGTAGAACTTCCCAGACCCACTGCTAAATCAAGATGATTAGGTCTAGATATGGTATCTTACCGTCAGCATCAACCTCATTGATCATATCCTGTAGCTCGGCCTCTGTAGGATTTTGACCCAATGAGCGCATGACCGTACCCAACTCTTTGGTAGTAATGGTACCATCACCATCTTTGTCAAAGAGTGAGAATGCCTCTTTGAACTCTGTTTTGGAAAACAGAATACAAGAAGCAGGTCATTCAATACAGTCTTAAGTTACTGTACAAGTATTGACGTACAGCTTCAACAAACCTAAACTTTACTGTTAACAAGACATCCATATTCATAAAAAATTATGATTATGAAAATGACTATGAATTGTCAAAAGAACTATTGACTGTGGGCTAACCCTTAATAGGGCAGATGGCCATATATGGCCACTTCATTTGCATTGATTGCAAAGTAAATATTGTTGTGATAATATTGATATGATAATAATAATACGAACAGCAATGTATAAATAGTACTGTTATAGTCATCAATTTCAAGTCTGACTCAATCATAAGCTCAAATTTATTTAAATCTAAATAAATTAAAAACAAACAAAAAAACACAATGAAATATTACACATAACTCAAGAGGTCTTAAAATCCCACTCCCCCCATATTACAATACTTTACATATTGCTTATATGTTTTTAAAATTACGTTATCCCTTTGCATTAGAGCACCTTTCCTTCATACAGTATCATAACTAGTGGCTTACAAAATAGAGTACATTCCTTTTCCCATTCTGGAGACCAGCAGACTTTTTTTGGCCTACATATCATAAATCAAATGATTTTATAAAATATTAGAGCACATGTCAAAAGTTAGGAATAATTTTAAAATACCTTTCTTTTTATCCTTTATAAATGTAAATGGGTAAAGATCAAATACATCTAAAGCATCTTTCAAAGCACGAGGTGAGCTAACATTCTGACTGAATTAAAGCAGAGTAATTGGTCAAAATCTTGGGATATGATGAAATGGCTTGAGCACAGAAGAGAGAGAGAGAAGTCAATAACATGGGGTGAAACTTCATCCTGTTAACTTGAGGAAAGAAAAAAATAATCTTTTAAAATATAAGGACTGCTTTCTTCAATTTCGATGGTGTTTAAAAATTATGAAGAAATCGTGCATCAAATTCATTCCAAACTTGAACATACTCTTTTACTACATTCACACTATTCAGATTAGTTTAAGTTGTATTTGCTTGGAGTAGAATACGTTTAGTGTGATTAGAAGTGTAAGTGGTTACAAACTTTTAGCTGGTAGCTTATATAGTTCTCAAAATTTGTGCAGACTTCACTCACCAGCGATCTGTTCCTCAGTCAGTTGATCTGCCTGTGTTCGTAAAAAGAAAGAGGAAGTCAGAAGCTTAGAATTTCATCCCCAAAGTTCTGCACTGCTCACCTCTGAATACAAGAGTTTAATGAAGGACGTAAAAAACTTCTTTAAAAATATCCGTAGAAGATATAATTAGACAATGGTGCTTAGAGGGTCAGGAAGGCGACACAGTTAAAATGACAACGTTTTATTCAGAGACACAGGGTTCAAGATTAAGTTATTGAACAAAATGTGTCCTGATTCATTTGATAATTGTATCCTTCCAGAAATGTCATCAAAAAGATGTTTTCAAAGGCTTGGGACATATCGATATTAAAAGCTAGAAATGGACTAGGTGTAAAATGACCTAAATAAAGCCTACTGACACAGACATGACACATCCACATGTTATACAATGACTTTAGCTTTATTATCTTTGACCCACCATTGTAAGTGATAAAAACACAGATGATACAAATAACAAGCAAAACAAAATGAGATTTAATCTAATGTTTTAATTGTATAGCAGAAAATAAACCTGAATTCCTGCTACCAGAAGTGGCGGAACACTTTCTAAAAATATTATGAATGGTGTGCCCTCATCAGAGTGAACTGTTACTGTACATCAGAACTTGCCACACGTTATGGTATTGAGTCTTTAGGAAAACAAAAAAACATTTATCATTGTCTTTACCTCCATCATTTGATTTTAAGCATTGTCATTTAAACTGGTAAACCCGGAAGAAAATTAAAGTAGTTTTGAATTAATTCAGAAAACTAATCATATTTTTTGGGCAGGAATTAGAAGTCAAGCTGCTGCAAGATCGTGTCATTGGAATGAGCCAACTTTGGAATTAATCCCCTCTAGACCAATATAACTAACCATTCAGCAGCGTTTTAATGTCTTGGTGAAATCACACTTTTCTAAAGTGCATCTCCAAGAAGGCAACAAGGAAGTTTAGTTGTTTGTTTAACCCTTTCAGACCCTGCTACCATTAAAATAGACTTCACATATCAGGCTGGGTTTTTTTTGCTTCTAAAGACTTTCATTCCAATTAAAGCCTATTGTGTGTTGGACATTAGTTATCCAATCAAAGGGAGGTAACATTGCATGATGCAATCTAAAGAAATTTCACTACTCTAAACCTTGACTGTATATAAAATGGACGCAGCATCCATGATGTTTCGTATCAACGATGAACCAGATTAAAAATGGAAGTGGCCAACCGTCGCCATCAAAGAAGCGCATCACTTCCCAATAACAAAAAATGGCTCCAGAGATGCAGGACACAGCACAGATAACACAGACAACTGATTGGCTGAATATTTAAATGTTATATATCATAAACATACAAATTTAAAAAAATAAATAAACATGGCAGTTTTTAACATTGAAGTGAATGAGAACTTGCTCACTTCTGACCCCATAGGCCAGTAGAGGTACTACAGTTCAGTTACTTCCTATTGTGCAGAAGCAGGGAGAGCAGGGGTTGCCCCTTGATTAAAACAGAAGTATGGCAGCACATCACACCAAGTGAAAACGAAAGCAAGATTCTCAGTTGTCTTATTCACATGAACTTAAGTGTTTTGATTTACTTTTCAGATTGTTTGTAAAATAGAGAGATCAAAGTTTCAAAATAAGGTTAAAATATCATTTAAAATAGCAAACTGAACTTCAGGACTCCTTGAAATTACTAATGTAAAAAAAAAACTATTTTATAAAAATAATATTCAGGTTTAGAGGTTCTTCATCTCCTAGTTGACAAGATTTTTTTCAGATCTTGGCAACTTTTGCATTTTAAGAAAACTGGAAAACCTGGAGTCTGAAGGGGTTCGTTTAAGAGTTTGAAAAATTCCAATTAGAAATATCAGCCAGAAATCTATTACATTATGCAACTTGATTTCCAGAAGAGATTTTCCTCTTGAATAAAAAAAAAAACATTTTGCCACAGCACCTAAAAATCCTGAAAATGAACCCCTTCTCAGCCTGACTACAACTACTGTGAGTCTCGTTGAAACTAAGCAACTTCCACACTGGTTAATAGCTGACAAAAAGGAAAAACATCTAGACATCAAGCTTCAGAGTAACAATAAGTCTAGGAAATAAGGCTGAGACATATATTACAAGCCTAGTTTGAATAAAGGTGTGCTTCCAACCCCTTAGTAACATTCAGCACAGCTTCTCAGGCCTGTTTCCGCATTTCAATGACTGCAGCAATTACTGTGGCTTAAGTGGAGCATGAGGGGACAAATGTTTGCCATGCAACAAGAGTCTAGGCGAGTTGCATTCCAATTTGATGAGTGAGTGAGTGTGTCTGCACTGCAGATCCAGTGTCAGCGTGTTGCTGCACCAGCTATGATTTGGTTCAATGCAGGGGGATGGAGGAGGAGGCTTCAAGATCTGTCACTGCAGTTCAGCCTGCTGCAATATGCATGCTCACTGCCCACTCCATTCATATTTATGCCTTATACAGTACAAGGATTAGCTGATGCTGAATTGCAGATTGTTTTATCGGGCAGTGCGCAACAGCTACCCTACATGTTGCAACGCTGGCCCATGCAAATGCTAGAGAGAGACCCTTTTCTGCAGGATGTTTTTGCAAACTTTGTGAAGGCAAAGCAAGCTAAAATAGCGGCAGATTCTTCCAGAAACGAGGAACTCTAGGGCATATGCTGATGGTTATTTTTACACCACCACGCCCACACTTATCCTTCTGTTAAAGGCAATGAGCTCAGCCCATGTAAAATTAGCAGCCAGTCACTTGTTCACACTCGGATGAGCTGAAAAACTGCCCGAAGGAAACCTGCATCATGCATTACACACTCAAATATAAGAAATTCACGATGCTGCGACATCATAAATGAAGTGAAATTCGTTTTTTTTTTGTGCAATGCACGAACAACTACAAGAGAACAGCTAGTTTGTAGTTCTAATCCCAAAACGCACAGAGCCTAGCACGCAAGCAATGCTTTTAAAGACAACAGAGATTTTTTTTCCATATTTATTAATAACATTGGATAATAACGACTAGAATGCTGTTTTAATCACAACACATGTTGCTAACGTAATGCATGTAACATTTTCCGCTAATAAGCTAATATGACTATTATTTACATTAAGCTTCTTCCAATAAAGCTGATACTCGAACAATATCTTCCTGTACACATGTTAAACTATTAAGAGAACGATTACAACCCGACAGTATCTGAATGGATGCTACATCTGCTAACGTTAAACGGTTAGCAGGGAAGAAAACAGAGATTTAAAAATGTGATTGTACTCACCATCCTTAAACAAAAATCGTTTGATAAATGTGGGTAAATTCAGCAACAAAAGCAGTTTTTGTAGATTTTAAAATCTGACGTAAAACGCAGGGTCCGTTCGCGAGTGAGCGACTGTGCTGCGGATTGACGTAGTAATGCGCCTCTGCTGCGCTCTGGACTCGTTTACACTGTATCCTTCCGCGCCTGCTTTATTACCTCATAATCGCAAAGCAAGTGCGTAAAATAAATCTGTCCGGGAGCCGCTATATGCACATTTAAAAACAATACATACTTTATGCTTTGTGGAAATTAAGCTGGTACCTTGAACGGAGAACATTTTTCAGATAGTGATTCTACTGTAGTGATTTTACTGTTTCGCACTTTTTTTTGTTTGCTTGAAACAGAGTCCTTTGAGGTAGCTGTTGTTGTCTGAAATAAATTAGCAAAACTAGTAACTAGTGGATTTTTCTTCTGTATTTTGCAGTAGAGTATGAGTGGAATTTTTCTGCTCCACACTCTAAACATTTAACAACTCCAGCAGTTTATTGACCCTCTCAGCTACTCTCTCATTTTATCTCCAACTCCATGAGCCAAAAACTGGATTAACTTGTCTGACACTTTTTGCTTCTTATGACTTTATTTACATTACCAGCTAAATGTGATCCGATTCAGATAATTAGCTCAGATGTGACACAGATCTGAACTGTTCTATATGTGGCCCCGTGGGGGGGCTCTAAGAGGCAGCTGACAAAAACCCGACTACGCCACCCCGGTGGGGAACCCGGGGAAATACACCCCAAAGATCGAAGGCAACACAAGTTCGTTCCACCCGTGGAAAGCAAGGACAGAGGAGACGTGATATGGCATACAATAAATACTTTATTTAACTTATTATGAAAATATTAAAATGTCATTCATTGAAGTTTTCGTCCCCCAGGGGGCAGTGGGAGCGGAGAGAGACGGACCCAGCTTCAGTGCACACACACGCACTGTAAGTCTCACATCACCTGTGTTCACCACACATCACCACAACACGGGCTGAGGCAGCACTTTCCCCGCCCCGCACTGCACCAGAGTCCTGGGGAGACAACAATACCACATACACGACTATTGAAACACTGCCCTCCCCCCTTCCACGGCACGAGTTAGTGCCGGTGTTCTTTAAAGTTCGTTTACAGAGGCATTGCATGCGCCCAGGCGCATCCCCTGCTGCATAATTACACAGGTGAGGTTAGGTCACGGAGCTCAGCGTTCACGCACAAACTTCGCTGGGTGCCAGATAAGCCCCCAGCAGAACAGCAGAGTGAGGATCCTAAAATTGAGAAAATCAAACACTCATTCTCTTCCGCAAAAAGTATACAGTTAAAGGTGCGCAGCTGAGAACAGACAAACACTACTCGCGTCAGTCAGAAAGACATGCTCTGCCCGCCGACACCATTCCAGCCACCTTAGATGTATTCTCTGTGCTAACAAAGAGTCCAAATTAGTGCCGCGAAACGGAGCTACAGACCTACAGTCTGTCCACAGTTTATCCACATACCTTGTCGCCAAGGAAACCGGAAGCGAAACGGCCCAATGGGACACATCAGCCGAGCAAGCGAACGCATATCAGCCTTCAAAATAAGAGCGCTTATATTTGCCTCTCGCAGCCTTCTGATTGGCTAATGAGGCAAATAGAGAGCGCGTCCCAAGCCGGGAAACTCCATATTGCCACATATAGTCTAAGAAGGGAAAAAAAGCATGCCTACAGATTTCAAGATTGGATTCAGGCCAAATTCACATGTGGAATTAGATATGTGCCAAAGCCTTTCATGCAAAGAGGCAAATATGATTTCTTGATGTATCTCAAAATCAACATCATTAACAAGGGAAAATAAAGTTTTTAGAAAGTGCTTCTGAAAACGACCATTTGTAATATAAGATTTTATTTATTTAATTATTGGTGAAAATGCTGCATCGCAATCCGGATACTTGTACGTACTTTTTAGTGTGTAAGATGAGAGTGTGCAAGATCTGGGTCACACTAAAATGTCATGTGACGGAAGGAGTTGTGCCATGTCATTACGCACAAAGTGCATGAGAAATTAACTCCTTATCCATCATTATAAAATATTCTAGTACTAAATAAAACACTCTGTATATTGATATTATTTCTTTCTGTGCTTTAACTTTAAAAACAAGTCGAATTATAGAGAGGGCCCGTTTGTTTGAGTCCAAGGGAAAATTTCTTCTGCCCGACCACAGTGGATTGTGGGTAATATCAGCCGGTTGAGCGTTCATCGAGAATCTAACCGAACACTGCTCAGATACTTTTTTATTTATACTATGGTTTGGGACACACTAATTCTCATTTCGCATCAACAAAATTGTGGATAGTACACCTATTGGGACGCAGGATGGACACCCATAACATCATCCAAGCAATGTATTTCTCAAGTTTAAGATATATTACAGCATCCCAATTACTTATAGAACTGTATAAAATTTTATACATTTAACTAGATTCTTTACCTTAGAGCTATATTTCATACTAATAGACTTTTTCAATGTATTTCACTGAAAACATTATCAATTGCACTCAAAGTTTCACACAAGGCAAGGCAAGGCAAGGCAAGGCAAGGCAAGTTTATTTGTATAGCACATTTCGTACACAGGGTAATTCAAAGTGCTTTACATTGGAAATAAAGAGTAAAAAGAAAGTGCATACATTAAAATCAAGCATAAAAAGTCATATAAAATCAAACTGATTTAAAACACTGAAATTTAAAACATTGATTAAAACAAAGATTAAGATTTGAAGTGCAGAGGTAAAATAGTTGTTCGGACGCAGGTGCTCAGTCGACAAAAGCGCAACTAAACAGGAGAGTCTTTAGCCTGGATTTAAACGTGACTAAAGTGTTGGCACCCTTGATCTCCTCTGGAAGTTGGTTCCATCTGTGGGCCGCATGGTAACTAAAGGAGTATTTTCCCTGTTTGGAATTTACCCAGGGGAGATTTAATTTATTAGATCTGTGGGATCTCAGCTCTCTGTTTGGTGTGTATTCACTGATCATGTCTGTTAAGTATTTTGGTGCTAAGTTATGTTTGGACTTATATACGAGCAGCAGAACTTTAAAATCTATTCTGAAGGAGACCGGCAGCCAGTGTAGAGACTTAAGGACTGGAGAAATGTGTTCTGACTTTCTAGTTTTGGTTAGAATTGGAGCCGCTGCATTCTGAACGAGCTGGAGCTGTTTAATGGTCTTTTTGGGAAGACCGGTTAAGAGGCCGTTACAGTAGTCCAGCCTGCTGGAGATGAAAGCATGAATCAGTTTCTCTAAATCTCGTCTGGAAACAAAGCATCTGATTCTTGTGATGTTTCTAAGATGGTAATAAGCGGATTTTGTCATTGCTTTTACGTGGCTATTTAGACTAAGATCAGAGTCCAGAATCACTCCAAGATTCCTGACCTGATTTGTAGTTGTTAGGCCCTTTGCATTGAGATACGTGTTAACCTTAACAACCTCGCTTTTGCTTCCGAATGCAATGACTTCAGTTTTGTCCTTGTTTAATTGAAGAAAGTTGTTTTCCATCCAGTTTTTAATCTCATCAAGACATTGGCAGAGAGAGTTTATGGGGTTGTAGTCATTTGGGGAGATAGCTAGATAAATTTGTGTATCATCAGCATAACTATGGTATGATATCTGGTTCCTTCTCATAATTTGGCCCAGTGGAAGCATGTACAGGTTAAATAGTAAAGGAGCAAGGATTGAACCTTGAGGGACTCCACACGACACTGCAGTCCACTTCGACATGTAATCACCTATGTTTACAAAGAAGCCTCTTCCTTCTAAGTATGATCTGAACCATTTTATCACAGTTCCTGAAAGACCAACATAGTTTTCTAGTCTGTCAAGAAGGATTTTGTGATCAACTGTGTCGAAGGCAGCGCTCAGATCAAGTAGAACCAGGACACTCACTTTTCCTGAATCGGTGTTTAACCGGATGTCATTGACTATCTTCAGTAGAGCTGTCTCTGTGCTGTGATGAACTCTGAAACCAGACTGATAACAATCCATGTATTCATTTTGGGTCAGGAATTCAATCAGTTGTTTTGCCACAATCTTTTCCATAATTTTACTAATAAAAGGGAGATTTGAGATGGGCCTGTAGTTGCTCAGTACAGTATTATCTAAGTTTTTCTTTTTCAGTAGTGGCTTTACAACTGCGGTTTTAAGGGATTTGGGGAAAAGGCCGGAGCACAAGGAGGTGTTTATAATTTCTAAGAGGTCCTTTTCTAGACTCTTAAGAACCATTTTAAAAAAGACTGTTGGTAGAGTGTCAAGACTGCATGTTGATGTTCTAAGGCTCTCAACCGTCTCTATTAAAGTTTTGCTATCGATTAGATTAAAGGTGCACATTGAAAGTGGAGGCTGAGGAGGTCTATCCCCAGCCCTGCAGGGGGAGGCACTAATGCCTTTTCTGATGTTAATGATTTTATTGATGAAAAATGAAGCAAACTCATTGCATTTATCTTCAGACAGAAGCTCATTTGGAGTCTGGTTTGGTGGGTTGGTTAACCTCTCTACTGTTGCAAAGAGAGTTCGTGTATTGTTGAGGTTGTTATTAATTAAGTTTGAGAAATACTCTTGCCTAGCTGTGATTAATTCTGAATTAAAAGCACTAAGACTCTCTTTATAAAGGTCGTAGTGGATGACAAGTTTGGATTTTCTCCACCTTCTTTCAGCCTTCCTGCAAAGTCTTTTCATACTTTGAACTTTTGTTGAATTTCTCCAGGGTGTTTTTTGTCTCCCAGGTTTCTTCTTGACAGTTATAGGTGCGATGTCATCTATAACGGACTTGATTTTTAAAGTAAATGCATCAAGAAGGAAGTCGGCTGTGCCAGCTGTGATGCTTGGTGTTTGAGATATGGCATGCATAAACATCTCGCTGGTGTCATCATTTATGTGTCTTTTTCTAACAGAAATTGATTTTGCAATTTTGACGTGGGAGATTGCCGCATCAACAAAAACACAGAAGTGATCAGACAGAGCAACATCTTGAACAACGGTGGATGAAATATTTAAGCCCTTACTAATTACTAAGTCCAGTGTGTGACCGTGACAATGTGTGACACCCTGAACGTGTTGAGTCACGTCGAACATGTTTAAAATTTTGTTGAGTTCTTTGGCAGCATTATTATCGGGCTTGTCCATGTGAATATTAAAATCCCCAGTGATGATAAAAGAGTCAAACTCTGAAGAGATGGCAGAGAGCAGTTCAGTGAAATCATCGCTAAACCTTGTAGTGTATTTTGGAGGCCTGTATAAGGTGGTGAGAAGAACCCGTTTGGTGCTTTTTAAAGCTATACTCAAATATTCAAAAGATGTGTAATCCCCAAGATTGACCTGTTTGCATTCAAAAATGTTCTTGTACATACTTGCGATTCCGCCTCCTTTTTTATCAGAACGAGAGGCGTGTCTATATAAGAAGTTTGCTGGTGCAGCCTCGTTTAATATGGTTGCACTACAGCTATCATCTAGCCATGTTTCAGTTAGCAACATAAAATCTAAGTCATGTGTTAAAATAAAATCATTTACGAGGTGTGCCTTGTTTCTAAGTGACCTAACATTTAGAAGTGCTATTTTTACCCTGTTTTCTGTGGGTTCAGGTATGATGGTCTCTGGCTTACAGTTTATTTTAATCAGGTTTGGTCTGCTTGATTTCTGATTTCTAGCAGACCTTTTCTTCCACTTGTTTTGTCTATTTCTAGCAGGCCTTATCTGTATCGCTAATAAAGTAAGAGCTAAAGGGGCTGAAGACATCTGCCTGTTCTGAAAACATTCCCCAATGTCGCCGTCTTGAGGCAGAATGTCCTGTTTATCTCACTGCTGGTTTTGTGGAGTAAGGGTGGGTTGGGGGTGATTTTGCCCCAACCGGTTTGATCGCAGAACTCTTTCTGCTATAGGAGGAAGAGGTGCCCGCCTTTTTTGGGGCGATGGTCGGGGGCTTGCCGTAAACGAGTGGGACAGCTTAGTTCCAGCAGAGACTAGTTTTTCAAGCTGCGCTGGGAAACTGAGATGGGGGGATCCTGAAGATGTGGACATTGTTGATGTGTCCTCCAGGGAGTTGTTCTGTTCACTCTGGTTGTTGTCCAGGGGGTTATCCTCGTCCTCATTCGGTGGTGGTGTAGTCTTTGAGATGGTGTGGCTATCCTCATTCAGTGGTTGCGTGGGCCCTGCGATGTCCTGGTGGCTTTGCATGTTATCCAAGTATTGATCCTCATCATGTCTAGCGGAGGTCAGATAATCCTCAATCGGTGGTGACGTCTGCAGAGTGGGCGACATAGGCCTTGATGGTGTGTTTCCACAGTTAATTTGATGGCTCTTGTGTCTTTCAGACTGATATCGGAGGGAGAAAAGTATATTGTCCATGAGCATTTTTGCTCCAGATTTGTTCAGCTGCCTCCCATCTGATGAGATCAAATCTGGCTGATTCCAGAACACATTAAAATTATCAATATATTGGAAACGTCTTGATAAAGTGGCGTGTTCTAGCCATGTGTTGAGCCCAAGCAAACGAGAAAACATATTTGTGCCGTTTGCTGGAAGCGGACCACTTATGAAACACTGTATTTTGAGACTTTCAAGTGTGTCAAATAGTTCCATAAAGTCTTTCTTAAGCAGCTCTGATTGTCCTTTCTTTACATCGTTTTTCCCCACATGAATGATGAGTTGTTTTGTCTTGTGCTTGCTCAGAACATCTCTTATCGTTTTGTTGATATCTAACACAGTGGCATGAGGGAGACAGTATGTCGCCATAGTTTTGCTCCGTAGATTCTGGATTGTATAATCCCCAATAATCAGAGTCTTTGGCTCCACTGACACATGAGTTGGATGTTGCTTGTTTCTTGACCCCCTGTTTTCTGAAGTGTGTGTGTGCTCTGATTGTTGACTGAAGGGCTGAGATTGATCGGTATCCACAGTCATTAAAGTTTCAAATCTGTTTCGTAGCTGTATTACCTGATGAATTGGTGTAGATGAGCCCAGTCCAAACAGAGAGCCTTTACGACTATTTCTTTGAAATTGCCTGTTTTCAGCCCGATCAGGACCTTCTCCTCGCTGATCTGGGTTCAGAATAACATGCTGAGAAATTGTAATAAGCTCACCAGCTTGTTGTTGGTTCTTGTTCATGTCCGGTTCTTTAGAATCCACTGTCCTTTGAGAACGAAACGATTGTAGCCGTGTCTCCAAAACTTCAGTTCTGTGAAGAAGAGACTGAAGAAGGGAAATGCTGTGTTCGCAACATTTTTCACAGCAGTGGATCAGAGGCATTTTTCACTCGTTTGTGTCTCCAGCTGTTTCTCTTCCCGTGGAATGCGAGCTGCTGATAGAATCCCGTTTATGTTTATCCAAACTTTTCCAGGTTTTGCTTTCAGAGCAATTCGAAATAGCTTCGTCTAAATAGTATAGACATTTAAAAACAGAAAAAAAAGTGAGAAAATATAAAAGCTGATAGTGCGAGCGAGGAGCACAAGCGAGGAGCACAAGCAGAGTACGTCCGAACAGCAGCAGAGCAGGAAGTGGAAGTCCCTAATTTTCATCATTATCATTAACAATGCATCCTTCTATTTTTAACATCAATCCCTTATAGCATTTTATTATCATCAACCAACATGAACATTAGTCTCTTGCTGCAGCTTACTTGAGATTTCACATTTCAGACTCTCGTGCAGTCTTCGATGATGACTATACACCTGGGTCTTACTGTAAGCACTGCAGAGCTCTCTCTGTGCACCAGTTATTGTCAGTCCATGCATCATTGAATCTTTGATTTGGTGGTGAGTGGTTGAGCAATTGTTTGCTGTGCAGTGGCTTTGGCTCACAGTTTCTGCTGCAGTTTTGGCACCCTCACATTGTCTCTTGGACTGGAGAGAGGCCTTGAGAACATGGCATGTGCAGAGAGCTTGGCTTGCGTTCTGGATAGGTAGATTGGCTACTTCTTTAAGTGTTCGAGCCTTTGATGTGCAACACCAATGTAGACTGGAAATCTTTTCCAACATCCAGTTCAACACCTGTTTGATGATGATGGCAGTGATGCTGAAGAGAGAGTAGGTGCAGCTGACGCCGAGGATGATCATTAGAGAGTTGGCAATGTGATAAAACCACCTTTCCTCATAATGGGCCTTCTGTCCACTCACCATGTCCCCGAAGCCCATGGTGCTGAAAGCCACAAAGCAGAAGTACATAGACTCCAAGTAACTCCAGTCTTCCATAGCTGAATACAAGGCTGACGCTCCACAGGTCACACACAAGGCAACTACAGCCAATATAAGGTTGACACAGTAAACAGATGGTTTCCAGTCTTCACATGGTTCGTCATCGACAGGTTGCATGTTTATATTCGAGACAGTGTGTATTTGGCTCCGTTTCATCCTTTGATTTTGTTTGCGGCATTTGCTCAGGAGGAACGTAATCAGCGATATCATGTGCTCCAAAAAGAGATTGAAGAACAGAAAAGTGGTTGAGCATCCGAACAGCCCATAGAAGATGAGGAAGAGTTTCCCACTGTGGGTGGCTGGGGCTGCCATACCAAAACCTGAAGCACACAGAAAAAATAAGAGACTGCTTTACAACTAAATTCTGTTCAATAATAATCTGTTAAATCAATTCTACTGGTGTTCATTGTTGGACATAGATGAACACTGTGGCGATGGGAAGAACTCTTAGTTGATAGTTGAATCAACAAGTTGATAGTTGAATTAATTCTTTAAAGTGTTATAAATTAAGATCCGGTTTTTAAAAATTAAGATTTTTTATGACTGTGGTTGTAAAAATATAAAAATATTAATATTTATTTATTTATACATTCAAAAAGTCCATTGTACACAACCAAAATCTCTTACACTGAAATCACACAAAAATGTATAACTCTATGGACGTTTTAATATTTGGTAAAGAACAACATTATAGTATACAATTGAACAGATTTCTACTCACGTTCTTCTGTCTTCATACTACACAATTTGTTGTCAATTTTAAATCAACAATGCTCCTCTTCAGATCAAGCTGGAGGTTTTATGTTTAGAATGTACAGAGAAAAGGTGAACATGACAGACTTGTGTCTCACAAAAATTGGAGATGACAATTAACCATTCCTCAGGTAGTACCTTATAATACCAAAGAATGACGACATTTGCAGAATTAATTTTTATCACTGCATGCTGTAATTTACTTTAGAGGTTGTAAATTTTAGAGGCAGGTGTCTATATGTTTGCAGGCCATTATGTTGCAAGCTAAATGATCAGATTCAGGAAATTGATTTCAGCTCAGTGGCAGATAACAAAAATGAGATATTATAAAGATTTGTATCAGATGTAAACAGGTATTCATTGTTTTCAAATACAGGAACAGATGTGTCGAGCAGAAAGGGCTATTTAAAGAGTCAACAGACATCAACACACGTCACTAAATAAACATGCTCTGCATGCAACAAAACACACAAACTAATTTTACATGAAGATTTGTAACTTGAAATAATTGTATTCGATGACAATTGATTATATGAATATTAAAATTCCAATTTAATTGTGACTGAACTAGAAAAAAATATCATTTAAATTTCCTAAGTGTATTCTTCTGGTGCTAATCTGGGGACACCCTGAACACCATTCACTTTCAGATTCACTTCTGGGGCGAATTTATTTAGTCTTTAATCCTCCTAAAGCATGTGAAGAGAGCATGCAAACTCCAATCAGGAAGATCAAAATACAATGTCCCTCTTTTAAAGAGGAATCAGAGATGCCATTTGCGGCGTAAAATGACAGTTTTCAAAATATTTAAAAAGAGTGTAAATTTGTAAAAATAGCTTTTCTTTGTAAGTCTGTTTTATAGAAAGCATTTCAGATGACACAATTAATGTCTGTTTAATCCATTGATTACTGTGTGTAAAGGCTCAGCTAAATTAATGGAATGACACAAATTCAGTGTTCAAATCAGTCTGACAAAAGTACGTTTAACTTTTACTGGATTAACTCGTTTTCATCCAGCAACGCTTATGCTAATTAATTGTATCTTTACCTCCCATTTTTTGGTTAGGTACTAACCTACACTCTAAAAAATTGTTGCCTCAACATACAATTGTAAGCAAAAAGTTTCATAGACATTTTATCTAGAGTGAATTTTGTCTTCCCAAAATTGATTCAACAAACAATGTTTGATTGGCTCTCAAAGCATCACAGTATTAACTGAACTAAAACAAGTCAAGAAACTTTTTTATGCTCTGTCAACATTTAATTAAATGTACAGGGTACTTTCAGTTTCACAATGTATGTAATTCCTTTTTTTGAAAGGGATGTTTTATACCTGTAAGAACATAATGATATATAAACTGTGTTTATAAATGTTAGATAAACTTCTGACCTTTTAAGGTCATAAATGAATTTTCATGATTGCAAAATCATAACTTTTAATAGACTCTGCCTAGACAATCCATTTATGGATAGAGAATTTTTTCCAAAAGCAGTTTCAGTTAAAAACAGTTTAAGTTAAAACAATTGAAAATACATTACTTTTTTTGTACAAATGCTTGTTTGTTAAATTGTGATAATATAAGTTATATTATCCCCTGCAGTCTTACCAATTGTACTAAGGACAGTAGCCACAAAGTAAAAGGCTCCAGAGTAATCCCAACGGGGCCTCCGAGGCTGGATCCGTACTCCTGCAGCAAGGGCCTCCTCATAGTGTCCCAGCAGCTTGTTAACAGCCTTCGAAGAGACCTGCTGGTCCTGGAGGAATTCATCCAGGCGTCTTCTCCATCGACTGTGTGCCTCTAGCTCTGAGTGGCACTCCAGGGTTGAAAACACTGCAGCCCCCAGTAAGGCATAGACCACCATCACACACATCAACAGAAGGATTCGAGCAAAGTCAATGTTAATATGAGGCCAGACACAGCCACATCCTTTCCTCCCACCAGAATGATCTGAGCGAGCCATGAAGAAATAACATCCAAACACTTTTGAAGTCCAGGTCTTCGGTTGCATTACTTCCACCTCACATACACAAGTGTAGGGATTAATTTCTATCAGATCAGATATTAATGTAGTACTTAAACGCAGAAGTTAATCCTTGAAAGACAAGATCTGCAGATTGCTGAGCAGAGCCTGTCCATTTAGTTCTCTCTGAGCTTATGTAAACTTCACATTATGCTTAATTGTCTGTGAGTCATAATGCCATGCATGGATGAATGGTTCCAGTGCAACCATCTTTTTATGGACAGTAAACAATCTTCTACAATAATAGCTAATTATTCAATGAATGTCTCTCTGTTGTTCTTGTTTCCTTTTAAAAACCTTTTTGTGACACAACAAACAAGAATTCACATTTTAATTTCTATATGATTTGCTTATAAATGGATTGGATCAGTAACTTATCATTACCAGCAGTTACAGTCCACAATGTTCCTGGTTGTAAGTATGAGCCCCAAACAAGAGAGCATGTTTAATTAAAGTTTAAGCTAATTTGAGTAGCGGTACACGGAACCAGGTTTTAAAGGAATACCTACAGTAAATGTCATTATTTACCACCAAAGAACTCTTACACTAACTAAGGCATTGGATAAATTAGCATTAGAATCTAAAAAGGCTATTCTAAACAAGTCAACACATCTTCTTCTGAAGATATCACTTCAAATGTTTTAGATGTTTATATTTTGTTGCATTTTCCCATAGGGTGTAAGATAACAGATTTATTCGATGTACCTGTATTTAAAAACGTCTACAGAGCGGTGATCTTTCCCTTTAAATCGAAATTCGTCTAGTCTACTGTCAATCCAATAGGGGGCAGTATTGGTCCGAATTACAAATGAAATTGAAAACAAGATTTTTGGAGAGACATATTTACTAAATTCATTCGTGACTGTTTATGCTACGCTACATTAAACGTAAACATGGGGATTTACAGAGATTTGTGTGTCGGATAGACCGGGTTGGGACGTGGATAAAGGCAGAATGAATGTGCTCGCTTACTGGAACTACCACTTCCGAAAGGGACTCTGTTCGCGGAAGTAGGAACCAATAATTGCTTAAAAGACTTTGTTTTTAAGAGTTTTGTCGTCTGTGTCGATATAGTTGTTTACACGCGTAAAGTCGGGGTGGGATACTCGACTAATCTCAGAACTTAACAAAAACTAAAACAGATTTGTACGTTTAGCCGTAAAGAGTGACAAAACACAGCATTTTATTACAGCATTAGTGAATTAAATCAGGGTTGCCAAGTTGCAATGAGAACTTCCTTGGGGTGTTTAGAAACTTTTTAAAGTTTTAAAATAATGACCAGTCCAATAGAAAAATAAAATTATATAAGCACAAGATCAAATTGAACACATTAAAAAAAATTTTGTTGGCAAGCCCAAATAAGTAATATACTTCTAAAACACAACCTTTTACTTTACCATGGAGTAGCTTTTGCTCTCTCTCATATTTGTTGTATATTTTAAACCACAGGGTTAAGTTTTTTAAATGTTTATAAGCACAAAATCATAATAACTTCCCATGCTACAGTAGGTCAGTAATGTGTCATTTTTTCATCCTGACATTGCATTTCTCTATACATTTTTGTTTTATTTTACAGTTGTGGTCTGGTGGATAAGGAGATCGACTTGTGATCAGAAGGTTGTGGGTTCGATCCCCAGATCTACCAAGTTGATGGTGGTGTGAGTGAGTGTGTTTGTTCACTGCTGTGTGTGTACACTGGGATGGGTCAAAAGCAGAGCACAAATTCCAGGTATGGGTCACTCCATATCTGGCCAACTGGTCAATTTCCCTTCACTTCGCATGTAGATTCTAAGACAAACCCCAATTTAATGGTTTGTATTTTATTCATCCTCCTGACATTTATTGTATTCTACAGTCATCACTATTGTATAAATGTCCAAAGAACATAACAGTATTTATGTGGTTAACCAATGAATGGCACCGTAGATGCTAAATCATTACAACAGGTGTCGCATGATATGTGATTCTAGCTTGGATCTTATTTAAATGGAACAAAAAAACATTAGACACATTTCAAATATTACAAGTACATAACTGCTCAAGATCACATATGCTGTAGTAAATTGCAGTTTAAATGGAGCACCTTATTCATCACTTTTACATATGAGTGGATTATTGTTAAGAATGCTGGCGTGTAGGGATGTACCTATCAAGTTCTTTTTTTTTGCTCCAGATTTAATCCTGATAATTTGCATTCAGTGATTTACCAATCTCAATATTTTCTGATCCAATCTTTTCTTTCTTCTGATAAGAATCTTTAAACTTATTCAAGTTGTCCTGAGTTTCTGTTTATTATGTTTAACCGAACTCAGAGTGTTTAAGCTACAGTCCCTTTTGTAGTAAAGTTAAACATACATTCAGCCTTCCTGATGTAGGAAATCTACACATCGCCATTTTGTGCTACGCTGGTTAGAAATGAATATATCTTAAATATTATATTAGAATATTATAATATTCTTATAAATAATTTGATAGTACCTTAAACATAACTGACATTATACCTTAACTGTGTTTGTGGTAAACAGAAATAAACATTTTATACAACTCCTCTTGCCCAACACTATCCCCATTGGTCAACCACAGACCCCACGTCAATGATTAATTTCCTTAGTTTTAAACTTTCTAAACAAATTGTAACAGCAACTTATTCAAATCAATCAGAAAACTCTGACTGTGAAGACATGCTGCAATCAAACGTCATTGCGTGCTGTGCTCCATGTTTTACTCTGGTACATTACAACCCGTCCCTCGACACCTTTCCTTTCAAAGTTCTTGTTTGTCAGAGACACTCCAAAGATCTCTGACAGGTTGACCATTAACCCTAGCATTGATTAGCACTTGCTTTCCACAGATCTCACTAACTCTACGTTTCTTTGATGCACAGAGCCCTCAGATGATCGTGTGTTTTCCTGAAGCAGACTTTCAGCATTAGATACAACTATGGCAAAGACAGAATATGGCTACTACCGGACGACTATATTCCTGGCCATGTTTGTGGGCTACACGCTCTATTACTTCAACAGAAAGACGTTCTCCTTCGTGATGCCCTCGGTCATGCAGGAGATCACACTGGATAAGGATGACCTGGGTGAGCACGGAGAAATAGTGTTTTATAACATTTCTCACAAGCACACATTTAAATTATAGCAAACGATCAAACACGTGGTTGGAAGTGGGCTGCATTCTGGTGCAAACAAAGATTTAAAGCTGAAGAACAAAGATTAAAGTTAGCTTGCATATCACAACAATAAGTCAACAACTTTTGACACTATGTTTTCTTTTCTACCAATTAATTGATGTCTCTAATTTAGATCAATATAACTGCATTTAACTGCATAGTTTTGCTTTCAATATTATTCATTTTTTTATTGAAAATGATTGTTACTATTGAGCAATTTCTGTTCTGAGCTCAGCATCAAATTAATTTTGACTGTACACTGTATGATTCCTGTGTACTGTGCCAGTTGCTTGACCCATCAAAGTAGAGGTGAGGCTTTGTTGTTGGTTGTTAATTGAGGCATTTTTTTAGGTGTAAAATAATAATTATGAGTAAACAATGAGCTTGTTTATTTGTTTTCAAAGTAGTCTGTTGGGAATCTTTAAACATTACAAATATGTTACAGTTCAAAAATACTGATTTATTTGAATGACAAATGGCTATATTTTATTTTATTTTGCACTCTTTTCATTAGTTTATAGTGAATTCAGGGACTTTTTGTTGCAAGAGTGTGAGTTACCTTTGCTAAAACCGTAATGACCTGTGGTGTACTAGACAGAATGTGGTTGTAGTTGTGCAAGTAACCCCTTGTATACTTGCGCATGGGCCCAACACCAGTTTAATTTAAAAATTAAACCGGATTTTAGTTCAAATGAAAAAAATGTGTCAGCAAAATTCCCAACATCGTGTTTAAAAATGACATAAATTGTGGTCTAGGGGTTTTTCTTGGAAATGCCTTAGTCAAGATACATTTATGCTCCACCCACCTCCACTCCAACGAGCACAGTACACAGAAAGTCATTTGCATGATTACTTTGATGGTATGCTCACAATAAAATGAGCTGAAACTGAAGTTTACTTAGCTAGTGCCACACTTCAACATTTCTATTCAGTTTCTCAGCATACTGTACAAAGAGCAAAACAAACACATAGTCAACATCAAAGGACTAGAGTAAATTAAAATCAATAGACGAAGACAGTTAAACGCTTGTTCCCAGAGCCTCATCCATTCAATACCCACCTTTCAAGCAACTATAAATAGATGTTCATGTCATGTCTACATGACGTCTTTGGGTTCAGAACTAGTAAAAGTGATGTCCTGTTCACATTGACTGATCAAGTGGTTGCCACTGTAAATGATGATTAGCAGATGACTTTTTAGACCTGACATAAAAACAGAAAACTCTGAGGCTGGTCGGAGGTGCAGGGGAGAGCATTCCACTTCTGTGGAGCTGAGATACATTGTTGAGCACAAAATCTAGGCACAACCATGAGGGGAGTTACCCAACAGTGCCGGTGTGTACATTTATATTCTAGTTCTAAAAATAAAGACATTTAAAATAAAAGTTTAAACAAGCTATGCTTCTATATTTGTCATAATTTGAAACATCACTTAAACCAGTTAAAGAATTAATATCGGCTTAATACAAAACAACTGCATTTTTTAATGATAATATGCTAGATAACACATATCTTTGTTCTTTCATTTTAATTAAGTTTACATTTCATTTTAAATTATTAAAGCTTCAAGGGATACTCCCCAAAAATGATCACTTGTGTCATTTGGAATTTTCAAATCTTAAAAGATAACTTAACTGTAATAAATGTTTTCATCTGCAATTGATACAACTACATATTTAATATACTGACGGGAACTCTTTGTGATTGCACAACAGCTAAATTAAAACTTAATTCCTCATTATCATCTCCTGATCTCCACTTTCACAATGCTAGTTCTCAGAACAGAACTCTATAGTTGAGTGCGTAAAATCTGAGACAAAAGTGCCTTCAACTAGTGTTTGGGTTTGAGGACAACCATATAGGTTACATGTTCAGGCTTGAAAATCTGTCTAAGTGTGTCAGTGGGCAGTCATAGCCCTTCTGGATTAACCCACAACATCTCAAAATGTGTTCAGAGGAGGAAAAATACATTAACTGGTCTGGAATGACAATGAAAAAAAAATCATTTTGGGGTTGGGCTAACCCTGTAATACTACTACACTTGCAGTATTCACTCATTTTGAAGTTAAGCAGAGTATACGACTTCGAGTTAAGTTACTGTAAAACAGTTTGTTAAAAGATCTACTGATTAAAAAATTGTCATATTTTGAGTTTCTTGAAATGTTAAACATTTTTTTTCCAGAAACAAGTAAATATACCATTTCTCAAGGTTATCTTACATGCTATTTATTAACTTTCCATCCCCATGCATGCATGAGTGGATCCTTCTCTTGCTGAAATAAAGTGAAATTTTTTAGTTTTTGTGTGCTGCAGGTCTCATCACAAGCAGTCAGTCTCTGGCCTATGCAATTAGCAAGTTCATCAGTGGTGTGCTCTCAGATCAGATGAGTGCACGATGGCTCTTCTCTATCGGCCTCTTTACAGTTGGCGGAATCAACATCGTTTTCTCTCGGTCTTCGTCAGTGACGGTTTTCTCTGGGCTGTGGTTTCTAAATGGACTTGGTCAAGGTTTAGGGTGGCCACCTTGTGCTAAAGTGCTACGCAAGGTATGGATTTGTACCTGTAATGCATGGACTACGTACTCTTAAGTCTCTTGACTTGACATTCATTTAATGACTCTTTTCATGAAACAGTGGTTTGAGCCATCACAGTTTGGGACCTGGTGGGCAGTGCTGTCATGCAGCATGAATCTGGCTGGAGGTCTCGGTCCCGTTATTGCCACGCTGATGGCCCAAAGCTACAGCTGGAGAACCACGCTGTTCATCTCCGGCCTTAGCTGTGTGGTCACCTCCATCTTCTGCCTGATCGTCATCCGAAATGAACCCAGTGAAGTGGGGCTGCCAAATATTGAAGCGACTCCCAAAAAGGGCAAAGGAGGTATAAAGGTTTTGCTGAAAAAAATAATGCTATATCATGTCACCTCCATTTCTTTCCATGTTTTATTGCTTTTATTGCATTGTTATTTGAATGAACGCGGAATCAAAAGCCAGGGCAAAAAAGTGTGTTTTGTGATCTCACAGGTTCTGGTAAAAATGAAAGCACCTTCAAAGACTTCATCCTGTCTCCTTACCTGTGGGTGTTATCACTTGGATACCTGGTGGTGTTTGGGGTGAAGACAGCCTATACGGACTGGGGACAACTATTCCTCATCCAGGATAAGGGTCAATCTGCTCTAATGGGTAATGCAAGGGTTAGTTTTTCATTTTCTGTTCAAAGTCGTCATATTAAGATGCTTGTATTTGCAATAGTGAGTTTTCATTGTTGCCCAAAATTTTGTATTATTTAGTTGAAATCATTTTTGCTGTAAGCTGAATATTTAAGATTTCAGTTTAGTTCTAAGAGATACATTTTTAGAATTAAGTGGAAAAATATCAGCTATTACTTAAAAACTAGCAGTTAAATTAAATAAATTTTAAAATCAGCTTTTTGTGTTGTTAAACTTTTAACATTTTTAATAAATTTCAGTTAATTTATGAGCAATTGTATTGAAGATAAAGCTTCAGCATAATAGCCACACCACACACAAAAATATGACTCTTTCAAATTATTTTTATGTAAATAATACCTATAATCATTTGTCAGAATTTAGCTATTTATACAGAACAATACATTAAAATATTGCTTGAATTCTGAAATTAATTTGTAACTTTGAAACCCAAAACTACTGAGTTAAATGTTTCAGAAGGCATAGTTAAACTCATTATAAACCTGTCAGAATAATAAAATTTTATAAGCCCCAACAAGGATTTTAAAGGGTGCCTTATTTAGTTTTGGAAGTCTCTGACCACAGGTTGACATGCATACAGTGTCAAAAAAGATTTTGTTGTCTTACAATATGCATATATTTACCTAATTTAAAAGCCACTACCAAATTATTAGCATTATTAGACTCCCAATGATTAATGTTCACTTGATCACGGTATGGGATATAAAAACAACAAATGAAACAATACGTTCATCAATAACCTAATGGAGTATAATCAACACAGCAAAAAGAAATAAGTTTCCCATTAAAGTCCAAATCAAACTGTATACTATCGAATGAAAATTCGTGGAGCTCACAGGAAAAGCTCAAGGCTCATGAGTCCATTCAGCAAACAGGGTCCTGGTTGAATATACCATTCCACCTTCAATGAGTCCACAAAAACTAAGTTTGCACTACTCAAACTATCTCCATATTTAGAGCACAGAGAGTATTTGAGAGTTTAACAAGCTTTTCTTGATTAGTGTGAAAAGCTTGGACACACTGCTCGCCTCACAATTCCTTGTGTTTTCTTTGTTCCCTCAGCATGTTGCAACTGAAATTTACAATATAGAGCTGTTTGAGAGAAGAGTTGGGTTTTCTAGAATTCATGAATGAAGGAATTATGTTTCTGGGCTTCACTTTCAAAAGACTCATTCTTATTGAAGACAATAACTTACACAAAGCACTTTAACATTTAAAACTTTAACTGGGTGTCCCTCAAACTTAAATCTGCGTTACGCACAGCATGAAGATCATTGTCAAAAATACATAATAGCGGCTCTTTAAACTTTTGAAAATGGTGAAAATATTCAAATTTGATCATCTTTAATACATCTTTAAACACCAGGAGATCAAAACTAAATTCACTCTGGGATTGTGACAGGCAGCTCCTTCATGAGTGCGCTGGAGATCGGAGGACTGCTGGGTAGTTTAGCTGCAGGATTCCTTTCAGACAGAGCTGTGGCACAGGTCTGTTTATTTCAACTCATCTTTTTCTGCATAGAATTGGCTAACCAACCATTGCAATGTTACAGTATTTTTTAATCTCCAAATCAAAAATGTTACATTTAGAGTACACATTTGAATTTACCAGTTTCATTTCATCATTTCGTTACAACTTTGAATAATTTTGAAAGATGTAGAAGTAAAGACATTTTTAAAGTTCTTTTCTTGTCATCCATCCCAGCACGGCTTGCGTCTCTATGGTAACCCTCGCCATGGGCTACTGCTCTCCATGATGGCTGGGATGTGTGTGTCCATGTACCTCTTCCGTACCACAGTCACTGAACACAGCTCAAATGTGAGTTCACCATCACTTCCACATAGTAACAAAGTAAAAACTCTTTTTCTGTTTGAAAACTATGATACCCATGAGGAAGACTTTGACTCGCAAAAAATTAAAGCATTTTGGGAATAATAAGTAAAGTATTTCTTTTTGAATCTCCTCTTGATGAAAACAGCAATGTAATGCCAAGAATGTATGATTTGAAGCTTTTTTTTTTCCTGCAAATAGGTTTGGATTCTTCTGCTGGGGGCTGCTTTTGGCTTTTCCTCTTATGGACCAATAGCTTTGTTTGGAGTTCTTGCCAATGAAACAGCACCCTCAAACTACTGCGGGACTTCTCACGCTATCGTCGCCCTGATGGCAAATGGTGATTTGTTTGACACAATATTATCTTCAGACTAGTGAAACGTGGGAATATTTTGTTATGTCTAGCTGGTTGATTACATGAAATATTGCACTTAGTATACTAGTTTATTTGTATTGCTTATTAACAACTAAAGGGTATTTATGGAAGAAGAAAATAAATCTTACAATAAAACGAACAAGTCTTTTTTCTTTATAAGTTTTAGGTGTTTAGTGTCACTTTAAAAAAAGTGCTTTGTCCATTTCACTGGATGAAATTTTGGAAGCGCATTTTCTATGCAATTTTTCAGTTCTCTGTATTTTCAAAAATAGGATGTTAATATTCCACATGAAGTAGGGGGCTTGGTCAATATCAAGCCAAGCACACCAAAATGTTTTTTAGCCAATGATTATCTTTAGGGCAAAACATAAATCGGTACAAGCTTTTCAGTTCTGTGTTATATAAATTTTTGACTCTGGCGGCTATTAAGAGCTACAGCTGACTATTGTTGTCTTTTGTTAGAGGATAAAAATATTTTTACTTTTACTTTTTTTTTTATATCAAGTCAGATCCATCCCAATAATTGACTTTATGAAATAAAAAAACTTTTGTCTTTTAATAGGAAGTAAGCTTTTTTGTATTGTCTAAAATCTATTTTCTTCAAACTTCTATTGCTGCCCTGTACATGCAACATAATCTTTGTGTTTGATCCTGGATATAATGCAGTCCTTTCTTTTTTGACGGTTATTCAGTTTAACATTTCAAAAACTAATTTTTTTGTTTGTGTCTTCCAACAGTTGGTGGTTTCCTGTCTGGGTTGCCATTTGGCACCATTGCCAAACACCATGGCTGGAACATGGCATTCTGGGTTGCAGAGATAACCTGCACCATCACCACAGTGGGATACTTCCTGCTCAGAAACATTCGCACCAAGATGGGAAGTGTACCAAAGAAAGATGACTAAAGATTCTAGTATTATTTAAAAGTCAGGTTTTAAGAAGTTCTGAAGGGCATGACTTGAATTACATGGTACTTTGTTGATTTTTTGGGTTTGTATTAAGAACTGTATGACACTAGATTTGTAGCAATATACAGAAACTGGATCCATATTGTAATTTGAAGACGTGTTATTTATTAGTTCATTTTTAAAAACCAGCTTCAATTTTACCGACTGTTGACTTTTTTAACTTCAACTTAAAAGCACTAACTTTAGTCAATGTAAGGCCAGTTTTCAATGGGTTTGTATCAAACCCAAATAACAGATTTCTTTACTGCTTCTACCTTTGAAGTGTTTCAAATTCAAGTGTGTGATAACATATGTGGTTGGATTTTAAAGTATATTGTTTCCTCACATGTTATCATAAATTAAGACTTGATTACATTGAACTAACTAAATTCTAGAGCCAAAAGAAATATACTACTATACATAGAAATATGTTAAGATACTTTCTGATGGCAGAAATCTTACATTACTATTAAGATGAATGCAACAAACATATTCCAAACTTTTTTTTAACCTTATGGACATTGCAACTTTATATTTTCCATGTGCATTATTTACAAGGATGAAGTAAAACTATTCAGCTGTACATTTCAATATTTTCTCAAGAAGGACAGTCTCCAAAACTGTCAGATGTGACAAGTCAAAGTTAATGAAAGTATTGAAAGCTTCTTTTTGGACACTGTAGAAGATCTGAGGATAAATGAATACTGTTTCTTCACATTTAGATCAGGATCCAGGCCCAAACGTTCCGGATTTCTCTGCTATTTCAAGTGCACTCTTTAAGTTTTGGTCAAACAGCTCACATCTGAAAAGAAACAGAAAAGATGCTGCTAGTTGACACATTCACCACTGTAAGCTAGGAATGAATAATCCGAACACGTGTACAGACCTAATGGGCATCTCTAAAGAGTAGAAAGGGTTCTTGAGTGCAAAGTCGGAGTAGATTTCATAAATCTTTCTGAGCAGTGCATCAATGCCAGACTGCCGTGGGTCTGCCAACACAATGAACTTTATACCTGAGATTATAAAAAAGATTATGAATAATAACTACTTTAGGATTACATCTTTTTCTACAGTATTTCGGTAGCAATGATAACCTGTGAGTGTCTGAAAACAGTGCAGTTTAAACACATCCGTCTCCAGAATTTCAATCCCAGAACTGCCAACCTCCGGTGATAACTGTGAGCCGATGGCAAAGAGCCTTAAAAAAAAGAGAGAAGGATGCGTCTGATTACATTTTGTATATAAAGTAATAATGTTTAGCTAATATGAACCCACTCAACTTAAGTACACTCTTATTTTATGTCCAAAATTCAAGCTTTAAGTTACTTTCATTTTTCATTATAACATTATTCCAAAAGTCTAACTGGCTACGTTCCTCTGATTGGCTACCCATGTGTCCTACTAATGCATAATGAGCGTTCTGGCACAGAATGGCAGCAGTCACATCATCCAGTTGAATGGTGCACACTGGAGTGTCTATATTGACACAGAGTTTTGGCACCCAAATTGTAAAGAGCTTTGAGTTTCTAGAAAACACTTTATAAATGTCATGACTTTTTATATATATTGTGATTGGAAACTAAACCATCTTTTGAAGCTTAAAGGTCAGATAGCAGTCTTGCATCATCACAAAGCAGATGAAACACTGTTCTTAACCATTACATTTTGAACACCAAATTACTTTAGTTTCCAAAAATGTACAATTTGGTTGCATGGTAGATAACTGTTGGTGGATTTTTGAGCTGCAGTAACGTTACATTAGTCTTAAGTGAATTATAAAACAATAGTGATGTGATGACATCACAAGATCTGTTGTCTCTGATAAGATTGCGACTGGTCTCATGAGAATTGGACGACATCTTCACGACAGTGGTATGATGGAGTATGAGGGAGAGGTAAGGATAGAAGCTGCATCCACGACATTTAAGTCATTGGTGACATTTTGGGTTCCCAGTGAAATACAATTTGATAGCATTGCAAGAAAAATCTACTGCACACCTCTTCCAACATGACCATAATGCAAAAACCTTTAGAAAACAGCCACAGCTCTACTAAAAGCTGCGCTTGCTAAGAGAACAGAAAGCAGTTTGGTGCACGTGAAGGGACAATTGACGATAACGAATGCTTTTGCAGCTAAACTTTCAACATCAAGTGCAAGAGCCTTCTACAAGAGTTTGCTGATATGAGACCATTTTCTGTAGTGAAGAATCTGGGATTTCGATTACTCATCCACACACTGGAACCAAAGTACACAATTCCACCACGTGCACATTTTACTCAAACGCTGGTCTTGGTCCTCTACAAAGAGTGCAAGGAAAATGTTGGGCAGAGGTCACAGTTGCCACCAGAAAATGGAGACACGCTTATATTCTTAAAAAGAATATGATCATAGTCTCTTCTGTGTAAGTCATTATTATTACCTTCCACTAGCTGCTTAAGTTCGTTCAAACTTTTTTACTTTGAGATAAGCACAATATGTTTACTCTAGTTAGACTAAACTGTATATTTATTCACCACACCGAAGCAATATTTGTGTCATGTATTTTTATTTGTTTATATTTTTTGGTGTTTGCCTGTCATGGCAAAACATGTAGCAGGATTCATATGGTGTTTATTGCAGCATGCATTTAATAAAAATAAAAATGCACTTACATTCAAAAAATATGTTTTTGATGAATAAATGATATTTCCCCTAAATGTTTCATCATTAGGGTTTTATTTAAAAAAAACTCGTTCTCGTGTAATAAGTGTCTGGTCACACCCCTGTTAAGTAAAACGAACTATATTTTTAAGTGGTGTATGAGAGGAAAGTTTTAAATGCACCGCTATAGACTTACGAATGAAACATCGAGGCTAGCATGAGCTTCTCGTTGGAGCTGAGTCGAGGTCTCCCAAATTTGATGGATACCGGATAGTTTGTTGGGTCCTTCAGATACTCAAGGATCTCCTTTCCTCCAACCGTGTATTTCCCGTTTACGTCCACTCCGTTAATGGCCAGAATAGCATGACCAACTGCATAGAAGGAAAAAGCAGGTAAAAGAAAGCATAAAAATACGAAGGGGATGGTAATTCATGACATGCTAGCGTTTAATCATATAACACGAACCCTTGATGCCGTCCCGCTGACCAAACGAAACCACAACCTTCTCGTCATGGATCTTTAAAACTAAATCCAGTGGGAAACTGAACGTTTTCTCCGTTTCAGCACGAGGCACATAATTATCATACTGGTAAATGAGTCCACCAGCTTTGTTGACAACATACACACTGAATATCGCCATCTTTATTTCCTGTCAATGAACTCACGTGACATTATGACGTAACAACGGTGACATTACGAAAGCAATGTTGAAATTGTTTTATTTTTATGTTTATTATAAACTCTATTATATGATTCTATTTTGTTGTACAGTATATGCTCGCGTTTACCACTTGTAAAACTACACAAAAACAATCCTCAGTCGACGTCACAGTTTGGAAGCCACCCTTTTTGACGGTCTTCTGGTGAGACCGCATCACAACGAAAAAGTAAATGGATACCTTAAACTAGATCACTTTTAAATGTTTTTTTCTCGATTGATGAAGAGCTAGATTGGAATAGAGCTGGTATTCGGTTCCATATTGTCAGGAAGTACTCATTTCGTTTTATCTTGTCAATTTACTTTACAGAAAGCTAGTTATCTGCTGTTTTCGCACACTTTTAAATAAGACAACTGTTTCATTTTTACATTTTAAAATCTCTGTGGGCTAAAAGGCTTAATAAATAAATGCAACCCCTCCAGAAACTCATTTGAATGGTAATTGATTCTTAATGATCCTAGTTGAAGGTGGTAAGAAGACACATGTCCTGTACAGTTTCTTAGTGTCAATAAAGTATATTTATTATGAATATATTACATTTAATATGTATCGTCTGGCAAATATATAGGTATACCAAGTAAGTTTCTCCCATGTTCATTGAGTCAGACTCTTCAATCTGCTCACTCAGTGATTTACGTCACCAACTTTAGCATGCAAAAGTCCAGAAACTGAATCACATGCTTTTGAATCAAGTACAGAAAATGGTACAATTCTCTCTGAAGCGACATTTTCTCCTTTGTCTCTCTCTCTCCCTCTCTCTCTTGGTAGCCACTAAAAAAGTGTGTGATGTTTAGGAGTGTGTCTAATGAATCCGCTCTCAGAGAATCATAAAAGTCTAGGTTTCAAGAGCTGAAGATTCTGAGATCAGATAGAAGAAACTCAGGCTGAGACTGATCCAGGATCAGATTTATGCACAGCAGCTGTTAAGGCTTTGACAGACATTGCTGTGTAACATGAGCAGATTCGAGTCTACAGAGTAGTGTGTCAGATCACTGGAAACAGCTAGGGTAAGTCACACTCTTGTTTTTCTTACACTACACTTTTATCTATTAATCTTTAAAATTGTCATTAATATTGTTTGTGAACCAAAATGATGATTGGAAAATGTAATTTGTCCAGATTTTAAAAATAGTCCAGATTTGTAAAATAAAACCTATTTTAATGTGTCAACTACTTTTACTCAACATACAGCTTTATTGTTTTCATTTTGACTACGATGAATCAGACAACACTCTTGAAAAGCCTTTGAAGAAGAAACTGTGGCTGTTTTTTACCTCTTTAAAATGAGAGCACAGTCCAGGGACCTATTTTTAGAGGGCCGGGGCATTACGGCGCTATGGAGTTATGTACACGACAAGATTAGAGTGGAGAGAACTTTGCTTACATTATGCTCCTGTCTCCACAAACTCTTATCTGGGCTCTTCAGAGAGCTGTTTTCGTGGTCTCACAACGGTTTATTCTATGAAACCATGCTATTCCGTTCTGTTTTCCTGATCAAATTTATGCAAGGTTTGGTAAACTTTATCTTCAATGTAAATGAGCTCTTGACTGCTGGAGTGAGATTGGAAACAGTGCTGCAACATTGGATAGAGGGAATGATTTAGAGACTGACAGACTGTACAACATGAATTCAAGATGTGTACTTCCTTGTTGGACTTCAATGATCCTTGTTTGATGCCATGTTTGACTTTGTGACACCGGAAACCTGTTTTAGCAAACTAAAAGAAGCATTCTTCTTTAATTCTCAAAGATGCCATTACATACAATTATGCAATGTGCATTTTGCAAGAGTATTAAATAAAAAAGGCTGCTCGGTGTTATGAGTGCTATTGAATATTTGAATTGCTTTGAAGTCTCTGGGTTTTGATTGTCAGATGGTCCGGGAGCAGTACATCAGCACCACAGAGGAGTCTGGGCTCCTGGCTCCTGTCTCTGAGTACATCTACATGATCGGCATCTATGGCTGGAGGAAACGCTGCCTCTATCTGTTGATTCTGCTCCTCCTCATCATCCTGGTGGTCAATCTTGCCCTTACCATCTGGATCCTGCGAGTCATGTGGTTCAATGCAGTGAGAAGCTCTCAACTAAAAAGGATTTGTTAGTGTTGCATCTTGGAGAAGCTTAATAGTTTTCAAGCTTCTACATATAATGTTTTAGGATAATGAAGGACAAATAAAAATGCATACAATGTAGTATTAGAGATTATTGAAATTGAACACACAAAATAACTAATATCGCATTATTTTACTGCACTACTTGATGTTTTCAGTGAAAAAAAAAATCAAACCTAATTGGTTTTTAATTATTATTTACGTAAGCCATGTTACTGATAGCAGCTTTCTGATGGCTGTCGCTGTCTTAAAGTCCCAAATTGGATTCTTAAATTCCATGGGCCATACAGAGCTGTTTTGAGACCCCTACTCTATTGTAACCAAATCTTTTAAATTTGGGTTTTAGACCTTTTTTTTGGTGAAAACAGCTGAACCCCCCAAGACTTCAGACCTCAATTCAATGTATATTTGCAGAGCTCTAACTTTTTCTAAATTTTCTGATCGCAAATGAAAAAAAACTCACATCTCTAAAGACTTTATTATTCACAAATTGTTTTTACATTTTATTGTTGGGGTAAAATGTTTGGTACTTTTTTATTTTTAGGAGAACTATTTAGGGCCCCCAAACCGCAGATTATCAGTTTGCAACATGGTTAACACATTTTAAAAAATACATTAAAACATACATATTAGCATTTAACATTTTAATTCTCAGCTTTCTCTTTCTCATAAGGCTTGAATGCCCTCAATTTTTTTTACCCTTAAATCAGTCAAATTTTGCCCCTGTGTACTTGTTTGCCTTGTGTGGCAAAATGACAAAATCTTTCACTGACTTTATGATGTGTGGAGTTGAACTTATGCTGAATATTTTTTTTTTCTTTTAGGAAGGAATGGGATACTTGCAGGTTAATGCCGATGGACTGAGGCTTGAGGGAGATTCAGACTTCCTGTTTTCTCTTTATGCTCAGGAAATCGACTCCAGGGAGGTGAGTCACAATAAGTGCATTTTAGTGTGGCTCCTGCTTTACTAATATCCAAAAGATGGTTGTTATCACTCGCTACACTGTAAAACATCTTTAAAAAAAACTGACTGTTACCATGACTATACAATAAACTACCACAGTGGTATTTTATGGTAAAAGTCTAAGATGAATAGTATTTTTACATCAAGTCAGCACAAGCATGAAAAAAGATAGATTCTGTGATCAAATTACTGTAATGTAACCAGGAATTAAGAGTGGATTACAGTGCTAAAGTTTTGCTTCATAAGAATGTATTTGTATAGATTGATTGCTTATTTTCTTCATCAGGATTCAGCTCTTCTAGTTCACTCCTCTGAAAACGTCTCGCTCAATGCGCGCAATGCTAATGGAGAGATGACAGGAAGTGTGTCTGTAGGTAAGAGCCCATTTCATTATTGCATGAGTTTAATGCTTATAAACATTTCCAAATGTTTAACATTTTGCCTCTCAACAGCTTTGTAATGAATTAGCCTAGAGTCTTAGGAAGGGTGGACCCATCTAGCCATTATTCTTAGAGCAGTTAATAATTAATTAATTCAGTTTTTTTTTTTTTTTTTTTTTTTTTGTCTAAATGGGGATTGGCCGTTACACATTCTTAGGAAGATGTGATTAGAACATGTCAATTATTATTGGAAATTTATTTGGATTTCTGTGTTTAGTTTGAAGAATACGTTTTGGAAATCTTAAAGCCTGTCTAGCCGCCTTTCTGTTTCTATTCTCAGGTCCCAATCAGGTCACCGGTTTCAGTCAGCATCTTAACATCAGTTCAAATCATGAAGAAAATATATTTTATGCCGACAGAAAAGGAGCTGTTGTTGGGAAAGGAAAGCTACGCGTAACAGGTGAGCCACAATCCTGCAGATGGCAGACGTGTGTAGAGTCTGAGTACTTACATCTATATTTACATAAATTTTATTTATATAGGTAAAAATGATCTGTTACTAATCCCCCCTGAACATAACCATAAAAAGAAAAGCTGCCCAACATTTGTAATTAAACTATAAAACAATTTTTTGTCTGTTTTGGAGCTTCTTGGTTTTTCTATGTATGTTTTTGCTTCATATTATCAGTATTATATTACCTAGTAGTCTGAGTACCCCAAAACTTTTTTCTCAGGTGTACTTAAATAAAGGTTTAGTAAATACTTTCAGAAGCCCATAAATTTGTATTCACTATTTGTACATTATATGGTCAGCCATTAACCAGCAGATGAAATAAAATGTATGTTCTCTTGTAGTTATTTTTCCACAAGAAAGTGCACACTATAAATCTCTAGTATAAATATATGTGGTCCACACTAAATCTCAGACACAAGAATGTTTGATCTTTTCATTGTTGAATGTGTTGTGTTGTTGGGACAGGGGCGGATGGTGCACTCTTCGAGCATTCAGTCAGGACTCCTTTGGTCAAAGCAGTGCTTAACAAAGAGCTAAAGTATGAACATATTAATTGTTAATGTCTGTTGCATTGTTAATTTCTTTTCTGTTGCACAGATGCCTTTTTTTTCATGTGATCTATTTTGCGTTTGGTTAGTAAACCTTCTTGTTTGTAAATTGTATTATTTTGTTATATTTTTTAAATACTTTTTTTTGTGTCCAACATAGCATAAACACCTTCATAATGCACTTCTGGTGAACAAAAAAGGTTGCTTTTAAAAAAAATAACTTTCTGCTCTCAGCTCTTTCAGTGCACAAGCCATCTTCTGTCTAACTATAGTATTGCACTGTGGCATTTCCTGTTGTTTTTGCACAGGTTAGAGTCTCCAACTCGCTCACTCAGGATGGAGGCACCTAAAGGTGTTCACGTCAAAGCCTTGGCTGGGGATGTTGATGTGATGGCACATTTTGACATCCTGCTGCACTCGGCTGAAGGGCTGGTTTGTAACAATACCTTTTTGTTTTCTGATGGAGCTCTTTTATGAGGAGCTATATGCTGGCACTTTGCATGGATCTTTTTTTCTTAAAAAAAAAAAGGCAAATTATTCATGGCAAAGATTGATCAGTATTTTTATTGACAGCTCTGAGATGACCAGTTGAATATCGCCAATGAAATTGTATTTAATAAAATGTATGTTTACATTTACCATTAATAAGCTACGTTTTTTTTATATTTTGCAAAAAAAAAAAAGAATCTTCAAATAAGGGTTACAGGATTTTTATCTGATTTTAGGGGTTGGATTTAAACCTCTTATATGTTGTATCCTCACTATGCGACATTTACTTTAGAAAACTTTGTCAATAACCTTTTTAACACTCTTTTGTCTAACCTTAAGGTATGTTGTCATGTGATTGGCTGATTATATATTACTGTTCAAAAGAAACTAAGTTGATATTATATGAATGAATTCAGTCTAAAATACCTGATGTTTAGGATTTGCTTTATGTCCCTCAGTTGATTTTAGACGCTGAGACTGTTCGCCTGCCAGCATTACCGCTGGGAGAAGCCAGGACATCTGAAGACTCTCAGGAAATGTACAACACATACGAGGTGTGTGTTTGTGCCAGTGGGAAGCTCTTCTTCTCAATCGCTGGCGTCTCTTCCACTTGCAGTGAACGCCAGGACTGCTGAACTTGCTCCTCTCTGCAAACTTGAAACCAATCTGACACATAACCTAAACAAGGGCTTTGTGTCCTTCATTGTCTCTGGCTGGTACAGTATGAATCAAGGCCTTGTTCAAGGAAGCATCTATTTTCAGATTTTTCTCTGATTAATTTTAATAGGTTTTAATAGGACTTCCCACAGATTTTTTTTGTTGGAAGGAAAGTATTCTCAGTTAAAGGAAAGGTTGTTACAGTTTTGTTGGAAATAAAAGCCCATGATTTCTCATTTGATTACATGCCAAATTATTATATTAGATGTAGTGTGCTACAGAGGATATGCAGTAGATTTTCTTGTGATCTTAGTTTTACTCCTGACTTTTCAAGCAACAAATCATTGAAAATATTAAACATTAACAACAAATTTGACAGGAAGCAAAAAAAAAAAAAAAAAGTTTAATTTAAAAGTGCAAGATGTGATTTCTGGCATCTAAAGCTCACAATTGAAAAAAGCAAATCGAGCCAAAACTAATAGATCCTGGTCCTTATTTTTATATTTCCTGAGGATTGGCTACAGGTGTGTTTTGATTATTGAAAGAGTCAGTCTGAATCTGCTTATACAGCATATGTGAACAATTGCACACACACACATATATATTGTAAGGAGAATAGATTATAAAAATAGATATATTGTTATACTAAAATATTATTATATTGACTGAAGACCGGCGTCACGGTGGTGCAGTGTGTAGCACGGTCGTCTCACAGCAAGAAGGTCGCTGGTTCTAGGCTCGGCTGGGGCAGGTGGCATTTCTGTGTGGAGTTTGCATGTTCTCCCCGTGATCGCGTGGGTTTTCTCCGGGTGCTCCGGTTTCCCCACAAGTCCAAAGACATGCGGAATAAGAGAATTGAGTAAGAACAATTGCCCATAGTGTTAAAGTGTGAATGAGTGTGTGAATGTTTCCCAGCGATGGGTTGCGGCAGGGAAGGGCATCCGCTGTGTAAAACATATGCCAGTGAGTTGGCGGTTCATTCCGCTGTGGCAACCCCGAAAGGGAATAAAGCCGACATGAAGATGAATGAATGACTGAAGACCAACCAGCTTATGTTCCGCTGAAAGCTAGCAAAATATTTGCAGATTAGAGTACTGTTAGTTATAATTAAATTCATGCAAAAACATCACCTATAAAAAAATGTTTCATTGAGGCCAGGTTTGTTATTTGTTTAGTTTACATATTGTTTGTGTCTGTTTTTATGATTAGGCTGGGCAATTAAGGTGCTGGTCAACAGCTGATAACCTATGCAATATGAAACTGAGGTGCAATAAATAAGCAAATTCTGTGTTTAACATCAGCTCATTTTTAGTGATGGAAAAAATCTGATGTCGTCAATGACTGGCTGCATGTGCCCTTATAAGAGTTTGTTCATTAGACTTTCTGATAAAGATCTTGGTAAATATCAGTGAGTTTAAAAAAAAAGAGGTAGCATTTTAAAGTTACTATTCATATTTTCTGATGTGTAATTATGTTTTTTGAGTGCGCTTTGGCTTTGGAATTGGAACTGTTACAATCTGTTGTTTTTCCTTTCGTAATAAAAAATCTATTATTTTGTATAATTTTGAGTGAGTCATTGGATACATGGATGCAGTAAATCAATACATTGATAGATAAGATGTATTTTTTGTTTAGTATTGAACAAACCATTTTCCCAATTTGTGAGAGAAAAATAAACTATAGGTTTTTTTTATATATTTGAGTACATACTTGTTGGGAAAAAAAGTTGTTTACACAGCATCTAACTTATCACAGTTCACAATTTAGGAGACATATTTTGTGTGTTCCTTTAAATATTTATGAGCCATTTGCCACCTAGACAGCAGTTCAGCATTATACGGTCAATGCATCAGATGTTGGTGCAGGATAGTTATATACAGTAAATGCTGATACAATACTGATACGGGAAAAAAAATCATACCAAATAAATAAATACAAGAATCACCAACCAGACTGCAGTTAAATGTTTTTGAGTGGTAAGTCTACAAAAGTATGAAAAAGTTTAATTTATCTAATGAATGATCTAATTCAGTCTCTAATTTAGCATGTCCTCATGATCTCATTTTTACAGTTGTGTAATAACACAAACCACTATTCCTCCATAACTCCTAAAATCTAATGTGGAATTTGCCATTTTGAAACTGAGACAACTGACAATTTCTATCTGTCAAAACAATTGAAAAGCAGGTGTTTAATTCTGTGACTTTGTCAGAGTTAAACAAAGAAAATTCGTCTAAAAACAGCACGGACTTTGAGCACCATGTCCATATCTCTTATATACATATATATCAGCACTCGTGCAAACATTCTCGATAACATAGTACAGAAGTATTGCATTGCTATAATGCATATGTCATCAGCAACTTTGGAGAACCACTTGTTTACTTGCAATCGAACCTTGAAGTTAGTATGAAAAACCACATTTTAAAGTTGTATGGGAATGTTTTACAAGCATCCCTCACAAGCATGACCAACTCAAGCTTTATGCGCAGCATGTAGGACAGCTTATACTTACAGTCACCATGTTTCAAAACACAGATTGACAATAGTATAAAAATTGCTTGTGAGAAGGCCAATGTTATAACAGTAAATGCAAGTAAATAATTATTTATTACATTCATTCTTAACCATTTTTTAAAGTTAAATTTATATTACGATATGACCAGTATAACAGGTAAAAGAAGTTACTGAATTCCAAGCTGCTGGAACAGGCTTTGTAAAATATAGGCCATTTTTCAAGCCACAAGCTAATCTGTCATTACTGAACTGTTTATAAAAGCATTGTCTGTCTGCTTGCTTCCTTGCATACATTCATCCATTTATTTAAATTTCTGAAATAACAAGAAAGCTATTTACATAGATTTTAGATTGTTGTGCAACTCATTAGTCACAATAGCATAAACTAATGACCTATGGCAGAAAAATATGGTTCTAGAAAATATAAAAAGCAGCATTTATGTACAACAAACATCCAGTTGGTTTAACATTATAACATATTTAGATTCAGTTGATGAAAATGTCAATCTGTCAACAGAAATAGTTTTGTTCACATTGTTAATCTTTTGTAAAATCTTTAGAACTATTTAACTGGCACTTTACTTTGTCATTTAGACACATGGTGTTTTGGAAAAGTCCAGCTCTGTGTTGCACATACATAGCTGTTGTTGATTTATTCCTTTTATTGTCTAAAATGTGCATTCAGATTTTTTGCTGGACAAAAGCTTCAAGTTTGATTATTATTCGTGCAGTACACTCCATTACCCTCATTGCCACTTCTGAAGTATATCTGTCATTGGGAATCTGTGGAAATGGTAAAAGATCTGGGTAGCGAGTTCTTAAACTGTCCACACCATAACCCTCCAGGATGTGTACGTCCTTTGCCAACCCAGTTAGCTGGGTGTTGTACTCCTCTACCTTCTGTGCAAGTGCTGTGGGCTTCACATCTTTATCTGATTTACCTCTCACAGAATAATCTGCAGCAATTAACGCCAGTTTTGTTGCTAGGTAACATTTGAAACACACCCATTCATTCGCATTTTTATGAAGATCATTTCTTGCGGCTGAAAAGTTGGCTCTTGCTTGTCTTAACCATCTACGTGCCTCCACAGGGTTACCAACAGACTTGAATGATGGTGGTACAAAGAATCGTTTCGAGTGTGGTGTTCCTGCATAGTTGTTGTACTGTTCTCGAAATTGCTGCTTTTCTGATTTATGGCTTGTTGCCTCTTGGTTCCATGAGGTGTAAAATCTCTGAAACGAGGATTTCTCTGACTGGAATCGTGTGGAAGATGCAGAGAAAGGTCTCCTTGATCCTCTGTCGGTTGGCTGGTCAGCTTGTGTCTGCTTTTCCATTCTGTTGATCTCATTTTGTAGATGCTTGAAGACTTCAGTTGCAATTTCCAGATTTTCAGCATTTTTGTCAGGGTGCCACTTCAAGTATAAGCGTCTTATTATTTTCTTGCGTTCAGTTTCAGAAAGCTTCCAAGCTTGCTCCACAACTGAGGTAACCTCTTTCAGAATCTCTGGTAGTGCATTAAGTTTGATCTTTTTGGGAGAAGCTTCTGTTGGAGGAGTCCTGTGATTTTCCTTTCTGGGAAAAATTGGGGGAACCATTGTAGCCCGAGGTGATTGACCCTCTGAGGGACTTGATGGAGTTGGTGTACCTTCTCGGATATTGTTACTATCATCCTGTCTAGAAAATTTGTAGAGATCTAGTGAGCTCACAATTTTATACTCACTGTAACCAATGTCGATTTGAAAGCATTTGCCTAAGACACTAGTACTTTCTTCCTCTTCTTTTTCTACTTCTTGGACAATGATAGCATAGGTGTATGTTGGCTGGTAATTGCCTAAAATATCACCTCCCTCAGAGTCTACCAGGTAACCCACATACTCTCCAGGGTAAAAGACATTCATTGGGTCCATGAGCAGCAAGTGATGAATTTCTGAAGGAATGGGGGTTCCAGGTAGTGGAAGTTCCAGCTTTGAAGGTTCTGCTGTATCATATTTGACTCCTAGATTATCCAGCTTCTCTGTTATTCGGTAGATATCATTGCAGCCCAACATAGCAATAAGATAGGAGGTGTCAGAAATCAGGTTGTCTGTTGCTGATTTGAGAGTCATTGCCAAAGCAAGAAGGAAGTTAATGTCTTTGCTGTCTGAATGTTGAATGTATAGGTGGATGACTGCTGTTCCGTACCTTTTAAGGAAGGCTAGAGTTTCACTTCGGCTGTGTGAAATTGGAGTGCAGCCTTTTACCCTTAATGTTGTTTGTAGTTTTTCAAAGCAAGAAACTTTTAAGCCCTCACAAAGTGCTTTACACAATCGTATTGCCTTCTCCTCATTTACCATGTATGCATTCTCATTCTCATGTTTCATTATTCTAATTAATCCAGTGATGAACTGCTCTGATGAGAGAAGCAATTGAAGGCGCCCCTGAAGGGAGCAGAGGGCTCCAAATTGGCACATTTTTGGAGAATCTTCATCAAGTTGTTCCTCTAGGATACTACTCAGAAGCCGTGGCCTGAGTTTCTGTGGAAGTAACATTATCAGTTTTGTGTGAAAGGCATGGTCTTTCCCAAGGTAACACTGACTCATGTCAACAAGCATCTGAACACCAACATTGCCCTGAATTCGGCTTTTGTAGTGTGGTGCATCATCAAAGACCAACGTGTTTGATTTGGCCAGACGTCCATCATGACTTGGAAGATAAAAGATCAAATCTTTAAGGTTTTCAAGGTCTTTGCGGACCTGTACTGGGTCATTTTGGAGATTTTTGAAAAGCCCTGAAACTGTTCTTTTTACTGTTCTCATTTCATTTGGGTCAAGCTGTTTACCTTCTGAAATTCTATATATTCTATACAATACTTCAACATACTGCTTTGTTGAGACAATGTCCTCAGTTCCGAAGAGTTTGAAAAGTTGGTGAAATGTTCCAAGCTCTAGGGGAAGTTTGTACAAGTATGGCTTGAAGTCAGATTCGTTGTCCAAATTAATTACAACTTCCTCTGGTTTAAGGAGTTTCCAACCCTCCTCAACCATGACAAAGGCTACTCCTCGTAGCTGAAAGTGGAAATCATTTTTATCTGTGTTCAGAAATTCATAAATACACCTCAAGACCTTGTTTCGGGTTTTTACTGTGTCATCGTCTAAATTTGTAATGCCACAAATGTTTTTGAGATTGCAAATTACCTTTTCGAATGGTGTGTCAACATTAACGTTTAACATTGTCAAAATAAGATCAAGCTGCTCTTGACTAGAAAGAGTGTTTCTTTCTTGATCTTTGATGCTTGCCGGTGTTGCTTTTTCTGGAAGAATAGGACAGGATGTCCATAACAGCTGCATGATATCGGTTTGTTTAAACTTTGGATTGACTTGAGACCCATTGAAGCGAATTAGAGGGACTGTGCCATTCATTTCTTGGTACTGAGAATGAAGATTAACAAGGTCAGCTGGTGCTCTCTCTGGGCATAGGAATGATATCATAGAGAGCTCTTTGAGGAAGGTTCCATCAAACAGGTCTGTTCTCTCATTGAAAATGTGATTTAGGAGAACATCAACAATAGTTTGAACTTTTTCCTTGGACCAGTTCTCTGTGTATGCCTTGATGCTGATCTCTTTTGCAAACTGTAAAACTTGCTGTTGAGATACAATGTATTTCAGGCCAATGTTGCGGAGAAATGTGATCCACGAGGGTAAGTAGGATGTACCAGTTTTTGGTTTTGACACCTGCTCAATTTTTCGAAAGAGGCTGTTAGGGATGAAAGCTTTTGGTGGAAGCATCACCTCAAAGACTTTGACAGTTTGATCAAAGAATGCTTTGGCAGGTTTCAGTCTATTGGTGGAGTCATAAATGAAGGGCAGGCTTTCTAGTTTCTCATAAAGCTTATCTTTGATGTTGACTGGTTCATCCATTGCCAATAGCCTCTCCTTCAGATAGAAAACATGTTGGATTTTGGCATCGTTTGTGAAAATGTCAAATTTTGTAAGGACATGATTCAGATAAACTTCAAGGTCATCAACTGGTGTGACTCCAAGAAAGATGTAAAGGTCTTTCAGTTGTGGATTGTCTTCCAGGAAGGCAGAGGATGTGATGTGTGCCCATTTTTCAATGTCAGCAGAGGGAATGTTTTTAGTTAGAACATAGCATGAGTCAAAGTTTGAAATGGAGATGTACCTTCCACTTACAGCTTTGTAGCATGGCAACAATTTCAGACACTGTACATCATCCTTGGTCAGATTTGACAAGTTACAGTTGAAGTACAGTAATAATGCCTCAAAGTCTTTGTCAGTCAAACTTGCAGATTTGAAAGCTGATGTTTGGATCATGTACTCAAGTGTGCGAAGAATGCTGGGAGGATTGTCTATATTTGCAGTCTGCTGAGCCATTAAAGGCAAGATCGGATTCTCTTTTACACATAATTTATTTACAGCCAATTGAATGCATCCTGCTTTCATCAGGGTATGAAAGACTTTGTCATTTTGCCCATTTGGGTAGATGGCTACAAAGATCAGACTTAGAGGCAGCAAAACCTCATGTTCTGGTATGACCAGTTTGTTTCCTGAAACCATGAATTTAATTCCTGGAAGAAGTGCCCAGTCTTTTAAGATATCCAGAACAGTCTCAAATTTTGATTTCAATTCTGTCTGCTCATCCTTAGTTGAAAATTGTTCACTAATGAAGTGCCAGGCACTCTTAAGCCAAGAGTCAGAAGGAATGTTCTCCTTCCATTTAACTGAGGATCTTGTTCTGCATTCTCTAGAAAGAACAGATCCCAGAAGATCTCCAAAACTGCAGATGTCAAAAGACTTTGCAACTCCAGCTTTTAAAAGAATGCTACTGTACCTCATGTAGAGGGTGTGCATGAAAAGATCCTTTCTTGGTGCAATTAGCTCATGATGATTAGTTAGAAACTTTGGATGTCTCGAGTCAAACACTTGTAGGATGTTGTCCATCGTCATCAGTAGTGGCAGTCCCTCTATGTTCATGTCTTTTTCCTCAACATCTTTGAAGCAGTAGTCAACCAGTAGTTTGAGACCATGAAAAAGTTTGAAATTGGACTGTTGCAGGTGACATGGTAGCTTTCCAACTTGGCAAGATGTGTCTGGAGACGAGAATGTGAGAAGGAATTTTCTAACATCCTCTGGTGTTGCGTAGACAACAGGAATCCCAGCATCTTCAAGGCAGAAGTACAGACTGGCTGTCTCATCGCAACTGTGGATTAAGTTGAAGCCAACATCCAGGAGCATGGCCTTCAATCTGTAAACATTTTCTGTGACAGACTTCCTTGTTGTTATGTTGTATTCTGTATTTTTAAGATGCTGCAACTCCTCCTGCAGTAAATTGTCAAAGAATGCTTGACCTTTGCTTGAGGTGGTTGTGTTCACCCACGAGATGTATATTGCAGAGGTCATGTCAGTATTGTCCAGGTGGGGAGCTCTGAGGACAGGAAGCAGTCTTTTCAAGCCAGCATGGATGCAAAGGTAAATTGCCTTTACCAGACAATACCAATCAGGTTGAATGTCCAGTCTGTTTACAGGAAGGAAAGACAAAAACTTTCTCAAAATGTCTTTGATAACATGTATTGGAGTTCCATGAAATATGGTGACTGTGGGGTCAGAGCCTGGAAACAGACGTCGTTTCAACTGAATCAGCAGCTCTACACATGCTGGGGCTATAAGCACTTTCATAAGATTATTGTTCCAATCACTTCTCACACCAACTCCATTGTCATCATGCCACAGATTTCTTCGAGCAGAGTCCAAAGCAAAATGTCCATTGACATGGAAAGGCAGCCCAGTTTCGAGAGACAGAGGAAGAAAACAGAAAGCTCTGTGAGGTTTTTTGTAGTTGTGGCTAGTGCATGCTGCAACACCACCACGTGGAAACAGTGTTATGTCCTCATTTTTGTGAGCTGAAATCACACTTTTAGATACCTTTTCCATATCAGAAAACCCTGATCTGTTACAAATGAGCCAGTTTGTAGAGTTTCCATCTGTGTCTTCTATGTCCATTGCGTATGTAATCTGTTGAACAGTAATTTGGTGCAGCTGCTTTTTCTTGTAGACACTGTCCAAAAGGGAGGCATGAAATTGCTTACGTTTTAGTCTATCTCCATCTGTAATTTTTGCTGTCACAGAATAAAGTGTTTTTAAATCCCCAGTCCCATGCTCAATTTCACAAATGGATATTTTCTCCATGTGATTCAAAAACATGAGAAGTTCTGCACCATCTGTTCTTATTTTTTCAAGAAAATTTTGAACCATTCTGTCTGAAGCTGGCACTGAGCTGATCTCTGAGATTTTGGCCATTTCCACATTTCGTATCGGAAATCTAAACATTGTGCTTCGTTCCAGCTTGAAATAATTTCCAAGGTATAAGCCAAGTACATCAGAAAACTGGGATCTGAAGTCTGAATCTAAATCTCTGAACATCCTTCCTGGACTGACAGCTGTTGCTCCAGGCGCATACTGAGCATGTGGATCAAAAATGCAGAGAATGTCATTATTAGATATAAAGGACGGACAGTCTGTAATGTGATAAACAGAGTTAAATCCAATGCCATATTGCCCAGTTTTTCCAGGGTTTGCCTCTTTGGTACCTCTTCCAAGATTCTGGATACCTTTTACATCATCCTCTGTGAAGGGTTGGTTATTGTATACACAGAGTGATGGTCCTTGCATGGGAATCCACTTGTCATCAAAAATTCTGTCTGTTGAGTGAGTCCGGGGATCAAAGACAAAGTATATTTCTGTTGCCTTTGCATCATCCGCATTTTGCAGAAGCTCTTTTAACATCTCTTTTTCTGATGGATAAGCATTTAGGATACTTTTTATCCGGCTGGTGAGCTTCTCCTTCTGCCCAAATTCACTCCCAAGGCTATTGAAGCAAACATTGGAGGCATATCTTTCCAAAGCTTTGTGGCGTTTAGGAATTGATCCCAATTTGACAGCCACTTCTCTTGGAATGTCCCCATGACAGTACTTTACAGTCATGTCTCTGACTTTGATCCAAGGGCAGTCATTGTAGCAGAGTGATTTTGATGGTTGTAGTGTGAAATTGCTGTCTGGAAGTAAAATCTCTCCATAGTTGCTTTGGCAGAATTCCTGACTTTTATCTCTGATCAGGCTCCATATGCCTTCACTAATTATTCGTCGTGATAGTTGAAAGTTTTCTTCAGAGAGAGGTTTTCTCTGAGATTCATCTCTTATTTGTTGTAAAACTGCTGAAAAACTTTGAACAGAGAAGCTTGGGCAAACTCCCACATTTTCAAAAAGTTCCCGGCAGCTATTTCTGTACTTGTTGGGAAGTTGGTAAAGGTATGGAGCCGCATCAAAATTTAGGTTGAATGCTACTTTTGAAGGCTCAACATATGTGTTCTCGACAAGAATTGAAGTGAACATTTTTAGTTCCTCCATGATTTCATCTTGTTCAAAGTTGGGCTGCAGCATTTCCTCATGGAGATATTTGTAACACGCATTGGTTATGTTCTCTTGGTATAGAGTCACGCCATCAAATGATTTTGAGAGCTCTTTCAGCTGATCGATAACTAACAAAACAGCAGGTTTTTTAATAAGTCCAAGAAAATCTTTCACAGCCAGTGATATTGGACCACATCCTCTAAAGGAAGGAGAGTTTTCATTTAGAATGGGTCTCATTAAGCACACAGTGTCTTGGTGATCTGTTGTAAAAAGCTCTCCAGTAGAGAACATGGTTGACTGGGGGAAATTGTTTCCATACCACGGAAGTGAAAATCCTGCTGGCTTTGTCAAAAATGGAAGAAACTTGATGTTTTGCAGTTTTTCAAGATAGTGATTAGCAGCTTCATCTCTTATTTTCAGTTTTTCATCAACAAGACTAAGAATTATGCTGCTCCTGTGACAAGCAAGTGTGTGGTCACTTTCATTTAAAGCCAGAACTGACTCAGCCCGCTCAATCAGGTCTTCCCAAGATAGGTCATCTTTGACCATCCCCAGCTGTGTTAGCTTCACCAGACAAACTGGGTTGATGTAGTCTCTTAAACTTCCTTCAGGAAACCTTCCATCTTCACTGTTGTACAGTTTAGCCACTCTTCCTTCTGGATGAATAAGTCGAGAGGGCAAAACTAGTTTCATTGATGGTCCTGAACATGGAATGCATGGAGTTTCCATTAGTATTGATGCAAAGTCATCAAGCTTTTCATTGAGAACATAGTACATGAGAGGATCACGAAGTTCCTTGTCTATGTCTTCAATATAAGGGAAGAACACATCAGAGAAAAACTGCTTTTCTGTAAGGGTGTTCTCCATCAGTTTTCCTTTGCAGCCAGCATCATCAAAGCCTTCCTTAACCCAGTCTGGTAGCTCAACAGCACAGAGATCCTGGGAGCCACACTTTCTGAGATATTTCAGGAATATCTTAAATGCAGGAGATCCAATGTCTGGTCTGCAGAGCAAAGAGTCATCCAAAAATCTGACATTTTTGATTGACACCCAAGTTTTCCCATCAGAGAAGACTTTAGCTTGATCATCAGAACCTTTGGCAATCTCTTGATAAACTCCTTGACAAATGAGATTGAAATCATCGTGAACAACTCCAGGGTCTGGCCATGCCACATAATAGCTGTAGTCCAAAAGTTCTCCATTTTCTGCCATTGACCTCAACATGTTAAGGGCAGCCAAGTATGCTTTAACAATCACATGTCGCATAAAAATGGAATTCCATTGTCCTTTTGTGTCAGTCTTCCAGATCTCTTTCCGATTTGAAGTGACTGCAAAACATCCATTTATATGTACAGGTAGGCCAGTTTTGATTCTAAGAGGTAGGTAGCAGAAAACCTCCCCAATAGGAGTTGTGCTCCCTTTTATGGTCCATTTTCTGTTCTCTTCTTCTGCAAGCAGCACAGCTATACCGCCACAAGGTACTAAACCAAGACGTTTGCCACTATCACTCAAGGAGAACTTCAGAGCTTCTGCAATATCCATGCAGGAGCAGATAAGCCAATTTGTATTTTCCACTCCCTTTTGAGGCATGTCATCTGTAAGTCTCTTTGTTGCTGTACCTTTAGCTGCCATCTCAAAGTAAGATGTTGGATCCTCCTCAGGGCCTCTAAAAAGAGGGGACTGAAGATCAACAATGCGCCGAAAAACATTATGAAACTCTTCGACTACAATCCTGATGATGCAGCCAGATTTTGGGGCTTCCGATGGGGTCTTGTTTGTGCCTGCAACTTTTTTCATTACTTTTGCAGCAGATTTCAGAATACTTAGCGGACCATAAGCTGCCCTGGAAGACCACACACTCTTGTTTATTGTGACAACATCCTGTGCAGCAGCAGGGTTTGGCTCCTCACATTTCAAATACTTCAAGATCATTGTTCCAACATGCTGTGTGAACAGGATGAGCCGGTGCCCACAAATGCTGAATTCATCAACAAGAGAGTAGATGTCTGTGGTATTGTAGTATACACTACTTATTTCACTGATAGATGCCTCTTGCTCTGTTCTGAATGGAAGCCTGAAAAGGGTGCCATCATACTTGTAAGGAGCCTCTAGTGACAGAGGAAGCTGACAGTTAAATACATTGATGAATGGTCTGAACTGGTTGGGAAACTTCCTTAGCCGTTTCTGCTGTTTACTCCAGTTGATTTTGATGCCTGGATTTGACTTGTCTCTAATGTGTTTGCCGATGTGGTTGATGTTTGGATCAAACATAATCATGAATTCTCGACTCATGATGATTGGTATGTCAGTCACATGATATACAGAGTTAAATCCAAGTCCAAATTTGCCCACTTTGTCAGCTTCGCATCTTTTCACGGAGCCACCAAGCCTGGTTATGTTGAGGAAATCTGTATCAGAGAAAACTGAATTGTCGAATGACCACAAGGCAGGGCCATGGCAAATAATCATGCCAGGGTCAAGAAGATTCTCGCGGATTTCAAGGTTCTTTCGCATATCTATCAAGAAACTGCACTCTGTTGCATTTGCATCATCTGCATTCTGCAAGAGCTCTTTGAAAATATCTGCAACTGATGGATACTCCTCTAGAATGTTCTTTATTCTTACAGTAAGGGGTTCTCTTTGACCAGACTGTTCAAAGCCAAGGTTCTCTGGGTTTATTAGTCTCGTGCTTAAGCATGGAACTTTCAACCATTCAGCAGTTTTCATTGGAATATCATCATGGACTAGGATAATTGGCTCTGTAACATCCTCTAGCAAGTCATTCAAATCCTCAACTTTGATGTCACAGTAAGTACATTCATGGATTGGCTTCATGACTAGTTTGCTTGGATCTTTGTGGTGAAGAATAGGAACATGCATATCAGTTTCTACTGATATTTGACTGCTGTATAACCAGCGTAAAATATTAATTAGGAGCAGGACATTTTGTTTGCTCTCTTCCTTAGACATCTGTTTCTCACATCTTTCCCTGATTGTCATGATGACTTCAAACACATGGCTGGGTACAACTTCTTCAATGGAGCCACAGAATTTAAATAGTTTCTTGAATTTCGCAATGGTTTTTGGAAACGAGTACAAGTAGGGTTGAAGGTCCAAGTCTGGTATTGGGTTTAAAACTGTGCATCCAGGGGAAGCAAACACTTTTCCTGTCCAAACCCAATCGAATGGCAGAGATTTCAAGGCTTCCCTTGCATCCTCCAAGTGATCTTGCATAAACTCGTATATCTCACACAAGATCTGCTGAAATTGATACCAGTCCTCAGTGGTAAATGCTTGGGATTGGTGCCAGTCATTTACTGCTTTTAAATGCTGAAGCACTTGATCAACTTGAGGCTCTAATGATAATTTTAGAGATTTTTTCATGCCTGCAGATGTACGTTCCACCAGGCAAACTGAAGAACCCACTAGCACAGCATGAGAAAGATCACACATTTCAGAAAGTGAGGAGATGTTGGAAGAATCACCACTCCAAGCAAGCGATTTTGGGTAATTCAAAGGTCTGTCTTTGCAAACTGGAACCCATTTCAATTTTTGTAAATTGATTTGAACTTCAGAGGACTTAACCAACTTGGTCTGCTTGTTCAGGATTGTGAGGAGGGTTTTTGCCTTCTTTAGAATGGGATTCCATTCAGGTTTGTTAGTGCCTTGCAACTCCTCAATTTTTCTTGCGACCTGAAGTACATCTCTTTCATTGAGCTGAACTTCGTTTTTTAGGCCTAGCTGCCTCAGAGAATGAAGGACATCTGGGGATAGTGTATAGTCATCTGGTGGAAATCTTACCTTTTCTTCTTTGAAGAAAAGGTTCTGCAATATCTCCAACCCTGGATCAAAAAAGTCTGTTGGTGAACTAGGTTTTTCCTGAGAAGTATATACAAATTTCAATGAGGAAAGCCAACTTATTACTGCCTTGTTTTCATTCTTCAGAAAAGACAAATGGGTGAGTGCCCAGAACATAATTCTTGAGACTTCTTCTTTTGTGTAGTATCCTTTCTCAATGTCCTGAATCATAACTTTGAGACATTCAGTGCTTTGTACTCGTTCAACATTCAGTAACTTTACAAGACGTATGGTCGCCTCATCACTGCAGTCAACTACACTTAAGGACACCCTCACATCTAATGGATGCTTGGCTGTGTAATGCAGTATTTTGGCACCTTTAAGTGAGGTAAAAAGTGAGGCATTAGATTTTGTCTTCTGCCCAACTTTGTCAAATATTGGAAGTTCTTGGATTATGCGTTTTTCCTTTTCATTTACATCAGTAAGACCAGCTAAATAGCCTCTCAGCGCTATCTTCTGTTTGACAGAGAGAGATGAAACCTGGCTTGCTAATCTCTGTGATGAAGACCTATCCATAACATGCAGCAAGGTGCTTGGCGATGACTCATGTATGTAGTTTTTCAGCAGAGGGTGGTGTAAGCAGGGATCTAGTTGCTTCAAAATCACACAACCGAGCTTCTTCATAGATTCAAGTAATTCCTGTGATAGAGTGCCCTCTTCCTCATTTACGAAAATGATGGGCGATTGAGCTTTCAGGCGCAGTAGCTCTAGGGATTCCAATGAATCAGTCAATGGCACATTTGGAATCAAAGGCAGATCTTCAAAGACACTGAGATCATCTGCAAAGTTAATGTAGAGATGCTTCCAGATCATTCTCAGCCAAGCTGCTGATGGATGCTTCTTCCCTTGATCACCAGGGTTCCAATGAACAGCAAAATCTCTAGAAGGCCATGCTGTGGTAAGGACTTCTTTGATTAGACGTGCCGATCTCTCTGGGGTCAGCACTTGAACCTGAGTGCAGGGCCTTCCTAGAAGTATACACAAACAAAACATTTTACATCTAGAAGCACATTTTGCACTTAAAGAAAAATGTCACTTAGATTTTAGTACATTTGGGATTACTTTATTGTATGGGACATCAGACTCTAAAGGAACTTTACAAAATCATGGGTTAAGAAGCCAGTTCATATGAATATCAGAAACTCTCACTTATCTAATCAAAATAATTAGCATTCAGTGCCCAAAAATTTTGTAATAAATAGTCCATGCATCAAAAATGTAAACATAATCCTGATATATGCATGCATTTATGTTTTTGGATTTTACCACTCTTAACTTGTCAGTTCAAATTGTCTTCATTACTTGAGAAAAACTATCATTTTAAATTCTAACAAAAATATTTTCCATTTAACTGAAGGAACACTCCACCCCCAAAATAAACTAATTGTCATTAATTGCTTACCCCATTAGTTGGTCATTAATTGGTTCATTTAAGCTTGGAACACACATTTAGATATGGATTATAATTAATATAATTAATAAATGTTGACTTGGTTTTATATAGCTACAAACAAAAACTGTATTCATAAGTTCACTAGCAACATCACCTTGCCTAGAGGTGGGCTAAGAGGGCAGCAGTTCTGCAAGTTTCTCTTCAACCTTCATACAACACACTGATTCCATTATTTAAGCTCCTCTGGGCTTGTTTAAAGTCACTTGTTTGTCTCTTGATACCTGGTTGAAACAAAAACCAGCTGGGGCTGTGGACCTCCAGAAATGACTTTGTACGGCCATGACCTAGCCGCATGATTTAGATACAAAATGTTTATAATTGTATCCTGACAAGAAACAAAGCAATTATAGTTTTTGAAACTTTTTTTGATTTTATGGCTTTTTTGGGGGTAAAGTATCCCTTTAAATGCTTTGGTACAGACATTTAAAACTCAGTCCCAGAGGTACAGTGCCCTGAAAAGTTTAGCGGCAACTCTATTTAAACCAATGAAACTAAGTGTATATTTAAGGGTTGATGAAAGCACAAGTTCTCAGAGAAATAGTTGAAACTAAACTTTATGAAGCTGTGATTCTCCGGGAACTGAGTTTGGAACCTGCACTTCAGTATCTTTGTTTTGATTTGGTTAAAAGGTTAATACAAATACAAATATGTTAGTAAAGGAGTAGTATGAATCAGGGAGCAGACGTCGACTACAGCTCAACAAGCACCAGACAACTTTTCATGGACTCACCTGAACAACCCCAAAGATATTGTTGAACTGGAATTCAAATGTAAAACCAGTAATAAGTTGAAAACTGTCAATTCAAACGAAATATGGAGTTTATTAAAAACATTAATTCAGGAAAAAAAAATTTAAAATCTAGCTTAGTGTTAACCAATGTAGTTTGTATGGCGTTCACCAGGTTTAGACCTGAAAAAGTATAAATAAACAATCTAATAGTCAGTTTCAGAATGTTGCCCCCTCTAGCAAAATATACTTGAGCAAGATGAAGTTTCCCCAGAAAAGCATTAAATTATAACCAGATCTTAATTTCCCAAGGAAGGTATTCTGTTCTGAAGTATTTACCTCTACATTTGGCTGCTTCTTTCAGGCTGGTCATGACATGTGTGGGAATGCTTTCAGATACAAATCTTCCCTCCAGTCCTGGATAAAGTGATCTAGAAAAAAGAATGAACTCATAGTAATTAATTCAGAATTGAACACTAAAAATGTTTCCAAATGAGGTCAATTTGAAGTGAAAACTTTAGTTGCTACCATTCTATGCCTTCTACACCACCTTCCTGGGCCCTATCATCCTCTGATCCTCCTACCACTGCTAGGCTGATGACACTCAACTCTATCTGTTGTTCCCCCTGATGACCTATCAGTAACTACCCACATAACTGACTGCCTGAACGACATCTTTCATTTTCCCTGGCTGGTGGAACAAACTCCCTGATCCAGTCAGGAAAGCAGCAACACTAACAGCTGTCAAAAGGCAACTGAAAACTCTTTTTCTCAGGGAACACCTACTATTAAAAAATATTTTTATTTTTCTTCCTTTATTTCCTTCCTGCTATGGTTTATTGATCAGTTGATACAATTTCTATTATGAGCAAGCTGAGATAGACTTTTACGGTGTAACAAATTGCATACTGTCTCCCCCTACTGTAAGTCACTTTGGACAAAAGCATCTGCCAAATGCATAAATGTAAGTGTAAATGGCTAAATAATCACAAATGTCAATTGCTTAAAAGTAAACCCTATACAGTACCTGGGATATTCTTCTGAGGCAATGTACACAGCATCCTTGTCATTCACAGAAGATGAGAACACAGCAAAGGTCTCATCCTGTAAAGGGAGAAGCTCAAGTCCAATGAGATCATTGTAGGCGGCATCGCTAAGAATAAACTCTAGAAGCAGCAACTTCTCCTCGTGGGACCCTTTGTGGCGATATTTTCTTAGAGTCTGACGCAGAAAGGCTGGGGTCACTCTTTTCAAGCTTCCTGGCCTGGTGACAAACATTGTTAGTACAACATCAACGCAGTTTGGCACTTGAGCCAATATCATCCCTGAGCTTTGGAGGTATTTCGTGACCGTCTCTGTAGGGTCTATACTTGAGTCCAAGTCTGCTAATACAGTGTCATCCACTTGTACCCAGTTCCCACTGAGGGAATGGATGACTTTCTCTTGAAGCAAGTCACTGAAGAGTGGTTCAAGAATGGGTATCCATCGATGTCGAATTTTGTTTGGATCAGGCCAAGCACCGTAAATGCCTGTTGGAGAAAGAGGGAAGTCTTGGTCCTTTGATTGGATTCGCTTGATGGTCTCCATAATGAGAGTAAAGTAAGCCCTTGGGATGATGGTGACTATGAGAAGCTGGTTCCAAAGAGCTGCTGGGTCCCTCCATTGGTCCGCCTCTCGCCATTTAATGCTTCTACGATTGTCTGTCAGGCCAAAGAAACCACTCACATGGACTGGCAACCCTGTCAAACTTTCTTCTCCAAGGGGTAGAGGAAGGAAACAGAAAGCACGTCCTAAGAAACTAGAAGCTGCCCCCTGGTCTTCATCAATAAGAGGCAAGGCGATGCCAATTGTAGGGATGAACTTCAGATCATCTGCAAGGGAATCTAATTCACTGCTCATGCCTCGTCCTCCAATGCCATTGCATACCAGCCATGTGGTTCGTTGTGTTTCCTTGGCAGTTTCCCCATGCACTTCGATGTAGAGCTGATAGGTGGCGCATGTGACTGAACTATTCAGTACGCCATTACTATAGCTATCTATTGCCTGTTCCAAAGTCTTCAAAGAATTGGGTCGTTCCAGCTTATCTTCTTGACTGTCGCTTGCTGTAACCTGGAAAAGCATCCGGTCTGTTCCATCCGATTCACGTATGTGAAGAGAGACTTTCTGTACACTCTTTAGAAATAGCAGCACAGTGTCAGCATCAACTTTGAAGGATTCAAAAAGCTCCAGCAGCTTCTCTTTGTTGTATATGTTGTTACTTAATTGTGAGGGTTTGATTCGAAGTGGAAACCGAAAAAGAGTTCCTGGAAAGTTGCCGTCTTTAATGGCTTTCTCAGAGCTACCAAGCAAACCAAAGTAAGGGGCAAACTGGTCGCTAAGCTCTGTTATTTCCTTTAAATCAGACTTCAAATTCCAGCACTGGCCAGACTCGTGGACTCCAAACAACATCTGATGAGGATCTAACATTGCTATTTGATCTCCACTGAATATACTGGGAACATCTAGAAGAAAGGGGAAAAACATTTTTTTAGAATAAGTTATAAATTATGGTTTAAAATAAGCTGTGAAATTAATGAATTGTTTAATCACCCATGGCAGACTTAAAAAAAGTGTTGATATTTTTAATGATACTGTATTTTGTTTGCCATAAGCTAAAAAGTTATCAGAGTTATTGGTCCACTACTATGAAATGGCTTTTCTCCTCAAGGAGCTTTAAGGACCTGATTGAGCACCCAAAGCATGAGCTATGCGAGAACCATCGTTGAATTATTGCTGATAAACACTTTTTAAACCAGATGATTAAATAAAAGCAAAAATGATTAGATAACTTTTAGCAAGCCCCACTAACTTTGGCTTTTCCCTCACCTGTTATATGGTAGACGGAATTAAATCCAATACCAAATCTTCCCACTTTAAGAGGGTCCTCTCTTTTTCTGCTTCGTGCAATCTCCTGAATACCGTTCCAGTCTTCGGTTGTGAAGACGGCGTCATTATACACGTACAGTGCTGATCCTGTGTATATATTTAATACACAAATGTATACGATTGTTACCATATAAATGTTTATTGAATTCTGTTGATATATCTAATCACGTGAAGCCACAATTAAAAATTTCTATACCCTGATACTGTGCCATGTCCGGTGACCACAGTGATTCCACACCATACTCTGTCTCATCATACATGAACTTGACCTCTGTGGCCCCAGCATCCTCAGCATTCTGAATCAGCTCCTGATGGTGGAAACACAATTATTTAAATTCTCGGTTGGTTTCTATACACACTCAGCAAAGAAGAATAAGAGTATATGAAATGTATTATACACACAAGTCCTTTCTTACTTTAAGAATTTGTCCACCCTCAGGATATCTTCTCAAAATGTCTTTCAAAAAATCGACCAATGGTGGAGTTGTCTGTCCAAACCTCCCTGAAGAAAAGAGAAAAAAAACTTAATCTCCAGAACTTCAACTTAGCAAAACTATTATTTTTTTACTTCTACATTCTGAATGAAATGAGGTGTTATTGGTTTACGTTTGACCTTGAATGAGTTTTGCGAACGTTTTGTGGACCAAATAAAGATGTATAAAACATAATGAAAGCAAACATGATAGTAACAACAACAACCATCAAAAGCTAGCTTCTTTCATCCCATCCCAATATTAGCCATTCCACAGGTAGCTTTACAAATAGGTTTCTTTTTAACCCTGATTTCAGGTCAATTAGAGGTCAATTCAAATAGTGATTGAGATCTTGCAGAAGAGCCAATAATTTGCAGTTGCATGACACCACTGAACCAGCTTGAAAAATAAAGCCTTTATGTCTCACCTCCTCCTTTCAGGCCTTGTCCATGTAACGTCATGAATATTTCTTTTCTTCCATGTGGCAACAAGCTCCCAATCTCAACTCCATTGTGTACCTTAATTAAAAGATATGACAATTACAAATGTAAAATATGAGGCAGTATAGTTACAATTTAATCACTACCATTATTTAAGGGCCAATGAATTATGATTTTAATTCAGTATCTGATGTCCACTTGTCTTTTGAGGTAATAGTACACAGTTTTCTTATGATATTATTTTAAATGTCTTCAATGATTTGTAACACATAATGTTCAGTTCTAATTTTGTAAATTAGGAACATGCATCACGGTATATTTTTTATCTTGAATTGACATGATACATGGCCATTTGGGTTTTTGGCACACTCCAAACTTGACTCTCATTCATAAATCTTTACATAATAATAATCTGATCTAATTATATATTTTACCATATTGTCAATTGCAGCAAATAATGCACTGGTCCTTTTTCTGCTAGGTGAGCAGGACATGTAACATGAAACTGCAAATTCTTGAAACTGTCCTATAAATAAAGTTAAAAATCACCCAAAATATCTTTAAAAATATGAATAGGTACTGGAGCGTTTCTTTCCTTTCAACTAACCATAATTATAATATATACAATTTATTCCCAGCAGGCATCACCTACTCTGTCATCATTATGATCATGTAGTGATCATGTATTATTGGATATGTGCAGTTTCCATAGTCACATATGCCACCAAACTAATCAAATAATTACTTATCTTTCATAAATGGAGGTTTAATTATAATAAATAAACTACCAAATAAATCTATTGCCTACTGTTACTACACATTTGTCTCATAACAGCACCGTAATGCACACTTCTGTATCATTTCATCCTACATCAATTATGTCCTTGCCTGCATTGCACCTCATTAGAATAGTTCACACAGCCCACCCATAATTCAACTAGATCTACCACCGTTTTTGTTTATTAACAAATTGATTATTCAAGGCAGAGGTTCAGAGTGAGAATGCTGTCTTCAGCTATTCAAAGTGGAGTCAGCTTCTGCCAACTCACACTGAACAGCACTTCTGCCAGCACAAGCACTGATCAAGCACAGGCACAGAGCAACAGCACTGATCAAGCACAGCCACTGGATAACTACCCGGAGAATCTAAAGAAAGTCCAGGGTTTCAGTGTTTTAGAAGCGTTCTATGTTTTGGTGCAGTGCAGTACAATCACTGACATATTGTTTTGCATACAGTCTATGTTTTGCTTAAACAGCTGATAAAACATAGAGTTAAACTATTATAGTTGTATTATTTATAAAAGCGATTGAGGCATTATGGTTAGTTTGCTGGGGCCCAGTAGCTCTTGGAATTGAGACAGCAAAGGTAATTGGAAGTTTTGCCCTATTCCTGAAAAGAGAGCCGCTCATTCCTCCAACAGTTTCTTAGCAACATTTCAGGAGATTATTTTGTTAACTAGCAAATTCTAAATACCGCCTTATCAGTTTGCATTTACAATATGTTTAACTAAACATTTTGGGTCAAAGATAAAAAGAGACTTGATACTTGATAAACACTTGATTATTTCTTATATTTTTGTTTTGCTGTTTACTTTAAAATGTTATTTTTAAATACTCATACCCTCAAATAAATGTTGAACTACAAATTCTTCTTTGGAAATTTCACATGCTTCTTCTAACCAAAATTTTAAAACATAATTTTAAAAGAGTTGATAAGATTTGACAAGCATACTTAAAACAATGCTGACTAAAATGTGATACAGAGCCTTAACTAAACAAACAAAATAATTATGTCATTATTAAAATAAAAATGTAGTAAATATAAACGGAAGAGATCAAAAGAATAACATGTTGATTCAAATATGTTTAAAAGATGCTTTACAAAACAAGACAATTAAGAGGCAAGCCTGAAAAACATCCTAAATTATAATATTTTATTTATTTACAAACATACCTAGTTGACCAACGGATGAAGCTTCGAGGATTTTATAAAAGTATAAGTAGTTCAACTTGCAGTCATGGTGTATTTTAGGTCTTTACACTTTTTTGTCTCTTAAAATAAAATCAACATTAATACATACATAATAGAAATGAATCTGTATGCTACAGTTCACCGTGCCCATATGAGTATTACATATGAAAGCTTCAGGAAAGATAACTTGTCATGGCAGATCCAGGAAAAATTACCGAAGGCCAAACATTCCCAAACTTATTAGAGACGCGGAATGGATGCCAAAGTTGTTGATCAGCTTTTATAATCATGCATAGCCTTTAGGCACAGCAGGTTTGGTGATATTCCCGTTAACCTGTAACAGTGGCCCACTGACAAGTCTGGATTTGATAGTCTGGTCTTCTGAAGCTGGATCAGTGCTACAGTAGACGGGATCTGAGAGCGGGTTTTCTCCAGGCTATTTTCTGAGTCTGACATACTTAAAGAAGAGAAGTAATCTCCCAGCTGCTCCCGTCATTCAGGGACGCTTCCCGCTTAAAGCGATGAGAAATGCTCTGAGCCCTGACCTGCTCGTTGGGAATGTCTTTCAACAAATTTGGTTATTTATTCTGAACCCCAAATGACTTGTGCATCAAGCTGTTTCTTCCAGGAAATAAATGCTAGGAAATAAATTCAAATTTGACATCAAATTGACCCAAATGGAAACAAAATGGCTCCATTTATCCTCCGTCACTTAGGGTAAATACTTGTAACTTGCACTTTACGTCTGTGGTCTTAGTTCAACCACTCATACATTCATAGCAGAAATTTTTGAACAAATTTGTATATTGTAAACTATATTACAATACATGGTGACCAATCAAAGTTCATCAATTTTTGTGAAAATAAATAACCTTAATAATGCTTTAAAAATTATGATCTCCATATTAAAAACCGTTCAACCAATAAGCTTGCCAATTCTTGTACTGCTACCGAAGTTACTCAAAACACATCTTTTGTACACAAACACAAGTTTCTAAACATCAAAGCAGATCATGAAATAAACAGAATGATCAAGGCATGATTAATTAAAAAAATGTTTTCTATCTGAACACAATGAGCATGACTTAAATGGTTTTAACAAGCACATAAACACGGGTGGAGGAATGCTAAGGTCGAGGGTTTGATTTACAGGCCCCAGTTACATTTATTTTTTACATAAACAGTAGCTTTTCAGCTTAGTTGTTTAAATTATTGTTGAAAACAGTAGCCAATGTTAAGTTATATTTAAATGCTTGGTAAACCATTGAAGCATTTTTGGTACACCGTTGGTACACCAGATTTTTTCGGAAAGTCAAAGGTAGGGTTTGTCATTGATGGAGCTTCATTTGTTCACAAAGTCCAAGGCTGATTGCATTGCTGTTCTTTGTGCTAAAGTATGACTTATGACATTGCATAAACACTTAGCAATTTAATATCATTTAATCACAGAACAGATGCGTCAAGCCATATTCATGCTGACACAACAAATGGACACGACCAATCAGGTGTCAGACATGTAAAGTTCAACAGCGGCACCCTGTGTTTGGGAGTATTTCTGAGTTTTGTTGAGCAACATTTAATGCAAGGGAGTTCACACACATACATTTAAAAAATTTAAATTGCAGCTCTTGTTTAAATGAGAAAAACCTTCAAGAGCATCTTCCTTGGGTTAAAAACAGCTTACAGCACAACATATGTGGATTTTGAATAATTTTTTAAGTATGTAAAAGCAAGATAAAGGGGTTTATATTTACAATTTATGCACTGTATTTCCCCCAGCTATTTGCACAAACAGCACTGAGCAAACAAGCCCACTTGAATTAAATAAAACAAAAACAGAAGTTCACAGCAAATGTTTGCATCTCACCAGCTTTCCATGATGAAACAGCTGCTGCTCTGACACTGGAAAGTCTGTTTCTTCATAGATCAGGATCTTAATCGACCTGATTGCTGTGGTCGACGGCAGCTGGAAGAGCCTCTTGCCGAGATATTCATGACAAACTATCACAGAAAGGATCCTAAAACCATGAACAAAAAAACTGTACTTTAAATTATGATATATATAATAATGAAATAGGAGACAGTATAATGTGGAGAATAAATGTACTCCCTTTTGACTCCTATTTTGTCATTCTCTATACAGAGTTAAATTACCACTGAGGCTCTCTAATTGTGCCTTAAAATGGGTTAAGTTAAATTATTTTTACACTGAGAAAATAACAAACACAAGTGCACAAATGCAAATGCCAGCAAAATACAAAATTAAAGCGCAAATTACATAAATGTTTAAGTTTTTAAAAATCATGTTAAGATGATGACCTTATAGATATTTTAACAATTTATATGTACTTTACAAAGAGTATATTTGGTCAGACTTTAGACAGCGTCTATTTTGACTGAATGAATTTATGTTTAATGGTTAAAGAAGCTTAATAATGAGTTTTTAAAAATCCATTAAACAAACTTTTTTCTAACAATAGACATTTTTATTATTTTAAGAAATATAAATATGTTTACTGTTATGGTAAAAAAAAAAGTTTTTACTTTTTTTATCAAAGTCCATCCTTGTTAGCTATTCTGATTAATTCGTGTCACAGTAAAATTTTGTATTAAACTTTTTTTATTGTGTTATCAGGTTAATATTCATATAGATTTTTATTTGCGGTGCTTCTTTAATTATGTGTATAACATGTCCTGACCTCTAACTGCTATACTTGCAAGCAGGACATATTTGTGATTTTAGCTTTTGCAGTTATACATTTACAACAAAGGAATTATTGCTTTTTAAGTTCTTAACTTGTATACCTTCTTAACATATTGTGAGCAAACAAATCCTGTTAATTAGCGTCCCATCACTAACCATCTGATACTTTCCACTAGAAATAAACCATAACTAAACAAGGGTGTCTAAAATGTACTGTAAGTGTATTTCATTTATTTTAATGATGTTAAATAAGGCAAATACAATCCTCATTGTTAAGCAGATTACACAGTTTTATGTTTCAGTGTGATTTTCTCTCTTACTGTTTAAGTCAAAACAACAGAAAACACAAAGACACTTTTTTTAAGGAGAAGAGACTTTTAAATGTTATTCTTCAGTTTATGACATTGATTAACAATGCCTGGTTTGAGGAAGACATCTAAGTCCCAGAAGCACCTGGATCAATTCAGCTTCAGTCTGAGGTTCGAATCTAATAAAACTTTTCAGGGGATATCAAGTCTAAGCTATGATAACCTCTCTTAAACTGCTTTAAACCTGATTATACCTACTCAAGAGAGTTATTATAGTCCAAATATGACCTCAATAGTGTTCTTGCCATGCACCCAGAGTACCACTGAATGGTTGTTTATTTGTGTCCAGGGTGGGGCATAAAATTAGATCAATTGCTTTGCACACTACGACCTTTCACGTAATTATAATTAGAGTTAAATATAAAACATGCCAAGTCTTCATTATGTCACATTGAATTAGAAAACAATGAAATCGTGTCGTTTATATAGTTGGCAAACGCTCGCGTCTCTCTCTGAGTAGTTCTCACCAGGGGTCAGGAGCGGTGTCCATCGCTCCTCGGCCGACCTCCGGGAGTCTGCGAGCGGGTTCATTCGCCGATGCCTCCGCCTGTGCCGCGGTACGGTTATCTCCCGGAGAAAGCCCTCCGCGTGGGGCACTCATAAGTTCACTTCTGCTCCGGTCCTAGTGAAATCATCCCATCATGCGCTGCAAGCTGCGTGTGGCTGTCAGGCGTGTGTTTTGCTCCCTAACGCTCCTCCTCCTGTTCCCGCTCCAGCTCCTGTCGATACTGATGATGCGGATTAAACCTGTCCCGTTGATGTCACGCTTTGTCGCAGTGTGCTAAAAGACTGTTTCTGGGGGAAACTAAATAAATATGCACAATGTTTCATATGAAAATTGACGATTTAGATTGTTTGTCTCTGTAATAGAAGTTCTGCATGTAAAGCGTTTATTTGTAGCTGCGGATTTTTGAGAGAGCGCTATGGACTGTGGGAACTGCAGTTTTCTATAGCGCTTCCGCCGCTCCTTTCCTGCACTTCTAGATGCATGGAAAGTAAAACAGCTACATGCAGTTTTTGCATAAAAATAACTATATGAGCCTATTGCGATAGGCTACTGAAATATGGTGCTTTTAATAATTATTTTAACTTAAGCGTTATAGCTTTTATTAATACCCTGAGTAATATTGTTAAACACTTTTGAAATCTTGTTTATATTAGTAAATATTGAGATATTAATTAGTTTTTAAACACTCTTTTCGGAATGCGTTTAATTTCATGTAATTTCATAAGAAATTTTAACATTACAAAAGTGGCTAAATTGTTCTCTTTCAGATTCTACTCAATAGAAAACAATTTTTTCCATGCACTGGAAAATTCTACTAAAGCAAAAAATTAAAAACATTCATAATAAAATGGATTTACACTCCTGAGAGGCATGTTTTGTGGCAAAAAGAGCAAGATGCAATGTTAATAAACTGTATTTGTTTGAAAATGTATCTTTTGGCGATATTCAGTTTCGTTCAAGTCTTCGCGTAAATGCAACGATGCGTCTTAAAATAAAACAGATTATAAAAATTATCCAAGTATGTAAACTTTGTGCAAATCTGGTCTACAGCATTAATTCTTGTCTTTCAACTGCTATCTTTAATCACCACTTTTACAATTTTGGGAAAAAGACAGGCTATAAAGCACCAATAAACCTATAACTTTGTAATTAGAAAATGTATTTGATTATGTGTGCAGAACATTTCAAACATGTCTGACTGTTTTAGAAAGTCAGTGAAGTTTTTTTAGAAACACCTTACAAGAACTCAAGAAAATGAAAAAAAAAACGCAAAAGAATTACTTTAAAACAGCCATTTACATTTATCTTTTCACCCAATAAGGTGAAAAGCTTTAGAGAATATTTCAAATTTTCAATCTTATTTAAAATAAAAAAAAATTTTAATTTTCGTCGATGAAAACCTGTCATTTTAAATATAAAATTACAGCAATTTAAAGATTTAAATTCTATTTTTCAAAATGACAGATGGAAGATTCATGTTTCACCAGTGGCTAGGCTATTTCATGACGCAGCGTTAGAGCCAGAATGACGTCATGAGAATAGAGTAAACCCCAATAGAAGTGATTATCGACATGAATAATAAATGATGAAATCGTGCAAATTCTTGCAAAGCAGGTAACATTTTACTTCAATTTAAGCATTTACAATGAAATAAAGAGGCCGCTGTTTTGGGTTTGCAGGGACAAATGAAAAGCCTCGTTACCTCATGACTGCGTCTGACTGTTTTCCACGAGGATTAGAACATCTGAGAATGCAGCATCAGCGGTTTCCTCTGCTGCAGTGAAGGCCGTCCATCAGTCCATCAGTCCATCACCGACCCACAGCCCGAGACCCTTCTTCAGCTGAGCAAGACTCTCCTCAGTAGAGGATGCTCACGCCACATGCAAGATTTATTTAATGCCAACTGGTCAAAATTGACCTGCGCTGTTGGTCCTCAGCTCTGCATCAGCTGTTTGAGCTGACTGGGGTTCTTAAAGCGACAGCATCTCCTTTTTGTGATGCAAATTGGTTATTTGTATCTTGGTTTTGTTCTTTTTTACCATTTTTACGACTTGGTCTATATGCTGTGTCACATTTTTAATCCTTTTTTTAGCTTTGGCAAACTCAACATTATAACCGATGAAACCTCAAACATTCAAGGAAGAAGTTTTTGTTGGCAGCCGTAATTTCACTCAGTTTTTCGCATCTCCACGCAAGTTACAAACATCTGAACGGAACTCATTGCAACTCTCAAATAAACATAAATCAAGTAGATCTAATCGGACATTTTTGCACTCAATGTAAACACGCCAGCAGCTTCTAAGCGACTAAACTAAATGCGGATGTTGAAAGTCGCTTCTTCAGTCATTTTGATGAAATTCTCAATCAAAAACGAACCGAGCCGGACAGCGACAGGCTGTGTGTCTTCGGATGGGCACTAGAGGGCAGCAACAGTATTAGATGTGATGGTAAGACTCAGAGCTGGACTCTGTTGTAGTTACCCAATGACTGGGTTTTCTATGATATGCTTTCTTCAGATATTTAAAATGATGCTAAAACAAACCGTCAACAGTTGTAGAGCCTCCATTTAAGAATTTACAAAGAAATTGTGCTCATTTGTGAGTAATGTTCTTTATTACAGTTTTAAATATTCACACTAAATAGGACTATAAATTACAAATGAACATTGGTAGACTCTTGAGACTCTTTGTTTTATCTGTATTAATAAAAGATCACGTATAATGATGCTCATAAAATGTCTTTAATTATGTGAACTTTTTAGATTAAAAAGTCAACATTTTGACTGCTAAAGACGAAAATTTTACTTGCTGCCCCGCAGATGCTCAATATAATGAACACACTTAGTATTACAAATTGTTATCTAAAAATGTCAACTTTCTATGCACTTACACAAGGATCAGACCTGCAACGAATTTGTTTTTTGCCATATTCATTCATCTTCATGTCGGCTTTCTTCCCTTTCGGGGTCGCCACAGCGGAATGAACCGCCAACTCTCTGGCAAATGTTTTACACGGCGGATGCCCTTCCAGCCGCAACCCATCGCTGGGAAACATTCACACACTCATTAACACTTTAACACTATGGGCAATCGTACTTATTCAATTCACTTATACTGCATGTCTTTGGACTTGTGGGGAAACCGGAGCACCCGGAGAAAACCCACGCGATCACGGGGAGAACATGTTGCCATATTATGGTTGCCAAATATTTTGTGAACTCAGAAAACACCATTTATTATCTTTAATTTAGGGACAAGAGTGTAACATACATGTACAACAAAACAATGTAAATCAAGAAAAGAAATCCCTCAACTGTAGGGTGACATCAAAATCTTTTGGGAAATTCAGTAACATAATTATACACTTTAAGGTTTTTTAATTAAAAATTAAGTTTTACAAAAGTAATACAGTGACGACCTAACATTACAGATTGATACTGTTTTTAAACTTTGTTACAACTTAAAGACAATAAAATAGTGCTTTCTCTTGTGAGTGGGGAGTTTGACTGATTATATAACCAAAGCCTACTTTCATGGAAGCAAAGTAACCATAAGTCACGTAATTTTAAGGCTGATTAAAAGTAGGTATATATAATACCTTTATAATACAACTGCAGTGCCAAAAGAACCGGAAGAATTCAAATAATGCAAAGGAAGGGTTTAAGCCAATATTCCTTTATAAATAGAACAAATAATTCCAAAAACAAAGAAAATGTTTTTACAACAATTATTTGAAGGTGGTGGCGGGTTGACTGTGAGAAAAATGGCACAATTATTGGCAAAAATGGCAAATGGTTTTTATTGCTAATGCAAAGAGAATGCACCCTTTTGAACTTTTAACAATTCAATTCAAATATTTTTCATTAACTAGAAAACATATTAATAGTAAAACAACCTAAAAAAATGTGGTCAATTTATTGAAGGCCTGCCTGAGTCATTCCGGTGTTTTCCAGAAGGGGTCAGTGGGTGTCTGGGGATGTCCAGCCTGCAGGGAGTGGCTCAGTATTATTATCTGCAGAGTCATGGTGTGGTAGAATCTTGACCACCGCAGCACACCTTACTTGCACTGAAGAGTAGAAAACATTGAAGATATAAAGAAGAAAACATGTGGTTAACCTAACCTTTTTACCCAGAGGTTCTGGTTTTGATCTAAAATGAGAATCCAAAGGGACTTCTCAAGCAGTCTGTAAATTAATATCAACAAACATTGCTTTCTATAATCTATCATTATAATAGATCTATCATTAGCTTCTGTTTGTGTTATTTTAGTTGTACAGTAATTTAATAATTTGTCACTAATCACTGTCATTTAACAAAAAAACATTTTAGTTTAAAAAATCTCCTACAGTTTAAAGTGAATGTCGAGACTCGATGACTGATGCAGTTTTCATCTTAAAATATGATTTTCACATCCACTTTTAGCGAATCGGGGTCCATGGTTTCTTCAATGGAGTATCAGTTAGTTACAGAATAGAATCTCAATATCAAGCTCTAGTTGAGATACAGATATGAGAAGTTGCCTTTTCTACTCTGAACATGTTCTCTCTAAGGTCCAAATTGGAGAAAATGTATAGTGCGTATGCAGATGTATGTTTTTCAATGATCAATTGTGTTATCAGAACTGAGACAAACTTGAAAACAACAAGTGTAAATGAACTCATTCTAAATGTTCTCAAAACTATAAACTGTTGAAATAAACAATAACATTGTCACTACAACAAATTACAGATTTTCTCAGAGCATGCATTTGTTTTCTGTAATCAAAAAGAGTTCAGTTTGAGACGGAACATTTAATTTCCCTGAGGACATTGCATGCATGAAAACAAAATTTCTTGCCGAAACCAGATTTTCTTTAACGTGGATTGTCAAGCATTCTGATTGGCTTACCAAGGCGTGGGCGGAGCTTGCAGTTCACTAACTGGTCACTTGAGGCTAACTCCAGAAGTGCGCAGCTGTCCAACTTAGGAGTTTGAAAAAACATGTTTTCACCCCTGGCTCCATTAGGATTATTGATTCAGTTCGCTAGTTTTGATCTTCATGAACACTTATCTGTATTTGTTGATGACACTTTGGTTTGTTCATGGCTCAAGTTTATGTTTTTGTGCATCAGGGCTGATCTGCAAGAATGAATTTCAAGTAAAAATCAAGGCATCTATTCATTACACACACTCTTTACCATATCCTATACTGTAAAATACTGTCCTTTACTTTTATGCAAGTTTATTATTCAATACATCACCACAAAAGACAGACATCTCAAATGTACCACAGTTAACCATTTTACTGGCTTAGCTTTGCATGTTGCTTCACAAAATCAGCACACATAGCATAAATTATTGTTAGTAAAGCTACAAAATCATCCATTATCCTCGTTCATTCACCTGCAACACATGTAATAAATTAATAAATTAATTCACAAGTGACCAAGTTGAACAGAAATGCTTCACAGAAAAAGCCACTCAATTACTGACATTTGTCAAAGCTGCTTTTCTTCTCGTTCTTGTCTCATTTGGACTCAAACAACAGCTTAATTTCCACCACAGCTCACACAAAAGCATTACAGTCATTTACTATTCTCCCAATAAATCACATATTTCAGAAGTTAGAAAGACATTAAGAAATCCTCTTTCGCCTCTTAAGTTCACTATATCATGGCTGAACTGTGAAGATCAACGCCAGTGGCACTGCATGTCATACAATGTTTTACATTTGAAAATAATGGCAGTCTTATAAAACACATTTTAAATAATCATACTGAACACATGAAGGATACGACACACAAACTACACAAGATTTATTTCAACTCAGACCTCTTGCAACCTCTTACGTAGCTTTTAACTTGATACAAAATGTTTTTGAATCTGAAATGATGTAGCGTTCTTCTCCTCAGCTGCTAGAAATTGAGAATTTTGAGCTACCAACCAACCTTGAAAAGCAAACAAAAAGGACTTTGAGCCAATTGTATTGCTGCTTTTCTTTTTGAATTAAGATGTTTAATAATAAAATATATCTCAAGTGGCACAGTTACTTTACTAAAACGCTTCAACCCAGTTTGTAAACCCAGATCATATATGTGTTAGAACTGATCAAAATGTCTTTTTCTTGCAATGGCATAGTAGATGTTATTTTTTTATTTTTAGATTTGCTAAGCACAGATAATCAGTATTTGGAGTAGTTGAACATTTAATGTACAATAACAAACATGTTTTGTTTGTATGTAAACGATTCAGTTTTTAATTTTAAGGTCTTGATCTCATTTATGATCTACTATAGTTTAAATCAACTCCTACATTTTGATGTTAATGTGCAGTTATTGTTTCCAACAGCCACAACTCCAAAGGCCTTGTTAAATGTGAAAACAACATATTTTTTTTACACGTGTTGTCTTTACAAGAAAATCCTCAGTGGCAATTTTGCTAGAAATGAGTAGTTAGAAGAGGTTTACTTAAGGCAATCATATTCTACCTCTTCATACTATATCTCTGAAAGGTTGTTAATAATTGTTGCCTTCTTATTTTTGTTTAGTTTGCGCAAGTTATGGTACAGTTTTTCACAATTGCTAAGACAGTTTTTTCAATGCATTTAACAACTTTCCTAAACTTTTAACACAATTAGCACATTTGTCTAGGTAGGCGATACAATTAACAAATTTTTTGTTGCTTAGATACAAAATGCATTCAGTTAACACAAATTTCAAATGTTGAACTTCTTTTACACTCGAGCTCCTCCAACACCAAAACTGTCATTTTAAAGCCAAATTTTTCTCAATGTGTTATGATTGACTAAATGTTGCTGTCGGAAGAAAACACGTGTTAGTGTTTTGAAAACTGTATTATTGTATTTTGAAAATGAGTTTTGGAGTTTTGTTTACAATGGGATGTTTTGAGAATGAAATTAACTGTTTTGCCAATTGTGTGTTTTAACTGATTTGGTGCGTTAAGAGTTAAGCAAACTTGTTCAATGTATTGAAAAAAACTGTCTTAGCAATTGTGAAAAACTGTAATTAGGCATTTAATGCATGAATTAGTGGGTAAGAACATCCTAAAGGAACTTGTTTTCTTTCACACTTGTAGATATCATGCACAGTTTGGGCGTCTTTGAACAGCTGCACGAGCGATGTGGTTAACCTTGCCAGTCTTAAAAAATCGTTCTTGTGATGGGAAAAGTAAGCATGAGTATCATCTGTGTCTGGAACAGAGGTTTAGAGACTTGTACACTTTTGTCATGCCTCGTGTACATTTTGTAAATAGAAACAATGGTTATTGGCTTAAAGTAAGACTTTAAAGTATTTCTCTGAATACTTAAAAAAAGGCTTTTGCTTCAAATGAGTCTGAGCTAACATCATTAGTGGTTGGCGTTAGTTACAAACTTGCCTTCATACTGCAATTTCTTTTTCTTTTCTGACTTCTCTGATTTAAAGATGAAAAAAAAAACTGCTTTTAGCTGTCCTGTTCCAAACTCATGTCTTTTGTCGAGCCATGTTGCTATGCTTGGCTTATCAGGACAATGTTTGCAATAATCCCAGTGTTAAGACTATTCAGGGAGGATAAATGGCTTATTCAGTTCTGCATTAGAATAACATTAAAATTACACACATCACTAAACTACTTTTTACATTAAACTTCACCAATTAGGGTCCTTCACTCACATTCAGTAATAGCATTGAAATTTAAACATGTCTCCCACATGCAAGATAGTCCAGGAGATTCCATTTAAAGAACTGAATGATTTCAGATTAATGGCTTTAGTTGGTGCCTCATTCACTATTTTATCCCAGCATCTGGAGGAGTTTTTGAGCTTTTAGAGAGATGGCTGAGGAATTCGTTCAGCTCAACATCAGGACTTGATGGCTTTAGCTGGCTCGCCTGATTGCCGCACATCTGTCCACTCCTGCATGGTGTTCTGAAGTGCCTGGGTCTTCTCTTTGTCCACTTGAACATAGTCCACTTTTTCATCAGAAGTCACTGAAGATGTGGATGGCTGCAAGGCAAAACAGACTTGAGATGTTGCAAAGGAGCTGTTAGCTCGTAACATTTGTTCCTCAGAATTACACCATAAACTCAACTTAAAATCAAAGTGGACCACCCTTTAAATTTTGATTTGTCCAACATTTATTTTTAACATCTAATTGTATTATAATTCTGAAATTATGTATAGTTAGTGACTTGTGTTTTGAAACTTCCTTTCAGAAAAGCAAAAGTAAAAGTGAGGTGAATTCTTTCATTTCTCCATCAATAAACTAAAATGTGCATACAGTGTTCTTTCTGTATTACATCTTATCACCAGCAATTGTGATTAAAAACACAATTACAATATTACTAAGTTTTTCTATTGATCAACTGAGCAGCCTCTACAGGCTGGTCCTCTTGCTGTAGATACCCTTAGTGTTCCGTATGTGCTTAGTAAAAAAAGTAATTTCAGCTTTATAGATGTGATTTTCAGTATAAAATGTAAACATAACTACTCATACAATATACATTTTAACAATAAATTAAAATGTCTGTTAAATTTTCTAAACCACTAAATTTTTCAGTACATATATTTTGTATGCTTACTTACAGAAATATGCATATGGTATGGATGCGACAAAAAAGGACAAGAGTTTTTGGGAGTCAATAAATTATGTGAATTCAATGCAAGAAATAAAAACCTGAATAATTAACTCCTACGAAAAGGAAGAGGCTGACTTTACTTATGTTCATGATCATAAGTGGCTTAAAAATTCAGTCTGCATTTATGAGGGAAAAACATTGTTACGTATGTGACTGATTTAAAGGAGAATGATGGTGAAAAATCTGCTCAAATGCTTAAAAACTTGAACTGAAATTTATTTGTGGGACTTGTTTGTGTATTTAAGCAAACAAACTTAATTTTGCAACACATTTTAGGTTTTTAAAGGATTGTGTTGGTTTTTATATACAATTTTAATATAAATTGTTGATTATCTTTAACAAACATATTTTAGCTTTATAAATCACATTTCATATTACTGCTGTTAATATCTGTTACACAATATAAACTGTATCCTAAAATCACAGTAGCTTCATGACATCTTAATGATTTTGATAATAAATACTGATAATGATATTGATAATAAATTAAGGTTGTTATAACAAAGTGAGTATTTATTTCCTGTCCATCCCCACATCTTTCTGCACAATGCTTCCTGTAAACATAAAGTGAAAAAATGTGAATAAATAAAGCTTGAAATTTGGATGGCTGTAATTTGTCTGTAAACACCTCTTTGGGGTGAATAAACAAAACAAAAAAGAAAACAAACAAAAAGAAAGCAGAGTATTTAAGATTCTGTGAAAAAAATCATTTTGAGGTTGAGATTTTCATGAATTTGCCTTTTTAGACTCATGTACACAATTACCCTAACTCTGTGTAACATTAGCTAACACCTGTTCTAAATCAATAGGCCCTTGTCCTTTTTTATATAGACTTTTTAATATGGAACTGTTTATAGTGCAACTGCATCATTCATTTTAACCATTTAATTATTTTGGTTATGTTAATCAGCAACCTACCTTTCTGTGTGGACCAGGCGAGCCAGGCTGAAAGTCCAGAGCCAAATAGTCCACATTGCCACAGTTCCTTGGTGCAGGACTGCTGGTACCACTCAAGGCTGGCGAGGTAGACACTGGGTTTTGCTGTAGTATATTTTTTTTAAAACACAGTATGCTTAAGAATAAATACTTTAAAATGAGCTATTAAAAAGGTTACGGCAATAATTCCCTCACCATTGCAACATAGTTCTCCTCACTGTCTGCTGAATCAGTGCTGGTGATGCTCTGCGTTGAGATGGGCCTACAGTGCTGGGATGACATGGAGTTTATGGGCCTGCAAACAAAACACAGTATACTCTGCATTTCCTGTGGAGTTTACTATACCACTTTATTTCGCCTGAGGCTAGTTCTACACAGCATGTGTTAGCAGAGCGACCGCCAGCATACAATTATTTAATTAATGCAACCAGCTGGTAAAACTACATGTCTTGCCTCCAGATTTAATAACTTATTGTGGTCGTGTCACAAAGTATCACAAAGTCTGATATGGAAACAACACTCATGTTACTGTTCAAAACTAGATCCCCATTGGTTGGGAACTGTGTTTGGGCTGGTGAGCAAGGCTATGGAAAAACACTATAGGTGTGTTAGATGTCTAGGAAGCCTGCCTCCAAATTAAACAGTCTGGATATCAAAAAAGCTGTTTATAATTGGATAGCTTATAGGTGGGATTTCCTGATTCAGGTTCTGAATCAAATGTCAATCCACGAATTACTACTCCCTCTCATTCTGTACATTGTCTTTTAATTAATAGATTGAAAATAGTATCCATATCTCAAGTATAACTAGATATCTGGCTTTCCACATTGTAAATAACGAAAACAGCAGGATAGCCTCAAATCCTCAATTTAGGAAGGAGGTATGTGCAGTGGTAGGTGGAGCTAAAGAAGTTCATGTTCACGCCTTAATATTCAACTGTCCACAAAAATATTGTGGAAGAGCTAATAAGTCCTCTTTTAAAACCCAAATGATTTGAAAATAACAGATGGAAAGACCAGATCTCAGGTTCTGGATAAGATTTAAGGTAAAAGTTATAATAATTTGAAGAAATGTTTATTAAAAAAACACACTTTTTTTAAGTTTGTTCAACTTAAAAAATGACCAATGACCGGCTAGAAAGATCAAGTAGTTTCATGGTTAAAAGGTAATTAATTACAAATGATCTGAACTATTTATGAAACTATGGAGCAAGAGAGCTGGAGGGGAGTATCCAAATGAATGCTGTAAAGCCTTCCAAACTCCATCGATTAACCATCTAAAAACCATTTATTAGGCCTGCTGTGATCAGCAATAAGTCAGCTAGTGCTAAGTATTTTTGCATCAGCCTATAATTTCACACTTGTATGCATCATAATAGTGAAGAAATCAAATCTTTTTAAATGTATTATACAGTCGTCACAGAATTCGGTCATGACTGTCACTAGCAGGCAGCACTATGTGGGAGGCGCTTATGAGACGCCCACATGCAAAAACCATTCAAAGGCAATTATTCGCTTAGTAAAATGTGTTATCACAACAGGATTATATTCTACAAACAACCATCTGTACCTGAAATGTAATAGGAAATATAAATTTTGCAGGTTTTTGGTAAGATTTCACACAGAGAACTACAACCTATTTATAACCTGTAAAGTCTATTTAAAAAGGTAAAACATTGCTATTTAAACTATTTTACCACAAGTTTGCCTATAATTTCTTAAAATTATGATACAAATTTTCTGAACCAATAAGCTCACTTACATCTGTCTCGTCCAAGACATGGTAACAGGGCTCTTGAAAGGAAGTTCATCGATGATGCCACTGTTCCTCAAGTCCAGAGGTGAAGGTTTTGCTGCAAAGATAAATTTATTTTGAATGGAATTAAATCGTTTGGTAGACATGTTTCTAAAAATGTGATGGCGTGTAGCTCACCTGTCCTGGGTTTAAGATTGCGGTTGATGGGTGGTGGTGTGACGTCGCTGAGTCTCCCCGGCCGGAGACACAGGGAAGCTGTACTTCCCTTCCTGCTGGGCAAGGTTGCTGAGAATCCTGGGAAATCAAAATGGTGAGGACCTGGGCTCATGGGGATGTAGTTATTTTTAGGACTGTCTGCGAGTGCGGCACTTAGAGGGGAGGAGGATGAGCCAGGATTCATGGGTACATAGTTATCATCAGAGCCAGCGCTGTCAGAGCGGGTCAATGGGGCTTTGGTTCTCTGTAAAGGAAGAACAATCCAGCTCAGATGATTTCCGGATCAGTGACACACAGCATTTATTCTTGATGAGCATGAATAGATGTGCTGTTCTGAGTTTGTGACTGAGTTATGAGGTTACTGTCAGGAAATGAATTAATTTGTGCTTTTATGACTCACTATGGACATGCCGATACAGGAGTTAACTGCATTACTTAAAGCCTGTAACTGTGGAGAATGAGATACTGAATGCATTTATAAAGTTGTGTTTATATAGCACAATCACCTCACAGCAAGAAGGTCGCTGGTTTGAGCCTTGACTGGGTCAGTTGGCATTTTTGTATTTGCATGCTCTCATGTAGGTTTCCCTCATAAGTCCAAAGTCATGCGGTACAGTTTAATTGGGTAAGCTAAAATTGTCTGTAGTTAATGAGTGTGTAATGTGTACGTATGTTTCCCTTGATGGGTTGCAGCTAGAAAGGGTGGCTACATTAGGTGGCGGCTCATTCCGCTGTGGCAACCCGGGTTACTAAAGGGACTAAGTATTAAAAAAAAAAAAAAAAAAAAAAAAAAAAAAAAAAAAAAAAGAATTAATTAAAGCGATGGAAGGGGTCTCGCACGATGCATCCGCCGGAGCGAAGGCACCGCCTCCCGGCCTTTTTCGAGTTTTTTGACCTTCGAACAAATTTTGGCTGGCTTTCTAACATGTTCAATGGGTCAAAACAGCTAAAACGAAGATTTTGGTCGCATTTAAGGGGGCAGTGAGGAGGCGCTGTAGAGCCAATTTTTGGAGCGCAGTCACAGTGATGCAAATGCTTTTGTTGAGCCTGTTAAGGCTAATCATACCAGGCTTTTTTGTTGATAGTGGATTATCTTGAAAAGAGATACAGACCATAATATGTAAATTTTTTCCCACAATTTTGAAGGGTGAACTTTGCTGTGGCACCACCCCAAGACCAGCTTAGCTTTTGATAACTTTTTTTCCCTAATGTGTTATGAGTAACCACACCAATTTTCAGCCTGATTAGACATTTCGCCTAGAAGGAGTTTGCCAAAGTTTAAAACGAGCGAAAACGCATACTTTTTGAGGTTTTTGCAAAATATCTGTCTTCCCGTCAATTTTGGAAAATGGGTTTTTATTAGTAAAAGTTGCAGCTTGGTCATTTACATATGTGTACCAAATTTCATTCGCCTACGATAACGTGGTTGCGCAACAGCTACAAAACCGCTTCAGGTGGCGCTATAAAGCGCCACCCAAAGGCCGTTTGACGAACTGCTGCGTTTTTGATAACTTTTCATCCCAAATGCCTTACGACAAACCACACCAATTATCAGCTGGATCGGACATTTCACCTAGGAGGAGTTCGTCAAAGTATGAAGTCTGTGTTTTTTAGATAAAACCTAAAATATCCGGTTTTCCGTCCAGTTTCAAAACTCGACCCAATTTACTTTTTTGTAGGTCTTAAGGTCCTACACGCATGCAACAAGTTTTAAGTGTGTATGCAATACACTGCCTGAAATAGAAGGGTAAAACTATAAAAAAACAGGCTTTCAATGCTCGCCACTAGGTGGCGCTATGACGGATTATGTTCGTTTCTGTACGCCTGTTCTCGGGCTTGGACTACGATGAGAATGAAACAAGTTTGAGACGGATCGGAAATTCTATGCCCGAGTTATAACATTTTTCTGTTTCAAAACGAAATTTTGACCTTGGCTGCGACCATGACCACATACTTTATGATAGCTGAAAAAAGTTCTAATTTTAAGGTTCCGTATGCCTTATGATGATACTCAAGAAGTTTGGAGATGTTTAGATAAAATCTGTGGGAGGAGTTCGTCAAAGTGTGGAACGAGCAAAACGCCCATTTTTAGAGGTTTTTGCGAAATAACCGAATTCCAGTCGATTTTAGAAACAGGGATTATATTAGTAAAGGTTGCAGCTTGGTTCTTTACACATGTGTACCAAATTTCATTCGCTTACGACAAACTGCTTGAGCAACAGCTTTAAAAAAGAGCTAAAGCGATGTTTTTGGTCACATATAAGGGGGCGCTGTACAGCCAATTTTTGGAGCGCAGTCACAGTGACGCATATCCTTTTGTTCAACCTGACAAGGTTAATCCTGGCAGGCTGTTTTTGTTGATAGTGGATAACCTAGAACGGAGATAAAGTCCAAAATATGTAAATAGTTTTTGCACAATTTTGAAGGTTGAACTTTGCTGTGGCGCCACCCAAAGACCATTGGACGTACTTCTTAGCTTTTGATAACTTTTTTCCCTAATGCGTTATGAGTAACAACACCAATTTTCAGCTTCATCGGACATTTCGCCTAGGAGGAGTTCGTCAAAGTTTGAAACGAGCGAAAATGCACACTTTTTTAGGTTTTTGCGAAATATTCGTCTTCCTGTAGATTTTGGAAACAGGATTTTTATTAGTAAAGTTGCAACTTGGTCATTTACATATGTGTACCAAATTTCATTCGACTACGATAACCTGGTTGCGCAACAGCTACAAAACCGCTTCAGGTGGTGCTATAGAGCGCCATCCAAAGGCCGTTTGACGAACTGCTGCGTTTTTGATAACTTTTCATCCCAAATGCCTTACGACAAACCACACCAATTATCAGCTGGATCGGACATTTCACCTAGGAGGAGTTCGTCAAAGTATGAAGTCTGTGTTTTTTAGATAAAACCTAAAATATCCGGTTTTCCGTCCAGTTTCAAAACTCGACCCAATTTACTTTTTTGTAGGTCTTAAGGTCCTACACGCATGCGACAAGTTTTAAGTGTGTATGCAATACACTGCCTGAAATAGAAGGGTAAAACTATAAAAAAACTGGCTTTCAATGCTCGCCACTAGGTGGCGCTATGACGGATTATGTTCGTTTCTGTACGCCTGTTCTCGGGCTTGGACTACGATGAGAATGAAACAAGTTTGAGACGGATCGGAAATTCTATGCCCGAGTTATAACATTTTTCTGTTTCAAAACGAAATTTTGACCTTGGCTGCGACCATGACCACATACTTTATGATAGCTGAAAAAAGTTCTAATTTTAAGGTTCCGTATGCCTTATGATGATACTCAAGAAGTTTGGAGATGTTTAGATAAAATCTGTGGGAGGAGTTCGTCAAAGTGTGGAACGAGCAAAACACCCATTTTTAGAGGTTTTTGCGAAATAACCGAATTCCAGTCGATTTTAGAAACAGGGATTATATTAGTAAAGGTTGCAGCTTGGTTCTTTACACATGTGTACCAAATTTCATTCGCTTACGACAAACTGCTTGAGCAACAGCTTTAAAAAAGAGCTAAAGCGATGTTTTTGGTCACATATAAGGGGGCGCTGTACAGCCAATTTTTGGAGCGCAGTCACAGTGACGCATATCCTTTTGTTCAACCTGACAAGGTTAATCCTGGCAGGCTGTTTTTGTTGATAGTGGATAACCTAGAACGGAGATAAAGTCCAAAATATGTAAATAGTTTTTGCACAATTTTGAAGGTTGAACTTTGCTGTGGCGCCACCCAAAGACCATTGGACGTACTTCTTAGCTTTTGATAACTTTTTTCCCTAATGCGTTATGAGTAACAACACCAATTTTCAGCTTCATCGGACATTTCGCCTAGGAGGAGTTCGTCAAAGTTTGAAACGAGCGAAAATGCACACTTTTTTAGGTTTTTGCGAAATATTCGTCTTCCTGTAGATTTTGGAAACAGGATTTTTATTAGTAAAGTTGCAACTTGGTCATTTACATATGTGTACCAAATTTCATTCGACTACGATAACCTGGTTGCGCAACAGCTACAAAACCGCTTCAGGTGGTACTATAGAGCGCCATCCAAAGGCCGTTTGACGAACTGCTGCGTTTTTGATAACTTTTCATCCCAAATGCCTTACGACAAACCACACCAATTATCAGCTGGATCGGACATTTCACCTAGGAGGAGTTCGTCAAAGTATGAAGTCTGTGTTTTTTACATAAAACCTAAAATATCCGGTTTTCCGTCCAGTTTCAAAACTCGACCCAATTTACTTTTTTGTAGGTCTTAAGGTCTTACACGCATGCGACAAGTTTTAAGTGTGCATGCAATACACTGGCTGAAATAGAAGGGTAAAACTATGAAAAACAGGCTTTCAATGTTCGCCACTACGTGGCGCTATGACGGATTATGTTCGTTTTTGTACGCCTGTTCTCAGGCTTGGACTACGATGAGAATGAAACAAGTTTGAGACGGATCAGAAATTCTATGCCCGAGTTATAACAACTTTCTGTTTCAAATCGAAATTTTGACCTTGGCTGCGACCATGACCACATACTTTATGATAGCTGAAAAAAAGTTCTAATTTTAAGGTTCCGTATGCCTTATGATGATACTCAAGAAGTTTGCAGATGTTTAGATAAAATCTGTGGGAGGAGTTTGTCAAAGTGTGGAACGAGCAAAACGCCCATTTTTTGAGGTTTTTGCGAAATAACTCAATTCCGGTTGATTTTAGAAAAAGAGATTATATTAGTAAAAGTTGCAGCTTGGTACTTTACACATGTGTACCAAATTTCATTCGCTTACGACAAACTGCTTGAGCAACAGCTTTAAAAAACAGCTAAAGCGATGTTTTTGGTCACATATAAGGGGGCGCTGTACAGCCAATTTTTGGAGCGCAGTCACAGTGACGCATATCCTTTTGTTCAACCTGACAAGGTTAATCCTGGCAGGCTGTTTTTGTTGATAGTGGATAACCTAGAACGGAGATAAAGTCCAAAATATGTAAATAGTTTTTGCACAATTTTGAAGGTAGAACTTTGCTGTGGCGCCCTCCAAAGACCATTGGACATACTTGTTAGCTTTTGATAACTTTTTTTCCCTAATGCGTTATGAGTAACAACACCAATTTTCAGCTTCATCGGACATTTCGCCTAGGAGGAGTTCGTCAAAGTTTGAAACGAGCGAAAATGCACACTTTTTTAGGTTTTTGCGAAATATTCGTCTTCCTGTAGATTTTGGAAACAGAATTTTTATTAGTAAAAGTTGCAGCTTGGTCATTTACATATGTGTACCAAATTTCATTCGCCTACGATAACCTGGTTGCGCAACAGCTACAAAACTGCTTCAGGTGGCGCTATAAAGCGCCATCCAAAGGCCGTTTGACGAACTGCTGCGTTTTTGATAACTTTTCATCCCAAATGCCTTACGACAAACCACACCAATTATCAGCTGGATCGGACATTTCACCTAGGAGGAGTTCGTCAAAGTATGAAGTCTGTGTTTTTTACATTAAACCTAAAATATCCGGTTTTCCGTCCAGTTTCAAAACTCGACCCAATTTACTTTTTTGTAGGTCTTAAGGTCTTACACGCATGCGACAAGTTTTAAGTGTGCATGCAATACACTGGCTGAAATAGAAGGGTAAAACTATGAAAAACAGGCTTTTAATGCTTGCCACTAGGTGGCGCTATGGCTGATGTCGTTCGTTGTTGTACGCCTGTTCTCAGGCTTGGACTACGATGAGAATGAAACAAGTTTGAGCCGGATCGGATATTCTATGCCCGAGTTATAACAACTTCCTGTTTCGAGTCGAAATTTGGACATTGGCCCGCCGCCACGACCACATACTTTATGATAGTCAAACAAGCTTCTCAATATCAATTGCCGTATGCCTTATGATGATACTCAAGAAGTTTGGAGATGTTTGGATAAAGTGTGTTAGAGTAGTTTGTCAAAAAGTAGAATGAGCAAAAACGCCCTTTTTTAGAGGTTTTTGCGAAATAACTGACTTGCTGTCTATTTTGGAAATAGACTTTCAATTAGTAAAAGTTACACCTTTGTACTTTACACATGTGTACCAAATTTCATCCGCCTACGACAAACTGGATGCTCAAAAGCTGTAAAAACGCGTTAGGTGGCGCTATAGAGCCATTTTTTAGAAATCAGTTTTGGGACCAAAATTTTACGAAATTTTTCACCGGGTCTGATGCGTGTGCAAAAATCTGTGACTTTTCATATATGTTCAGGTACCGAAAAGTGCCCGCAATGATTCCCGGAATAATAATTAAAAAAAAAAAAAAAAAAAAAAAAGACTCGAGGAAAAACAATAGGGTTCTTGCACCTTCGGTGCTCGACCCCTAATTAATGTTTAGTTAGGTCTATGGCATACGTTAAACTAAATATAACAATATGATAAAAGTGAAGCCAACCTGAACTAGAGGTTAGCCAATTTTTAACAATCGTTGGTTTTTAACTGTAACTGTATGGAGGTAAAATTTTGGTTGATTATAATCTATTTGTGTTTGTGACATGGTTGCATTCAATACTTATTTTGAGACAAACAGTTCAGCACTCTATTTAAATGTATACATTTAGTAGATGCTTTAATCCAAAGAGACTAGCACTAGGGGGAGGAACAATACATAAGTACAAAGGCAAAGTATTACAAGTTGTTCAGAATAGAGGTTATCTTAGCTAAGCAGCCAAATATTGAAGTGTTCGAAGATATAATTTAAATCAAATATGTTTTTCTTATTAAATCGCTAATTTTAGCATCCAATCAAATCAAAGGAAAGGCTGAGCTAACACCACACAGGACATGAGGTATGGTTGTTGTTTTTTCATAAGAACCAAAGAATGCAACACATACTGGTAATTATTATTCTAAGAAGAATGCAGTCTTTGCAGTAGCACAAAAGTTTGGCATTGACCATGTTCTTCTGCCACAGGATTTGTGTGCAATGATAATGCCCATCAAAACGTGGATTATGCCTTCTATTATGCAACTGAGATTTTATTTATTTACATTTTACGCGGACTGTTACATACAGTTGTTGTTTTTTTAAATGGTGTACATATTTGTTTACTTGATTATTTATTTAGTGTGTTTTAAGTGTATTTGAATCCATTCTAGCATTCCAAAATATATGTAAAAATACTGGCTTTGAAAATCAGCCTTCTGAAATGAAGATTTTGAAATAGCTGCATCAACCTCTAATCTGAAGGATAAGATATATTTTTAATCAATTAGATTTTTCTGCAAATCTTGTAATATTAAACCATTGTTAAGAGATGGAATATGAGAAATCTAACAGAGCAGGAACTTGTTGAGAACTTGTTTGACGTTTTGAGCTCTTGACCACATATTCATCACAGAATTCATCAATCTGTAAAAACTGTCTAAACAGTTTCAACCTCAACGACAATGTACATGTTCAACCACCTCAACAGGTAACTTTACCAGCCTCTCAAACCCACAGACCTACTGAAAAAATGTGGTAAAAATACCCATGAAAGAGCTTTTCCTTCATCTTTAAAGCTTAGGACGTGGACACTAGCTGCAGTGCTAAAACCTATGACTGCTAGTGTGCTAACAAACATTTAAGCTATTTGGAAATATCTGAAAATGCTATGAAAATATCACTTAAACTTCTGGGATAATCTATTCCACAGCATTATTAGTCAAACCGTGGCTATCTGGCAGCTGTACTACCTGTTCAGCATCATTGTCTATGTAGGCATACAAAATGTAATAAAAAATTTAAAAAGCAATTTACTAGGTAGGAGCTGAAGCCATCGTTTACAGACTCCACTGATTGATCAGCATTGTTGAAATAAGCCGGTCTGTGGTGACTGCTCGTCTCAAAGGAAGATCCTGCAGAAGAAATGATGCATTAGAAAAAAAAACTAAATAGGGATACAGGTCATAAAAGACTGCACTGGTGGATTTTCAATGACACCCTTTTATTTATACTAGAATTCTACTTTCCCACACTGAAAAACTATTTTTTTTACACAGGAACATGGCCATAAAGTGCAGGTGTGGGAATCTAGCTAGGATGGTCAAAAGGTTTCTTCCTGTTCCTGTAGACACTGGCCTGCAGAGCACCAGCCACTAGGAAGTCACTGAATTGTATCTGCTGTTTTTTTTACTGCTTATCAGGCCGGAACAAGGCATTTTTGGGCTGCCTGCATGACTTGAATTTCATCAGTCGCCTAGCAGATTAAAGTACAATAAAAGACAAGAGAGAAAAAAAGAAGAGATGCATGATAAAAACAAAAATGACAAAACCAAAAAACAGGCAAGAGGATGTGAAGAGATAAACATATATATATATATATACACATATATATGTACATATATATACATAATTCTACAATTGTTTTTTATGCCTCGGTAATCTTTTCTCCTTCGCTTTAACTCAAAACTCATCTGTTCTTTAATTCTAAAATTAAATAAAACTTTTCCCATGCTATATATATATATATATATATATATATATATATATATATATATATATATATATATATATATATATATATATATATATATATATATATATATATATATATATATATATATATATATATATATATAGCAATGACATCACAAAATTGTCCAAATGAAACATGAACGTCAAAATAAAGATTAGAGATCATCAAATTAAAATGTTATTGCAAAAGCATGATGTGACTATTTTATTGACACAACAAAAAGAGTTAAAGAAAAGAAGGCATTATGGGGTGATTAGATCATAAGAGAAAAGAAAGGTGAGACCAGGTTTTGTCATTTTGAAAGCAAATCGGAATCATGGGAAGACAACATATGAGAAAGTAGAACAGTGTTTATTCTATGCCAGAGTTTATACAGCGGGAAGAGAAAAAAAATTATGCTGTTTGTGTCACATTCAGGACTTAATAACCTTGAATAACACAATACAGTAAGTGTGCAGCAGCAAATGTAGGTAGGAGCTGCAAAGCTGTATAAAGACCTTAAAACTTTGAAAACCCAGTCAATAATAGAGGTAAGCCAATAAGAATTAAAAGAAAAGCAAAACACCCAGGCTTTCTCATTCTACCTGGCTGTTTTTTGGCCTTTCAGTCAATTATGCTAAAGTATAATTTAACTGAGACTGGTGAGGAAGCAGCCAAAGCTTTAAAGTCATAGAGACAGAGTGTAGTAGATGAATGCATTGTGGAAAATGTATTATGAATAAGAAAATGTCTAGTTTTTAAAACCCCTACATCCCGGTGGATTGTGACACCCCTGATATGTAATGGACTATTCATTCTCTGAGTTATTGGATCAATGAACTGAGTTACTGCACTTTCAATATTTTGAGTTTTCTTTAGATTTTTCTAAGACCATGGAGGACCATTCTCCCACACAATGGAACAATAAGGCTTAAATTAAAGTTGTGTATCTAATCCCTAAGTGCCATCTGTGCAGTGACTCTGCATGTGTATTATTTGACCCCCTCTAAGTCCCCAGAAAGCGCACAAGTCTGTGAAGTCCTTACGAATAGAAGGGATGGTTTCATACCTCTGTGCAGCTTGATGTTCTCCACCGCCGGCAGCGTGTTCCTCCTGGGGATGACGGACACCGAGGCCATCTCTCCATTTACTGACAGTGGGACACCCCAGCGACCCTCGCCCCCCTGGCTGGGTTTTGGAGGTCTCGGAGGTGGGGGAGCATTTGTCGAGTCACCATTAGATGGCATCAGGGCATTGTGGTTCTTATCAAAACTGCGGGGGGTCTGATAAATAGGTAAATCATAGTTGTCAAGAGCACGCTGCTCCGCTGTTTGGGGTGCCGCTAAAGTGTTATTGGGAGTCTTATAGGTATAGAGATCTTCTGAATCCTGCTCTGATGGTGCTTCAGAACTGTAACTCCTGGGATAAACATAGCAAGCTTCTCGAGAGTCGGTCCGTGAGGGAGGCAGCTGATGCTTGCCGGGTTTTGGGAGACTGTAGAAGCCATGAAGCTGGGCACCCATGCCGTTCAAACAGTGGGAGAAGCCGTGAGAAAGTCTCTGAGCTGCCAAGTCACTGCCCACCAACACACTGCTCCGGGATGCCTGGGAGAAACTAGCACTCCTGTATGAACAAAACAGCAGCTTTTTATTTGAAAGATAGCTAAAACAAATTATTCTTACAGCATAACAGGAGCTTCATCAACTCGACAAATCATTACTTGTAGGACACAGAGCATGCCAATATTTTTTATGTTTTTGTGCATTTATTAAATGTATATCCGGCATTGAAAGGAGCTCTGTCTGACCGCCAGAGGTCAGTAACATGCAGAAGTTATCAAAATATAGACAAGACGAAATTAGGCCAATGAGAGTTTGTTTGAGGGTTTTATTGGCAAACATCAGATCCCAGAGAAGGTGTACAGACAAAACAAGGAAAACCACATTTTTGATTGTTGTAACCCATTAAGGATTTCAAGCAACTGTAGGATCACTGTAAAAAATGCAGCAGAGCTTTTTGTCATTTTGAGAGATTCTTAGGGGAGGTTGGATGTTCCCTCTAAAGACCTGTTTCAGGTGAATTGAACTTCACTCAGGGGTATAGGGGGTATACAAAACTAATCAGCTACAGAAAACTGATAAATTAAAAACATAATTCTTTCTTTTTATTTCTTTGCTTTTTTAACACCATAGGTGATGTGGCTATTTTTATGACAAGAATATTTCGTTTTAATGTGCTATTAGAAATGAGATAAGTTTTTTGCTTCCAAAGTTTTATGTAATAGTTACTGTGGTTGACATAGTTACCAAGTGGTTGTGATGAAAGTAAACATGAGTGTCTTCAATTTATTTCATGACCGTTTGAAGTCACTGGTATAATAAAGGATGCATTTTTAATTTTCTTAAAACAATCATCTTCATTTTCGTTTAAAAGTTCTTGTGTGCAAGAACATATTCTCCTTTCTGAAAAAGATTACTTTATTATAAAGTGAGCCTCAGAAGAACAGGAATAATCCTGTCTCCAGATCCAGTCTTTCTCTATCTTAACACTATTTAACATAAACATAATGAAATAAAACCATCAGCTGCAATTTATCAAAATATAGATTCAGTATGTCTTCAGTGTACAGTATATTCCTGTACCCAGTCCCCATTTCATCCTATGCATTTGAGTTGAAGCAAATAAAATCAAGAAAAACATTCATGTAGACACTGCAAAAATATACCAACTACAATGTCTGAAACGTCATAAAGCAATATTAGAAATAAAATCATATGAATTAGTTTGTTAAATAAATTTGCCTTAGGTTTGTATTGAAGTAGATTAATCATTTCTGGCCAACCTAATAAAAGAAGCTGATAAGACCTAAAAAGGCTGAGATTATGAGTATGGAGTTTACCACCGGAGGCAGTGCTTCTCTGTCATGATCACAGAGGTACCGGCTCAGTTGTTTTGCTGTCTGGCTAAAAAGATTGAACGATCAGTCTGTTAGAGCATGATGGAGCATGTTTATGACACTATTTTTGGGACATTCATCCTGTATGACTGGTACAGCTCAACAGCCCGTTAACATTGTTGATTACTCAATTTCAATAATAAAACAAGCATTTGAAACTGTTTATTTTACCATTACGTCACGGCAACAATAAAAACCGGAGCATTAGATTTAAATCAGCACATCCTGTCGGTGAATCCTTCAGCAAACACAACAGTACGTCACCACCTGCTGCTGAATTTGTTGAAAGGAATTGGAAATGTTTGTTTATGGCTGAGCACACTTTTAATGCTGACCTTATAACATGTATATCTCTGTAAGATGAGATCATATTCCAGTGACGTGTAATGGTAGTTAAACACAGAACATTTGTGAATGGGTCAAAATGACGCAGCTGTCACACCTCATGTTTGATCATTTCTCAAAGCCAATGGTAAGTGGACCATATTTTGGGCTCTTTGTTCAACATCAAAGAGGTTTGTGATTGTGTAAAAAGCATGTAAAGAGATAGCATTGTTCTCAATTGTTTGAAATGTTAGGTTAACATGGGTTGTTATTATTAACATATTCATCATTATTTCTAAATAACTATGCAGCATATTTTTTTCTTAATTGGTTTGCTATAAATGTAAAATACATCCTAAAAAGAATTACATGTTTTAAGAGAATTAAACTAAAATACCAACATTTTGGGAAACAATCTCATCTCTTTACTGAAGTTTTAAAAGCTGCTTCATAATTTTTTCTATTTAAAAATGTCAAGGTCAATATAACTTACATATGTTTACATTTTTTAAAAATATCTTTAAAAAAGTTACAATTAAAGGACAGTTCACGCAGTAAAAAAGTAAGGGGCATTTCTTAGAACATGGGGGGATCTCAAACAACAAAATGCAGTAAATCTCAATGTAATTGCCATAGATTTATTTTTTATCAATACAGAGGAACCTCAATATATTTGCTATTGCAACAATCTGTAAAAGCTTAGAATAAGCTAAACAAAAACTGTCATATATTTTTTAGGAGTGAGTATAGGCTTTCTGCATAATGACTGATACTGATAAATTAATTTCACTTTTTAAGTAACAACCAAAATAAGAACATACAGATGGTGACCAAGAAATGTTCATGCCTACTTTTTTTTTTACTTTGACTTTTCACTGTAACCTTTTAGTTACCTAGCTAACTTGGTTAACGAAGTGCTTCAGAATCATTTATAAATTTCCACCAGATCTCAAATGTTGCCCTGGATATAATGCATAATGGGAAGAAATGCATGAAGAAAAGTCTTTGTATTATTGGAAATTAACAAAATAATATTACTTATAAAATCAAAAGTAATTTGAATTTTTTTTTGCAAATAAACAAAGCAGGTAAAACATGCATGCTTTCTAAACACAAGGTTTCTCTCCTCTAATAACTCATGCCATGTATATAGCACTTGATCATCCCCCAAATTTTTTTTTATTTATTTATTTTTTTAAATCCCTTGCTGGTGGAGAGGAGCGTAAAATTCTGGGGTTGTATCCCTATTCTTTCAATGTATGATAGCCAGGGCCCACAAGCTTAATATCAATGGAGGGACAAGACAATGGACTGTACTTAAAGAGTGCACTCACTGCTGCTGACCCATAAATCTGATTTATTCAACATGACTGAGTTCACTATCTGGTGGCCTTAATGTGCAAGTGCAAGAAGTACAATAATACTATGTTTGACGTTTTCAGATATTGTCAAACTAGTTAAACTTTTGTCTCATAACAGTTTCCTTCATTTAATGCCTGGGCTAAGTATAGCACACAAAGATAATAATGAAGTCTCTAAAGAAACACATTTCTTATTTTGTTCTACAAACTATTTGTAAAGGTTTTACCTGGTCTTTTGCAAAAAGGTCACTAAATACGTTAATAAATATGTTATTAAATATGTTAAGTGTGTTTAGTTAGTCTTGTACATGCCATAAGCCATGCCAGACAGTGAACTGCACTACTTCTCAAACCACCCAGTGTACAACCCACATGACAAATAAACTTTACCTTGACTGCCGATTTTGAAAAGTATAGATTATGCTTAAATGGTGCTCAATTTATATGTGGACATAGTTAGAATAAATTAAGAGATCTCGACACAGCATGGATAGATGTTTGTAAAGTTCTTTTAAAAATCAACTCTAAAATAACAAATAGAAAAATCGAAATAAGCTTTCTTTTTCAAAAAATGTAAAACACAAATGTGAAAATCTAATGTTTATCGTGGGGGTTTCATGAACCTTTACAGCCCGGTACTACCAAGCTACCAAGGAGGAACTAACTGAAGTCATTGGAGATTTATATCAAATAAATGACCCAAACATGACGTGTCTTGTTATGGGTCTGAGAGCACTTACCGTGCACTCTCACTTTTGCGGCTCATGCACTGATGGAGGAAGAGGTAGTCCTGTGGAGCGCTGTTTGACAGAGGACCATGGGAGTGTCGTACAGGTATGTCGAAAGTGAACAGCATTGGCTGACTGGAATGGGCGGGCACAGACGTTTTGCGTTCCCCTATTAGAGGAGCCAAAGAGCTGCTGAGATCATTAGCCAAGGAGCGGGAAATGTTTGATGATCTTTCATCTGTAAGAAGAAACAAGAAAAACAAACTTTCAGGAATGTGAGCTAGAGCAGCAAAGGAATCTGAATTGCTTTCGTTTTTGCTTCCAACTTAAAAAAGCATTTAAGTAATGTTACATAAGACCTGGTCATGAGTTGTCTGAATGATGAATAGAAGTTCATCTTGGATTCGGGGAATATACAACTTTAGTAGTTTCGTGCAAATGAGGATGTTTGTGTGGTATTTCCCCAAGTTTGCAAAAAGTACCAGTAAATGTAAATGTACTGTCCATTTCACACAAGACTTGACTGGTCTGTTTCTCACGTCATCACAAAGATATGTGAACATCATAGCCTTTGCTTTGGGCTGTTTTTGTGACATCGTTGATTTGTACTGCAGAAGTTTGCCAAAGAAAAATCTCAGGCCTGTTAACCGAAAATAGACCAGGCGATGAGCCAAAATTAGGAAGTGCATTTGACCCTCCTCCGCCTACTGCCACCCCAATCTGCCCCTGTGAAGGGCAGAGAGCAAAAGGGGAGAGAGAAAGACACAAGCAGAGTGGGTGGAAAAGCTGCTCTTTTCTGTTGCGCTTCCTTGCTTTCCGAACATCTTGGGATTTGATAGGCACATTACACTACGAGCGCTGTCTGTTCTAAAGAAGACCTAGCTGTTTATTATACATTTGGAAAAACTCGGATTAGATCCTCTTGACCTACAAAGGCTTCATTCTAACCACGACTAATCTGGAACAACCTAGAAAAGAATGTCAAACATGTATCATGACAATTTGAGGGACTTCAAAAGAATATTGAATTTCATGTTTTTAAACTCAGCCAATGTATGGCTCATAACTAGTGCACAAGCTTAAAGATGCATAATAAAAAAGGGAAAAAATGCAAAGTATACATGAACAGGGGTGTAGGGATGCTTGGAAATCTTAAATAAAAACACTATTTATGTCTAAGCAGGGCAATGTGTCTCCAAAATGTTTTTTTTTAACCGGTGACAACAGCTATCAAACTGCCCTTCTGCAACAATCGAAATCTTACACATATTGAAAGATTATTGAGAAGCTGGATTTCAGATTTAAAAATAACACAAATACAAATGGTTGAAAGAATCTGTGTACTAGTTCAACTAGTTCTCTGCATGTAGTTTACATGTTATGAGCATTGTTTCTTCTAGCAAAAGCATTGTATTGCACCTCACAATTGTTAATGGTGAGTGGAGGTGCATTACAAGGTCATAAAGGGTTCACTGAGACACATCTCAACACTTTTGAGGCTATTTTTTATTCTACTGAAGGTACACAATTTAAGATTTTTAACCACTCTAACAAGAGTATGTTCACACATTGAAATGTTGACCATTATCTAAACACCTTCCTGAATTTGATTTGCAAATAGGAGCCCTCTAAGCAAATCTTTTGGCGTAACAATCGACAATCATTGTGACCTTTCATTACATAGTATAGAACTACCGATGTAGAAAATGACCTTTAAGGTACACTTTGCTGGAGTATAAATGGCCACTAATGTGCCCTGAAAATTCTGTTAAACTGACTTTGTTTCGAGTCTATTTGGCCATTTTCTGTAGCGTTATATTAAAACTGGACACCTCAACTTATACCTTAAAATGTTAAAACTCTTGTTTTATACATTAAGATACAAAACAACCAAACAGTACTTTCTTGCGAAATACAAATATTTATTACAAATTTCAAGGTTTTGGTAACACAGGCAGTTTAGATAATGACATTGTAACAGTTTTAACAAATTTTGAGCCTTATTTTATTTCTGTTCAGATTATTTTTTATTTTAATCTAGCTAATTATACGATCAAGATATTACTGTTTACTGGAGTGAAAATACCTTATAGTATCATTTGTAATAAAAATCATATTTGTGTTAATACCAATTTACCAGTGCTTGTAAATAACTGCTTTTCATTCACTGCACATTTTACAATGTTTACTTGTTACAGTCGAAATTTGACATTTGGTTTTACTATTTTCTCACCATTCCATTTAGGTTCATACAATAAACACCAACACCAAATCTATTATGTTTTTGATATGTTCGAACAACATTAACACTCCAAAATATAAATCTGACAGTTTGCTGTTAAAGAGTTGCAATAAACAACAGCAAAAAAACAAACAAAAAAAATCCTTAGAATTACTTATGGTGTTGATAAGCTAACATTTTCAGCTACTTTTGTGATAAAGAATAGTACAGAAATGTATGACATTATGTCCTTAATATAAATAGATTTTTCATTAGACTGAGCATTTCACTAATAAACATGTTTTATGCTACACACAACTCTGACCTAAATATTAATTGATAAACACTAAACTCAAAAATTCTCTAGACACAACCTCGGGTTAACAGGCCTATTACAAATTTTCAGATCTCCTTTGATCATCGATCCCCAATGTCCACTGTGACAGAGGCAGCTACATGAAAAGTACTCAGTACAAAGGATGGAAGTAAAGTTGTGTCACAAATAAGGTCACATTGCTGCCTGGGGCAAAGGGAGCGATGTACAGACAGGGAAGATAGACGATCACCCTTCTTCCGGTCTTCAAAACAAGCGAACATGAGCAGGCCAGGCTGAGCCAGGGCTCTGCAGGTCTTCAATTAGCTCATTGTTTCGCACAAGTCTGAAGCTCCGAAGGCTACAATGGACATCACTCCTCCGAAGGCTTCAGAGAGTTCTGTGCATGTGCTCAACCATGAAGGGGAGCTCTGAGTCTACTTACTGCCATTTCAGTATTGATCTGGTGAATTTGAGCACTCAGTGACCCTTCTTGCAAGAGAGGTGGGGGGAGCTATTAAGATGGTTTGCATCTGTCATGCAATACACACTAATGCAATGAGGTACTTTACTGCAGGGAAAGGCACAGAGATGCCTCACGTTTGATTATATTGAAGCTAATGGCAAATGGAATAACAAGGATTTAGGGGATTCGTTTCTGGATGGAATTAGGAGTGAAAGGCTTCTGTTATTCATCGACTCATGATCTCCAAAAAACACATTGGCTTTTAAATTTCAAATGATAATATATGTTCACATGCTAGGCTATTGGAATACTACACATAGGGTAATTCCATAGCAAGAAAAAAAATTAATCCATGCAAACTAATTAAACGCAGACAATTCTGTTTTATTTTATGCAATCTTATATTTAATGTAAATAAAACTTTTTAGGGTAGAGATTACTTTTTAAACTAGTTAATTTGGAATATTAGAGGAGAATAAATGGGTTACTTACTAAATATTTGTACAAAAATGACTGTCATGAAATATACCAGAAGGTAACGTGTGACCGCAATTACAGGAAGTTGATAAACAAACAGCTCAATTGTGCAAAGCCATACTATTCAAGCTCTTTTTTGTGAAAGCATGTCTGCATCGTAGGAAACGATTAAAACTTCTTTATCCCCTGACCCTTCACAAAACTGAGAAATGAGCCAATACTGATAGCATAGTGACATGCGTGATGCTGAAAATAAGTCCAACACACTATGTATGAACTTGATTCACATGAACTGTATACACAAAGTAAAAGTCAGTTATGTTCCTAATAGCTGTTATGTATGTTGGTTTTGAAAAAGTGGAAGTCTCATCTTCCTTGTAACACCCCCACAAGTAATCAATGACTGATGTGTCAAGAGACTTAACTTCAGTAATAATGTTACTGAAATTATTAGTATAAAAAGAAGTTTAAAAAAAATAACGTTTCGTTACAAATTCTTTATGCTTAAGAAAGGAAAATATCCCTGAAAAACAACAGCCATGTGAAAACACAAAGAGAAGCACTAAACCTCAAAATGGATAAAAAAACATCATGACAAACAAAACAAGGAGATTCTTAATGGCTGAAAGCAAACATTATGATAAATGACATTGATTCCTCCTGAAATGATAGCCTGACAGCTGATTACATTAAATACCATCATCTCAGCTTTTCTGTGTTATCAATTCCCATTATTCAATGTATTTAGCCCATATTCATTTTTTCTATTTTGCCCTTTTATGCACAGATTTGATGTGAGTCTTTGGTTTACCGATATATATATATATATATATATATATATATATATATATATATATATATATATATATATATATATATACATAGTACTTTTCTTATAGTAAACATATAACATTACTGAACGCATCTTCACAAGTACTGAACTTACAGACTGTAACACATGTCAACTTCATATCTGGAAATAGGAGGACCCTGAAGCAGATACAATTTTACATCATTTTGTATTGTTGGAGAACCAGGTTTGTCTACAAGCTCATCTTTCATCAAGCATCAAGGGTTTTTGCATACATGCTAAGGATAAACAGGACATTAATTTTAACATTCCAAAATGAATAATACAAATGGCTGACACTAGCAACTTGGCTGGTCTCTGGGATTTCCTGAGCCTGGTTTGATATGAGACCATACATTGAATCTATAGCACCACAGATTTTGGCTGATGATCACTCTGGTGATCCACCATCAGGAGGCAACTTGTGCTGAGCCTGTCATCTTAAAGTTTTTTCTCCATTACTAGTGCTCAATAGACTTTTTTTTGGTTCATTAACATGTTTTATATCCAGATACTTAAACATGACAAGACAATTCGCACCTAAATTTGGATTTGATCTATCCACTACCCACTAGCCCAATCAAGATCTTTTGTTAAAATAGAAAGTATAAAGAAGAATGTTAAATGTTTCCAAGCATGTTAAAATAACTACCTCTAAACAACTTACAAACTACAAACTAATCCCTTTGCTCCCATTGCATTCATTCATCTGATTTGTTTTTCTAATTGCTGTCACTAACCTCATAAAAACTTCCACCGAGGATACAGCAGGTGGCAGATCTTGTGGGGCTAAAGTCATTTCAGTTTGCAGAAGCATTGAAATGTTTTTAGAAATGATTACATTACGATACAAGAAGTTTCTAAGGAAAAACTCATACAGGAGGATGGTTGGAAGTAGACGGAAAATACAGTAGCTTGCCAGGCAAAAGGGGAGATTTGGTAGATATGCAAGACTAAATTACTGCAAGATTCATAGAACCACCACAAAATGAAAATAGCAAATTCGTAATCCTATCTATGAATTCTAAGAAGTAGTAGAAGATAAGCAATTAAAGGAAATCTCCTCATCTGAACAGTGTCACGCTGTGTTTCACTGAGAAGGCAATCACAATTTAATTCAATTAGCTTTTAGGAGTCTTAAATTAGTAGCTTAACTGTCGAGAGAGGGACAAGAAGGCCTTTATCTTTATCTTATGTTGCCTGGCTACAAAAGTCACCCAAGGACAAAACATAATGTGATATACATTGAACGCAAAATGAGTTACAACCATCCAGTGATGTTCAATTCACAAGGTCTGAGGAACGCAGAGTGGGAAAAAAACTAAAACATCAGAGAACCAGGATGCATTTCTGTAAAAACTAAAATAGAATGCAAAAAAAATTAAATAAGCATTTGTTGAGACATGATTGAGCAAGAAACTAGGAAAAATAACCCAGTTGTACACTTTGTTAGTTAAAAGTGAAAAGCCCTTTCTCTGATGCACTAAGAGAGAGGGAGATGGTACTTAAGGAAAATTGCCTTCAGGGGTTGAGGCCATGCTCCAGAAAATTAACTTCAGATATGACTTCTCCTGAACCTAGGGCCAGACAAGACAAGCTGCTGTTGTCTCTCGGGTCCCATGAACACTCAGACAACAATACATCAAGTCCCATATGGGATGCCAGTAACCATTTGCATTCCTTAAATCGGGAGAATCCATTTTCCCTAATGAGATTGACGTCAGGCCATAATAGCATCTCTGGTCATTTTAGGGTTACTCTCCTGCATAATGACACGGCTTACAAGGGAGGAACAATACTGATGGTGTTATGCTAACTCTTCTGCATTATAGTAGTCTTGAGTGCATAACAGTTCTCACTAAATGTTTGCTCCAAGGTGGTCTGCTTTTTTATTGCAGCTGACTTTCTCTAAAAAAATTCTTAAAATCAGAAAAAATATAGGTTTCTTTTGGGATTTTATTCTTTGAATTGACCGTAAGCATCGAATGAAAAGTGGATGTTGATTTTTATTAACCGATTTCTTGCTCTTCATGGTTGTACATCTTATAAAAAGCAAAAGATACATTTATGGTACATCTGTGTGTCAACATTTTCAGAGATCTCTATCAGATCCTCAATATTCCTTCTCAGTGAATATCCCTGGCTTGTGAAATTAACTTCTTACACTTCCCAAAAAAATCTAACTGACAATCAGGTAGTATGTTTAAAAAAAACCCTCAAAATAGAAATCATCCATGCTAAACTGTTTTGCACAGTTATAGACAAGACTCTGAACTACAAAATGCCAAAATTTGAACTCTCTAACTCAAACGCTTTACCACAACCACAAGGCCAAACTATTGTAAATACACTATTTGTTTTTTGATTTCTTGGGTCATGTAAATACGATTGATATTTTCCGCAAAAAAAAGTTTTTCTGTCATGTTGAAAGTCTTTTTTGGACTCCTTCTAGACCACACTCTAATTTAACTCACATCTATGCGAAGCACTAAACAAATAATCTTGCTATTTAATGGAAAAAAAGATTTTGGTAAGCTCATCCTCTCACCTTACCAATCTGGTGCTTGTACTCTTGTCACATGATGCCCTTTCACAGATAAAAGTTGAATTCAGCTAAACTTTTTATTGGAGTGAAATCTGGAAATGCAACACAACACAAGCTCCTGAACTTCTAGTTTTGCATCATCGCATGCGATCCCGTTCAAGTGCTTTGAATTCTTTGACTGAACCATCAGCCAAAAAGTACCTGTACACCTCACTTAAGTTAGAACAATAATTTAGTAAAAAGCTAAAATTTATTTTAGAACATCTCTTTGCATAAAACAATCTGGTAAATGAATAAATATACAAACGAAAAAAGGTCAATATACATTACAAAAGACACTCACAAACCATATTTAACACAGTTTTAGCCATTAGCAGCATTAAATTATTATTCTCTACATCATTTTCTGTAGTAACAAAAACAGTCTACTTTCAGTATTCTGACCCTGTCATGGTGAGAACTTCTATCAAATGTCTCCTCATCAAAACAAGAAAAAAAGTAATATGTTCATATTCATATGAAATGCAACAGATTTTATGTTGATTTGTTAAAAATATGTTTTGTGAGAAATTGGACCAACGATTAGATGAGATATTATTGTGGGAGTTGTAGTTTTCTGTCCCAAAGCTCCTTTCATGGAAAATCAATGTACTGTATGAAAACTGACTTCCAAAAAGTCATTGTAATAGTCGAAGTAATTGATGAGACACAAACATTGTTATACCATAACAGTAACCTACTAGCAAAACATTTCTAGCCACCCACACACCCTCACACATGCTCACATTAAGTCAGGAACTGTAAGAGTTATCGTTTAGAGCAAAAACAGCTCCAAGTTTGTCCATATGGCCTGTCAGCTGGACTCTAACATATGGCAGGACTGGCACGGACCATCTTAAGCAAGATGTTCCGGACTGAAAAAACAACTAACAACAAACATCTATCATACATTCTCTAACTAAACCTCAAGCAGAACAGTACTATTCAACGTGTGCCGGGAATATTAGAGTATAGAGAGAGAAACAAACCATCAATTCGACTCAGCAGCTCCGACTAATCGATTGGCAGGCCAGCCATGCTTGTCAGGCTCCATCAATCATCTGCTTTAGGAGCGTATGCTAGCTCTCTGGCAAAAGCAAGGTTTGGATTTAGAAACACAGAGCGGATGTTGTCACAGAGTACACTTCCAGCTCTGAGCCTCCTATGCTAAACAATTCTAACAAGTACTATCAATGGTGGCACATGCTGCTAGTTTTGAACTAACACTTATTTCAACATACACAATGTTAAACACAAGCTTCTTTCTACTCTGTTAGCTGCATGTGTCTTGGCCAACAACAAGCCTGCAGAAATGTTTTTATTAAAATAATAGTAAATAATTTTATTAATTCTTGCCAATACATTTAAGATCAGTTATATTGATTACTTTACTCATCATTCTATGTGACAACACTAGCTGACCCCATATAACTTCAAAGTCTCAGATGATGTTTTTTTAAATATGCGGTATGCCAACAAGCCAAACCCAAAAATGATTTGATTAAGAAAAGCTACGGTTGCTGAGAGCCCAAATATATTGTAACTTAAAAGAAATATGTAAACCGAAAAAAACCCCACAAACAAATAAACAAAGCTTAACAACATGTGATCTATAAATCATCACATCAATTTAAAAATAATAAACATACAACATGTTCTTACACCACAAACAAAAATATAATTGACACAGTGTCAGTCCCCCCCCCACCCCCCCACCCCAAAAAAAACAAAACAAAAAATGAACAAGCTGCAAGAATGAGCAGTCTCTTCCAATAAGCTGTAGGAACATACAGTTCCTTGTTTTATTTGTTGTTGTTTCTTAATAAGTTAAAATTTGCACCACGTTTGGCCAGTACTGGCCCCCATGCAAATCAAGTTTAAGTTTATGGCCAGAGATATAAAGTAGACACGCAGACACTAGTAGAGAGAAAATATGAATTTCTCTAAATTCACAAATCATCTGGAACTGGGAAGCTAATTCAAGTGTAGAACTGTAGATGAGACTGTTCCAAAAAGTGAAGCCAATAACCCACCCTCATTCTGATCACATGGCGTTTTTAGCAGAACGACCTAGCAACTCTATTAAACACACATAAAAGCACAAACACTGGGAGATTCCTGAGGAGTAAAGCTGGAGCTCAGTGGGAGCAAATGCTCAGGCCTGAGTGGGAAAGAACCGACTGTTCTGCCATCTCAACACCTGCTGTAACATCTTTAGATCGGAAGATCCATTTCCAGCAAAACAGCAGGATTTCCACAAAAACAAGCCCACCTGACAACTGAACAAAATAAACCAGAGTGATTCAAGTTGAAGCTTTGGAGCAGATCGATGGTGCAATGAGAGGAATAATCAGAAATGATGCAAGAGCGAGTATGCAAGAACAGTCAATAACCGGCCATCACACCAGTGTATGGAGCAAGAATTCAATGTCCTGCTGCCCAATTTTTAAGGCAGAACCCTACACGGATTCATTTGCTTCTATAATAACCATTGCTTGAATTTCAAAATGTTGTGTTGGATTCATTTGTCCATGATTCTGAACAAAAATATGTCAGTAAGAAAGATTTTTAACGACCTGCATGTTTAAATAACAACGAGTTCCTGTATACCCTCCTAATAGATTTTTGTTACAAATTTTAAGCTGCACTCTTGCTCGCACCCCAGAGAAATCTTGAAGTAAACACAACAAAGTCCTGCTGGTTTGGTAAAAATTGCCACAACTAACAACTGTGAATGGACTAGAGGAAAAAAAACAAAGACTGGAATAAGAACAGCAATCCATATCTCAAGAAATATGTAGGATCTGTGTAAAGCTATGGATTTCCAAATTCAGTTTTTACATCGCAAAGGCAAAAATGCAAATCTTGGATTTTTATTTTAACCTAATTCCCTCAAGTTCACAATATATGAAACTGAAGTAGTAGATTGAAAAAAAAGTTTTTATTTTTGTTGGTTTGTTTGTTGTATTGCATACACTTGTGTGAGGATGGGAAGACTTTGTGCGAGGATGGGAAGACTGACAAAAAAAAGAGACAAATATTTAGATGTTTTACTCAAGAAAATTACAAAATTACAAAATTTGATTTATATAAAATGCATACAAACATGTATAAACTTTAACATTGTATACTATGAATGCACTGTTTTAAAAAATACTTTGAAAAATACTTGAGATATCCATGAGATATGCAGATTAATCAAAAACAGGGATTAAAACAGTGGATACTCTTGGAATTACAGCCAAAGGGGTTACGATACTATTAACAGAATTACCATCATGTCTTAAAACCATTGATTTTTCTGCTGATTTAGGCTACAATTATAATAGCAACCCTAATAGTCTGACTGCTCTATTCCTTAATATTTCTAAATTCTCCCACATTAATAAAAGCTACATTTTCAGTTCAAAAAGATTTGGTAGCTCCAAATTTGCATTTTTGCGCTTGCAAGAGATGCAGGAGTGGCATTTATCCCATCAAAATATCCATAATTTCTAATAATTGAGTAGACCTAATTAAACATCTGGAGCACTCTGCTTCTTCAATTCTTCTACCTGCCAATTGTCAAAGTCTTCTTTTATCCCAAAAGTCCTCTAATAAAGTGTGAGCATAAAAACAGGCTGGTGTTGTGACCAATTTAAGATCTAGATTTCTACCAAGACTGATCCCTCAGCAAGAACGAACTTCAGAAAACCAGCTCAAGCCATGAAAGACCTATTGAGACAACAGACTACTAAAAAAGGAAGTGTTTATGAAGAGATGGCTGATGCCACACACAGTGTGTTTGACTGAGCATAAGCTGTGAATGAAAGGTAAACAGCCTAAAATACCCGAGTAGAGTCGACATTAAGAGCCTTTAATGGAGGGATGTCACTGTGTGAGGGACTGTAAAGAAAGAATTTAAATACACTCTTTCAATGCTACTACTTCTACAACATTTGAGTGATTTCTTTTTTGTCAATAATTTTGTTTACAGTCCTTAATCGGTGTCTCTGTGTATTATGAAATCTACCTTTTAGCTTCCTCTTTCTCAATTTTACAAACACATGGACACAAAAGAAACGAGAGACATTAACATTAACTTAATGCCCCCTTTCTTTAAATAATTTCCCAAACCTAAACATTTTAACATTTACATTTATTTCAATGTCAACGTGAGAAAATTGCACATATTTATATGTTATTATTTTAAAAGAATTAATTTAGATGATTTTGAAATACTTCTGATTTTGAACTATTTCTGTACATGACCTAATTAATGGAGATTTTAAACACATGGGTAGTGCAACTGATAAGTAACTGGTGATACAACTTATTGTAGGACTTAGAGTAAGTGATTAGTTATTTTCTGAAATAATTCATTTAAATCAAATGTTGGTCATTTGAACATGACACCAAACAAAACACCATCATATGTTTTCCTAAGATTCACAACAGTAAACAAAAGCCATGCTATGTCTAAGCTTTCCCTTCTTCACTTAATAACAGAAAAAATCTGTTACTGTAATACAGTAATATGTTTTAAATATATTAAAATAGGATGCATTCTTCTGTATTTAAACATATTCACATTATTAACCATTAAGCATGGCTCTGCACACGATAACAGCATAAAGAGAATGAAAAGTGTGATTGATGTAGTCTCAGCTGCTTCCATTTTCATTTCACTCTCTCTTCATCCAGTCCACCATAGCCAAGACAGATTAACATAAAGATCTACGAGCGCACCGTCCACCACCCACCACCCACCTCTCTCCATTTATTCACCAGTGACATAAATGTGATAACTGTGCTATTCCTGAAGGCATGATCTCATCAGACATTAAAATCATTGATCAAAGTAAAATTCCTGAGAACACCGACTCTGCTAACACTTGACCACTGGTTAAAGATTTAAGGGGCAACATTCCCCATACCGTCTTGATTCTAAATTTTGGTATTCTACATTCTACATTACATTCTAGTAACAGCATGATTCAGCATGACAGAAAGACTTACAGAAGAGAGCGCTCTCAAGTATGCTAGCTTTCTTTCTGACCGATCGTTGAGCTCATTAACTGACCAAATCTCAACAGGATGACTTTTTTTATTAGTTTCAATCATAACATGTTTAAGGCTGGCTTGACTCGCCTCACGTTTAGATCCGTATCCAAATGCTTATGAAAAATGTATGGCTACCGGGTACAGAACACTGTGGAAAAGCTTCTAAAAGCACAACAGTTGAGCAGTACCATTATTTCAGCCATTAACAGCTCTGTTCAAGAGCGGCATAATATTGCTGATCGTAGCGATACAAACAAATTACTTGGAGTAGAGTAACAGATGAAAGGTATTGTTTGTTTTAACATTGATGTGCCTCCTCTCCTTCAATCACAAACCAGTTTCCCTCACGGTGATGCAAGCTCTGAACACATTCAATAAAAAGATTTGGCTGAATGGTAATTCATTTAGGTGACTCAGAATCAGAGCTTATTTTAAAGGCTATAGCTAGACAGACAAATACTTTTGGATTTAAAACTCATAAATCATAATAATTGTAATAATTGTTATATCTTATACTCATAATCATTATTTGGTTACATTGTCAAAACCACTAAAGTACACACTTTTCCCCATGTCTGACATTCATTCTATTTACTATCCATCCACCCTGCCAAGTTTTGAGCATAAAAACCATGTGACTGCAAGCAACCTATTGCGTCAAAGCAGAATTCCACAAAGTGTGATCCTTCTAATTTAGATTTAAAGAATTCTTGATTCAATATTTCTTTCTGGACTATGCTAATATTTAATCTTTTGTAGGTCTCAATTTAACTTTGCAATTTTAATTGTATTAATTATCGTTTGTTTATCCAATGGCACATGCTTTTTTTAGATTTATCAATCTTAAGTGCCCTGTAAAAGGCTGGCAAAGCTGATGTGCTGTGCTGGATTCAGGGATAGCCAACACCAAACGCCATCAGCAATCCGACCCCACAGCAGAGTGGCGTCTCACTGTTCCAACTCCGATCAATAGCACTGAAGGACGTTCTGTCTGTGTGTGGCCGGGAGGGGCCATCCTCATTCTGCACGGGTATGGGCTTGCCCTTGTCTAACCTTGGTGTCTGTCCCAGGAGCAGCTTGCCCCGTCTCATCACCCACCATCCCCAAAACAAAACCCCGCCAGACAGACAGATCATAGCATCGATACCACGCTCAGAGGACCATCCCCCACTGTGGTACATATAAAAACACACTAGCATTGACTTCAGCTGTGTTTACACAGATCAAAAACTCTTCTTCACAAGGTGAACCTAAATCTGCCCCTACATTTTGACATGCTTCTAAGGTACAAAGTCATTCTTTACAGATGAAATGAAATAAAATTGATTCAGACAAAACCATCTGTCACTGTTCTCTGCTTCATTTTGGAGGTAAAAAGCGACAAAACATTAGGCTTTCGATTAACCGTATACAGACCAAGAAATGGTCGAAGTCATGTTCTCCTTGTGTTTGTTTTTATTCTGGTTGCTAATTTTTTCCCAATGTGTATGAATTCAAAAATGAATATGTCAATTTTCTTTGCCTCGCACAACATAAAAACATGATAAGTTATTTGTATTGTCCACAAATTAGGCTTATGCTTAAATTAAAGTTATCCTTTAGAAAGCCCTGACTTACCTGTTAGCAGCATCACAAAGCATCCTATGTTTGTTAAAAAAATTGCATATGTTCTGTTTCCGTTACTTCCATGTAACAAATGACCTACAGCTGATGTCTGGTTGCATGTGTAAAATGAGACCACGAGCCAATCAAGGGCTGAGATACACGAACTGTGGGACTTATATAATTTGTATTCTTACAACCCTTTCAATTTACACGTTTAAATATTATACCCCCTTCCGATTAGATGTGCATAACATTTTACTAAATTAGTTTTTTTTCAGTGTTTCCTAAAAAATAGCAGAAACAGCTAAAGACTTCCAGAAGCCAAAAGAATACTCTGAACATAATACTCACATTAGGTCAGTAGTTGCTTTTTATACGCCTCTCAAAAATAAATTAATTTCAGCAATTCTAGTTTCTTAACAATAACGTTTATACTTCAAAGTGTTCTATAACTTTGTGTTCCTACTCTTTCATAAATATTCATAAATTTCCAGTTGAATGGGTGTACCTTGACCCAAAAATTTTCAGTAGTCTTTGAAACACAGATATTCTACAATCAAATTTCCTTTTCATGTTGCATGATGGAATGATGCTCTCTGCTCTTACACGTATGTGTCAAACACAGTCCATCATTACAATAAACCAGTCAACTGTTTTGAGTAGCGTTTTCTATGAAGTAAATTACTTAGTTGAATAATTTGACTGTTATTTGCCATTAATCAGTGTTCACACCATTGATCATTTATCAGTGGCATTAATAAGGGGTTCATGCACAACAAAGTTCATGTGAATGTTTAAATGAACCATAAGCAGTAAACTTGTGTTTAAAAAAAACTGTCAAATAACAGATTTTTTTACTGAATAAAAAAAGTTTTTGAACAGAAGTAGGAAAAACCACCCAAAAATCCCCAAATTGTCTGAGAGAAAAAATTGTAAAGATTGAATGAAGCTTGTCATGTTTTACCCTGAACAGTAAGAACAGATTAGGAATGAAAGATAAATTGTGTTGTGTCGGCTCCTGCACGAACGTCTTACTCAACGTTAGTCACTCAAGCTTATGAGTCAACGTACACCGAAGAGAAAGAGCGAGACGAAAGAGACAGGCGTTCGGCAGACAGATAAGACTCATGTCAGACGTCTGTGCTCAGTCACTGTTTTGGCTACAAGGGCACAGATTTAACCTCAACAGTCACTGAATGATGACTGACGAAAAAAATGACTAAGTAACCAGCCAGCACAGAAATTCTGTCTAGGGAATTCCAAATCATGCCAAAATATAGTACATTTGATACTGAACAAGAATTAAAAAAAAAAAAAAAAAAAAAAAAAAAAAAAAAAAAGAACTCGCTTCCATTCATCTAATATTTACAGTAAAAGTGTTTTTATTTTACATATATCATTGTTATTTTACAAATACAACAAAAAAAATCCCTATCCTTTTACTGCTTCTTGTCATTTGTAAATATAATTTTAAAATAATGGAACAATATATTGTTTACAACTACATATGTGATTTAGAAAATAAATTTCTTTTATCATAACTACCAACATCAGAAAGCAGCAAAAAAGACAAGATTTTATATTTTTATATAACACATTCATTCATTCATCTTCATGTCGGCTTTAATCCCTTTCGGGGTCGCCACAGCGGAATGAACCACCAACTCACTGGCATATGTTTTACGCAGCGGATGCCCTTCCCTGCCGCAACCCATCGCTGGGAAATATATAACACATATTATAATTAATTTATTTTTGTTATAAAAATTAAAAGAGCTGAAATAGTGCAACAGTTATTATAAGGAGTAGAGTATTGTTAAAAATGGTCAAATGATTATAATCTATAAATATATATAATTATATAAAAATATGTATTAAAATATAAAAGTCATACAAAATAGAACACATTGTGCCAAAACATTAAAAAAAGTAACAGTATTACATTATACAAAAAACATTTAAATTGTAAGAAACAAGCATTTTTAAATTGTATAAAAATCTACAGTATTTTTTCTTAAAGGTTCGATAGCCAAACGTCACAATTTGATTTGATTTAATTTCCTTTCATCTTGGCTTCTGTGAAACTTTTCTGTCATGTGACATGCAGTCATCCCCTTCATGCACGTCAAAACCAGCAAGTACACACAGAATCAAAGTGTGTGCGTGTGTGTGTGTTTGCACTTTTCCTTGTCTCCCAAACTCCCCATCACATGAGCGATGAAGATCCTCAGAGACAGTCAGAGGATACCTCATCATTCCTCGTGCTCCCTGCACAACCGGAAACTCACTTTAGGGAAAGAAAGGCTTTCAAGTAGTGTTTATCAGACGAGCCACATGCAGGCTCACTACCAGTACACTGTGTGCCTGTGTTCCCCTGAGAAGTGCTTCTGTTTTAAATCAGCCCTTGCTGTTTTGCCAGAGGAGCCAAACAGACATCAGATGCTTTCGTTGATTAGGACACAAAAGAATATTGGCTGCCTTAGGACTTTATTTCAATATCTATGAAAGGTAGGTGAGTTTTGGAAGTAAAAAAATAAAAAATGAAGACAAATTCTTAGAGGTCTGAGGATTTCTGCCAAGATCCCACATGACTTCCTCTTCCACAGACATCCATCTCTTTCGTTAATTAAGTGAAAACATACGTACCTCAGAGGGGGAAACTACAGTGTTGTAGCAAAGTCAGGGTGTTCAGCATTTTTATGTGAGGAGTCTTTTACACAAATGTGTTTTTACACAAATGTTTTTGGCTAATTTATATCTTAAACCTAGCAATAATGTTGAATGATTAGTTAGTAAAACAAATAGAGCCAGAAAGGACTCCATTCCAGCTCCGCCTCTGAAATAATCTGGTGTTTAAAGAACATGATCAAAACTGAGCTTCTTCAATTCTTTTGCAGACATTAACAGGTGTGGGGCTAGTTAGCCTCCAAAACTTAAGATTTTTTAAGACTGCTCAGACTGAAATTCAAGAACAAACTTAAATTTAAAATTTTTAAAAAGCGATTTCAATGGAAAATATAAAAAAAATATTTCATAATATAAAAACTTTACAGGGTAGCAGCAGATAAAAAAAAAACTTTAGCAAAATACACAAAATTGTTCCCATTGGAAAAAATAAACCTTTACTGTGAAATCACAACCAGAGTGGAACACTAAATATAATTTCTTTAAAATGATTACATTAAAAAGGCAACATTTAAAAAAACATTTGTCTCATTATTTGTCTAATAAAAGTTGCAAATGACTAAAAACATGGAAAAAATCCAGTTTGTCTATTTTCACATTATTTCCTCTCAGTATCTGGAAATTCTACCCTCACGTGTTACAGAATCAAAACAAAAAGACATCTCTCTTGTAAACCCACTTTTCCAGATAAAAGGTGAAACTCCTAGCTTTAAAAGCACATGTTTTGATTTTTAAGATGCTTAAACCATCTCCATTTCTTTCTTAATTTCTTTAGCAGTGTTCTGATGCTTTTTCCTTCACTAAAAGAAACCCAAGTCCTCCTCGTTTCAGCCTGCAGTGAGATGATGATGACGTTATCAACATCATGTTCAGGAGCATGTGCGAGACATCATGAAGACCTCCTCCTGCACTAAAACAGCAAAGATACAACAACATGCTTCAGCCTGGGGAAGGGTCGGCTTCTTGTGAAGCGAGGCTCTGCGGCTAGACACATTTTGATGCAGAATATGTCATAAATAATCTTATAGTATTTCACCTATGTTATAAAAGATTTATAGAGAGGGAAAGAGAGAAGATCTGTGTCTAGTTTAACACTTATTTTTTCACAACAGAAGATAAGTCTGACTGCTAAATGCTGTTTAGTTTTGGTTTAACACAAAATAAAATTTCCATCTCAAAAAAACTGCATAAGAAAACTATTGTGTCAACAGCGCAGTTGAGCCAATCAGAATCGAGAGAAGCAGAAACATCCTGTATCTCTTGTGTTAGGCTGAAAAAAAAATCCCTAAAACACAAAGGTCTCATTTCCTTTGAAATGTATAACATTTACCCCTCTTAAGAATAAACACACGCACAGAGCCTACAATGACGATGCCTTGACAAGAACAAAACAAAAAGGGAAAAAAGGAAATCAATAAACCTTTCAGACACTGCTCCATTTGGCAGGACCGACCCAGCTCAACTTTCTCAAATGACAAATGAAAGAGGTGTTGGAGGGGACAAAGGAAAGCAGTGCAAAATGCTCTCTGATTACTCCTGGTGGTATTCTCATGTCAGCTCAGACAAATGGAGCACACTTATACTAATAACACCATCTTATGTGACAATTAACACACAGGTTAGCAATAATGCAGCATAGTTTTCTACTGACATGGCTGACAGTGTCCAAAAGTTGGTTTCTTTGTTTTGGGGACACAATAATTGTTACTTTGAATCCCATTTCAAATCTATGATATCTAAACCAAGCAAAATGATGTAAAAAAAAATTGTATTTACTGGGGTTCTCTTACCGTGGCTGTTATCGTCTGACTGATTGAATCCGCAAAGTTGGCAGATGGAGCGCACCCAGCGGTTCATCTCCTCCTCAGTTTCAGCCACCAGATAAAAAGTCCTCTCGGCTGTTTTGATGTCGAAGACAAAGCTGTCTTGGAACTCTTTGCGCTTGAACGTGAGACCAGCATCCACCTGCTCGCAGCAGTGCAAGTCGATGATTCGGATGGGCTTTTTGGCATGGTCACTCTTGTAATACTCCAGCACGTCTGGGTCTCCGCTCATGCGCCCACTACGCAGGATGAACCAGCGCTTCTTCCAGGCCTACACAGAATTACAAAGAGTCTTGAGTTAAGAACTTACCATAATAATGAAAGTGGGAACAGTGAAAACATTTCAGTTTTGTCAAATATTAGCTTTAAAGAACTAATATGAATAAATGTTGACGATAGAATAACGACAACCCCTGAAACTTTAGTTTCACCCCTTAACTGCCACTGTCCCATCTTTGTTACAATATGATGCATTTCTGAACAATATTCATGACCCAAGCAAGAAATTTCACTTGAAAGCTTTTGGTTTTACTATATTATTTGGAAACAACTTTTTGGAAACAATTTTTTTCATTAAAAACAGCTACATAGAAACCCTTTATAGCCAAGCTTCAAATAAAAATGTAAAAACAAAAACCTTCATATTTTAAATATTCTTTAACCAAGAAAACCATTTGTTCAATCGTTATTAATCGTTATTTTTAACTCCCTACATAATTTTCATCCACCCATCTTCTTGTCAGCTTTGTACCTTTAGGGGTCGCAACTACGGAATGAACCACCAACTCATCTGGAATATGTTTTATGCAGCGGATGCCCTTCCATGGCAGAAACCACTACCAGGAAATATCCACACACACTCATTCACATTCACTATGAACAATTGTGTTTACCCAATTAACTTGTACCCCATGTCTTTGGACTTGTGGGGGAAATAGGAGCACCCTGGGTAAACCCAAGAATATGCAAACTCCACAGAAATGCCAACTGACCCAGCAGAGGCTCGAACCAGCAACCTTCCCCTTATATAATTATAAAAACCCTAAAACATGTTGAATTTGACTTTTAATTTCTATTAGCAACTATTGATGTAAAATCAAGTTTTGTCTCAAGATAAAATACACATCACAGAACAAAAAGGAATAAATTCTGCAGTTGTTGTCTGTGCTTAGCTACACTTATAAAAACAAAAAGATTGCACTTTAAGCGTTTTTATGTGTTGTACAGTCGTTCTCTCTCAAGACAGGTGCTACTCCCACACACTGCTTCCTGCTCAGACAGAACTACACACAAAACCAACACACACATTCACTTCACAAAAGGCATTATAACAACTGTAATAATCCACAAACACCTGTGTGCTTCTCCTGTTTGACGTCCATAAAATATGACGCGACACACACGCACACTACAGGTCCTCAGCAAACACAAGTGCAAGGATTCCCAAGGTGCTCAAACACACAGGATCTTCAGGTGGAGCAGTTGGGAGTTCCCCTAATTTGAATAAATATTCAGCCTCTGCTGAAGCATCGAGCAACAAAACAGACAGGAGAGAGAGGCAGCCAATAAAAATGCAGAACAACGTATAAAACTAGTAACTTTCCATAAAAAAAATGTTCGGCACCTTTGTATTTGTGGTGAGTGTAAATGAATCGCCTAATGTTTCGAAAGAACATGGCTTTTAGAAACGTTCAGTCTAGGATATAAGGATATAGGACGACACAAATTATAAAAAAGTTTTCAGATTTAATCGTTTCAACTGATAATCGGTTAGTTTTATTGGGACGCTTCTGTAATGGTGTGGGCCCACTTGAAGATTTCAAATGAAAAAAAGCAAACCACTGATGCTATCATTATTGTTGGGATGGGAAGAGTTCAGAATTTCTCTCTTTCATCATGGTAATACCTCTTGTCCAGTGTGGGCCTTGAAATTGCAGATTGGTGACGTCACATACAAAGTTCATACTAACAATTTTATTTGCTTCCAAAAACTGACATGGCATGACATGACACACTTTCCAATTTTGATGTTTATATTATTATATAAATTTAATTATTATTATTATTATTATTATTATTATTATTATTTTACTTGTGTGTCACTATTATTAGCTAAACATGCCATGTTTGGAGGCTGTTAATATCTTTCCAAAGCATGAGTGAGCTTCTTCGAGTGTATCGTAAATGTACACTGAATTTGAGGGATATAGCACTTTTCAGAATGTATTTCATCCCCACAATTCTACCATTAGTCCAAAACTGAATGAATGAATGAAATCTATAAACATGACCATAACAAATAATGCTATACAATGTTTGCAATGTAACTGTTACATTTGATTTGTTTTTCAACATGGAAGAAAGATCAAAAAACACCCAAAGAAGTTGTATGACACAGAGCTAGAAATTAATCATCAGGCGCTTTTACTTCCATCAGTACAAACTCAGACACCAAAAACAGAGTTTGTCGAGCGCACAGTGCTTCAATTTTATTGTCCAACAGGAAGAATTGAAAAAATCTTTATGAAAGACTCTGTGGTTTTTCAAGTCTATTCTGAGCTCTTCTTATGCCACAGTGTATAAAAAAACAATTCAATTTTAGTGGGTGAAACTAGTACTGGAATAATAATAATAATAATAAAAAAATTAAAAAAAACTTAGGAGCATAGATTTACTCCCCTTCCATCTAAAGGTTTCAGGCTGTAGGCTTTTACTTACGTGTAAAGAGGTTGCACATCAGGCAAAATCAGAAAACAAACATTAGTTGAAAGCTTGTTTTCAATTTCTGTCAAATGATGCTGAGCCAAAAACATAGAACGCAAACGTTAGAATGTAGCTCTTGGATTAATAAATAACTCTTGTTCCAGAAAAGTCAAGCATATTCAAATACCTTCAACAGTTAAAAAAATCGTATTAGAAGGACAACATCTGACATAAATTTCACTAGTTCACGACCGATTCTTTTTTCTCTTCTCCTTTACTACCATGACTAGTATTATTTACAACAAGACATTTTGGATTTTCTCTCATTGAAATTTAAATACATAACAGTCAAATTTATAAAACCACCAGAAATAATCATTAACCAGACTTATCTGTTAGTGTTTCACAAAAACACCCAAGTAAACTCCCAAAGCCCACTATCTACTAAGACGTTACTGTAAGTCCACTAAGATAAAATCCACTAGCGAAGATCACATTCACAGCGGGGGATTTTGAAACACCATTTGGGTTTTCTCTTTCCTCGTAATGGTGACAGTTGAACTGGGTTGGGCAGGTTGGTGATGGGCTTCTGTTGTTGTTTAAGCACATCCGTGGCAGATCCTAGTTTGTGGTTTTTGGTGTGTTTGAGAAGCTCCACCCGCAGTAGCATCTCTAAGAGTAGATCAATGCAACAGCGGCACAGATCTGAGTCTTCTGTAAAAATACCTGCAGGTAGTAGAAGCACTAAAGTCCAATCATAAGGAGCATTATCATTAAAAAACAAAACAATTCTGTTAGTTGATCCTCGTAAGAAACTTCCTGTTCTTCCAACAAACACAACCTTTGATGTTATCAAAATTAAACGAGCACTATCCTGTTGATGCCAACAGAGCATGTTAACTTTAGTTTAGCTCTTCTAAACTAAAATCTGCTATTATTTCAATACTTCTATAGTAATAATTGTGTAAGTCTGTAGTTTTCTGAATGAATTTGAACTATTAAGAACAAAAGTTTTGTAAGTTTGCATTTTTTTAAGCTTCAAAAACCTCTTATATTAATTTGTTTTAAACTACAGGACCAAAATCAACAATTATAAACATAACTCATATGGTTCAGTAGCTGCCTAATCTACCTACTCTCGATCCTAATATGGTGCAGAAGCTCTGGATAATCCAACCCTTCGATAGGCACCACTGAAAGAATAATTTCCTGGTTTGAAATAATAATAATAATAACAACAATAATAATATACATACATAAGTGCACATACATGTATTTCTTTATATTTCATGGCCTTATCTCAAACCCTTATATCAAACCCAAGCTATTTTTACTGAAATAAACTGAACTTAGTGCATGCACTCAAGATGCCAGTAGGTCAAAGAGAAGTCATGACATTCATGACATCCTAAGGCAGGTGCAAACCCACCAAAGTGACACAATTGAACTAAATCGCTCAAAAGTAAAATGCACAAGTATGCTGAACTAATGCAGTGCTAATGCTGAAAATTTTTTGAAAGATCAATGTGGCCAGTTAAAAAAACCAAACATTTATATACTGTCCTCTGAGGAATGTTTTACATCAATTTCCAAAAAAACAGAGAGACCACAAAGCACAAAAAAATGCATTGAAAATACCAAAACTGCCAATGTTTCACTAGATTAATATTAAAAATTAAACAAGTTGCAAAGAAAACAACGTTTTATTCTGTGATAAAGCCATGTACATTTACAAACATCACCTAATGTATCACTACATTCATCACATTCGCTTTTTCATTGATCTAATGGGTGTGTTTTACAAGATGAGTGATTGAGAGAGAGTGATTCAACAGAAATCTTGCCATCTCTAGTGTACCTCTCCCTCTTCTCATCTGAATTTATGATGCTCTCTCTCTCAGAAGACAAAAATACTTTTGGAGGAGAGCCTGGCTGAGTTGAAGAAGGTCTGCATGACCCAGCCAATTCAAATCTCCCACATCCCATATCGTTGATAAGAGTAGCTTATTATCTACCTCAAAGAACTTGAGCACAAAGAACAGTTGCAGTGCAACTCTTAACGAAGCAATTGTTTACTATAATGAGTCTTCATCTCAGAAGTCCACAAAGAAGATTTCCAGTCACATCACATACCAAAACTCCCAAAAATGTCAACAGCACAAAAACATAACTTTCAGTCTCTTATTTACTGTAGAGGTTTGTCCACCAGAGATTATGTTCAAGTCAACAACAGATGAAGATGAAATAAGAAGAGTCATGTAAATGGTGCATTAAAAGAGAGGTGAACTAATGGTTTCGGCTTCTTTTGTTTCACTTTCATTGAAGAGCTGGCTCTTTTCCCTCTTTTGGCTCCCAAATTGCTATTTTGTGCAACTATAGTCCAAAATAATACATTTTAGACACATTTAACTGTTAACAGCACATATGCATGTTCATTTATATATTGGGTGATTTGGGAGTATTGGTAATTTGTAAAAGAGTATTTCATTTATATTGTCAATATAAAACATTATAATTGACAAATACAAACATTCCCCTTACTGTTTGTCTTTTCATTGTCTTAGTTATTTTTTGAAAACCTAAAAATACCAAATCACAGTGATTTTAAGTTTTTGCACCCATAAAATAATGTCATCAAATAATTCCTTGTTGGCCGTAATTTATTTTTAAAACTCTAAATATTTCTAAATATTGTTTTTATTACAACCAGGTTTAATGGTTCCTGAAACTCCACTCACTGTTTAATTTTAATGTGTTCTCATGTTGATTATTGGTGGAGCCTGCTACCTGTTTGATATAATGGCAAATTTAGCTGCTGCTCATTTTCCTTACTTTGTTCTTTTTCTATATCCATTCCTCCTTTCCTGCTGCAAGCTTAACTCCTGAATCCAGCATGTTTTGAGTTTCACGTCTACCCATATCTGTGTGCTGAAACCACAACAGTCTCACTTGCAAAAAGACTCAAAGTCTTTAAATGACACATAATTGAACCGGCTCCCAGATTAGTGAGCAAGTTGTTATTGTTCATGTCAAAGAGCTGACTTATTATATTTACATTTATGTATTTGGCAGACGCTTACATCCAAAGCGACTTACAGAAGGGAAGGGATACAATCTGAATTTGTTACACGGTCAAAGTCTATCTCAGCTTGCTCAAAATAGAAGTTGTATCAACTGATTAATAAAACATAGCAAGAAGAAAGTAAAGACAAAGGAGAAAAAAAAAAAGATTTTTATTTATTTATTATTATTATTTTTTTAATTAGTAGGTGTTCCCTGAAGAGAAGAGATTTCAGTTATTTTTTGAAAGCTGTTAGTGTTGCTGCTTTCCTGACTGGATCAGGGAGCCAGGGACATGAGAGAGGTTCTGCTAAAAGATTTTCTGCCTTTTCTGTACGCTTCATTCCCATAACCTTCAAAGCATGTTTATGACTTTTGAAAGGAGCCTCTAACACAGCCAATTTTGTATTAACTTTATTTATACAGCACACTATACAAATGGAAAGTTCCAAAAGTACTGCACAAAACAGAGTTTAAAATAACGTATAAAACAGACAGACTGACTAACATGAAAGACTCCAACTCTCTTTGAGGGTATTTATTGACAAACCAAACTTAGATAAGAAGCTGCTCTTCCTGTTACTGGCTCTGCTCTTGTTTTAAATCTGTTCATATTTTAAAGACCCATTTAGAGTTGGCTAATTAGAGTAACCCCTTTAAACACTTTCATGTTGTGTGTTGACATAAAAAAAACCCCAATGTTCTCAAAAGTAGAACAAGGATAGTTATGGTGGGTGCTATAGAAGGTTTTGTTGAACTTATTTTTAACGTAAATCAACAGGTAATTATATGTACTTGTATTCAGGGTACATAACCAAAGTTCTGCTCTGAGCCAAACAAAATGAGCGTGATGACGGAGCTTCCTATTGATCAACTGATGACGGAGATTAATTTTCTGAGCCCCGGGTCAGCTATTTATTTATTGGTGCTTTGAGAGGAAAGTCAAATAACTCATCGAGTCAGAGTTGGATGTGATTGTGGGTGTATCATACACAGACAGAGAGTAGCAGAACAGATCAGAACAAAAACAGCCTCTGGTTTGAAGTTAAACCCTGGTGAAACCATCAGTGTCTGTCTGGGAACAAAGGGCAAGCCATGGGTAGGGGTTCAGGACCACGGTTATGTACCACTGTCAGAGCACTGCGGCTGAAGTGAGGCCAATGTTTGCTCAGCTGTGAGCGTTTGCCTGAGTGGACAAACAGGTAAGGCAGCTGCACGGGACACACCTCACTTAGATCAGTTGAAAGCGGTTTCTCTTAATGAGGCTCTCTTCATGAAACAGATATAAAAGTAGATGAAAAATGTACAATGAGGGTTTGGGAGGGAACTGATTAAGTAAGAGATGTAATAAAGTATATCTGTCAGCAGTGAAACAGATACAAAAAACACCATTCCTTTTAATTTTGGTTATGTACTGCAGAGCAAACATTAATATCATCTTTAATATGGTAATGTTGCCTAAAGATAACGGTATAAACGTTAGGACATCACAGCTTCAAAGGTCTGCACTACTGCACTACTTTTTCTCCATAGTCAAAACAAGATTGACAGAATAACCTCAGTTTCCACTTGTTTATTGCAGCTCAGATATTAATAATAACTTAAATATCCAAGTGTTGGCAAAGACTATGGTATAAACCAGATATATAACAGCTAAGAATTATATATTAATTTTAAAAGCACTTCTACATATTTTTATCTGTTTTAGTTTTCCTCCACCTATGAGTCATATTGTCACTCTTTTCAGTTCACTAAACATGATTGAGTTTTGGTGTGGCACTTTCATAAACATTGATTGATCTGAAATGTGAAATGGCTTTAATTACAAACAGTAGTATACTATATAAATTAAAAACCGTAACGATGACAACTAAATTGTATGCAATGTAGAAAAGCATGCATTCAATTTGTAGTAATACACCTAACCTCAGACGGCCGTCCAAAGTGAGACTGAGGTATGTCTGTGACCTGAGGTTTTTTAGAGTGACAGCTATGTTGCTTTTTTGGGGAGTTCGGCACCATCGAGGCCAGCTTAAGCACAGTATCTCACATATGCAAATTGCTATTTTCCCATCTTTTACCTAATGCTATACATTTATTTTGACAAAGCTACATTAGCACCTGTGAGGATTTGCCTTTAGCAGTACATTTTGTGTGCTGTAGTCTCCTCTTCTGTGTATGCGTGAAGCATCATAAACCAAAAAAATGTTCCACACAGAAGACGAATAGAAGTCAAATATTATTTGTAATCTGAACACAGAAAAAAATCTAAACATTTGATTTTCCAAAACAACAACAAAAACTGAATTTCATGTTAAGTCTAAACTTAGCAATACATATATACAATAATCACAATGATCCTCCGCGTCCTCTGTTGAAGCATTATCATTGTTTGTTTACATGTGTCTACTGTGTTGTATTTTTACTCTTTAAAAAAATAAAGACTTGGTGCAGACAAAGGCTTTTGGATAGAGTATAAACACAGGGGCCTCAAGCATCTAATTTTAGATGCCACTTCTTCAAAACAATTCAGATTTCCCTTTTCCTTCTGGGTTTCCTTCAGACTGATCTAAAAAAGATTGGACTGAGCAGTGTGTTGCCTCCTTTAAACAGTAAATATTCAGAATCAGCGTTTCTACTCTGCATTGTTTTTTTTGGGGTAAACTTTAACTGTTCTATTAATTTAGATAAAACCTTCAACACCGCAACAATTTGTTAATGTTTACTATAATTATTATTTACAGAATATCATGAACTGTCGCCAAAAGCAAACATTTCAGCAAATACTTTATTTAAAAAAGTTATGACAATCAATAAAATGGTTATCGCTGTGACCTTTGTTTAAATAAATACAATATGTTTTCTGTTAGTTTGTTTCTATGTCTTTTTATTTCACTAAGAATGTATAAAATGTTTAAAACTAGGCTGAGGTGTGACGATGATGAAATCAGAAAACAGCACAAAAACAATTGCTCTAGACCAAAAGCACTGACTCCAAATGTTCCAACTTCATGTCCTTTGAGCGCCTCTCATAGTTTAAATTGAATTACATCCCCTAAAACCACAGTTGAAAAAACAAAAACTATTTTTTAGTGTTCAAAGACAAATGAATGTTTATTTAAATATGACTGATGTTAGATATCAGAAATGAAAGAAGTTTAATCCCTTGATTATCATATTTGTCAAAAATATATATTGTATGTGCTGCCAGTTATAATTAAAATACACATAAAAACGTTTTTTTAAAGGTTTGGAAAAGAAAGAAAATTGTTTTGATTTCTATTTGTTTTGAAGCATCTGCACAAGACTTAAAAAAATGCAATACATTTCTGGAGTCAATGCTGATATTTGAAGCCACCCAAACAAAGAGACCCATAGGCCAGTAGTGCCTTGTCTCTACTTTAATAGCTTTGGGTGATTGGTTCAAAGATTATAATAACTTAAGACCAATTCAATTATTCCGAAACGTGTTTTGAAAAACTGCAAACCTAAATTCCTTCACTCTTTATTAGTAATGCAAAAATCTATATATGTTATATAGACATAAAAAACCCGCCTTAAACAAAATAAAGAGTTGCACAAGACAACGTTTCCATCATTGTCATCAGAAACAGTTCCAGCTTTTCCTGGAACTAGACTTGTCTGTGGAAAGAGGGAGCTAAAAGAGTTTCCTGAAAACCAAAAGGTTCTTGTGTCAGGAGGACAGACACAGAACACCCACGGCATGCTTCTTGAAAACAGAGGAACACTTTCTGTCAGTCTATGGCAGACAAATCTCGTAAAAGCATTTTGAATATATTCATGCCACTGACAATGCCTCCCTCAAAAGTGTGAACACTAGTGTGAATTAACACAAAACACACACGCTGAAAACTACAGGTGCTTGCTTTATGCTAATGATGTGTATAATGACACTCTGAACGCCCACAAACAAACCATAAAGCCTCCATTAAATATCATTTACGTAACAATTCTATGTTACTTTAAAACATGTGAATATTTAAGCTTTATTTTTTTCCCTTTTGTTCAAATGCCCACTTTGTTCAAATTTGTTCAAATGCACCCTTCATATACAATTCTCATTCATTCTCAACATGCATTCCCTGATAACAATACTTACAAGTTCCATAACATTTTGTAAGTTTTTAAATACTTTGTTCTCTTCCAAAACAGGAAAAATAAATAAATCACTGTATTTAACAACCAAAAAATATTTTCTGCCTTAAATCAAAACTGCCTTATTTAGCTCTGTGTAGAAAGGATACTTCTTGGAAGTTTTCAAAACCTAGTTCCTTATTACAGAAAACAAGCTGATGAAATCTCTAAATTTGGATTTAGTCTCTCTGTGACATTAACGACAAGAGGAAGCATGTCTCAAAGAAGTTTACCGCTTATTTAGCCCTACACCCTTACAAGTTTGCAGAGTCTGGAAATGCAAAGCAGTTAAAGCACCAAAAGCAAAAGGTCAGAGATGCCTCGGGAGTCACAAGAAGCCTTAGCTGAGGGGAAAAAAATCTTGTTATCTACAAAAAAGTAGCGTGAGTGTTTAGAGTGCATCAAAAGTCATGGAAAGCCAATGACTTTTATAATCTACAATCTAGATATAACATATATGAATGCCTTCCATTTTGCTGTATTTTCATGCGGAGTAAAAAAAAGAAAAGCGTTTGTATACGCTGAAGAGTTTAAAGCAAGTGAGAAGCTTAAATACAGAGTAAATGTTAAATTAGCATTGCTAAATCTCTTTTCAAACAAGACAGTTTGAAGCAGGCATCACATAAAATCAAGAATTGTACCATACAGCTATTTTGTGAAATAATGACAATAATGTGTAAATAATTAAATTACATTCATTTCTGAATGTTCATCCATCAGTTGAAAAAAAAAAAACATTCTATGAAAAATAACTTTCAAATACTGAGTATTTAACAAAATAACAAAACACAACCTGCAAATGCCGGTTAGATTAAGAAAAGTTTCTGAAATCTTTCAAAAGTATTTCAACCAAAGAGACAGTAACTTTAGTTTTACAGACATTTACCATTGAAATATCAAACATTTATTTCATTTTTTAACATACCTTTAAAATGGAGTAATGTGGATAAATTGAAGGCGAAAAATCTTTTTTTTTTCTAATCTAAATTTTAACCTGTTTATATAGTAAACTGTACACAACTGAGTAAAAACCATCCGTGTTGCAAAAAATATGTAAGTAATGACTCAAAATGGTTTAAAAAATATGAAAGTGTTGGATTTTCTTAATAGTATTAAGAAGAGTGCTCTATGAAATAAGAACAATACTATTTGGTATTCTTCTGTCTTCCACATCTTTGCTGGAAGACTTAGCTTTTTTGTGCACCGTAATGTAATGCTGTTTTTATTTGTTTTATCCATATGCGACCATGTTTTATTAAAAACAGTGTTTAAATTAAAACCACAAAATGCATCTGTGTCCATTTTCCTTCTGTTTCACTAGTTCAGCTTGTACAATGATTTGTGGTTAAGGATAATCTGTTGTCCTGGACGTTCCCTCAACACTTGTTTTCACAGTCGTCTACATGTTTTGCATGAAAACCACAGACATTCGCTCCCCACACACAAACACCCTGCTAGATGCGACTGATTCAAGCCAGCTGCAGAATGCAGAGAAGCTATCGCATACAGTGTTTACATATAGTATGTATTATTACTTTTGGTGGGTCACCCTTAACCAGGGCGGTAAAAGAAAAAGTGTTCTGTGCTATAATGTGCGATTATTAACAACAACAACAAAGCTTCCATAGTTGGACCAACTGGTCTGCGTAATTGGTTTTGCCATTACCGATCAACCAAATTGCATCATTTTGCCACATTTTTACTAGAAGATAGTAACATACTCTGCCTCTCATTTGCTTGCGTTTAAAAGTAGATGATTTCAAGAAGCAGAGGATTTCAATTCCTGGTTTTATTCAGTTTAAAACCTATTCTCAAAATATCTAAAGCAGAGATTCATTGTTCAAGATAAATATCTTAACATCATAAATTCACACTTAAATCAGAAGATAAAAAGAAAGAGTATTTCTCAAACAAACACATTCTGCTGTATAAATAATAACTTGAAAACAAACTGCAATAATTTGCATGTTGCAAAGTTGTTGTTGACATCTATAGATCTTCACATGATTTTCGAGGGTGGCCGAGAGGTGTAAAACACCTTTTAGAAGTCAACATTTCAGAAAACACATTTACAAGTTACAGCACACTTTTACATTTTACATTGTTTCCTGAAATGTAAAAGCATGTTCTAACTTGTAAATGTGTTTTACCATAATTTTTTCTCAAAATCTTTAAGTGAATTATCACAAAGCCCCTCACATATTTTCTCACAAATGAAATGCATGATCTTCTCACAAACGGGCTCACATCAAAGAAAATATTAGAACAAATGTTTCAATTTATGTTTAGAGGAAAGTCGGTACAACTCAGAGTTAATTTTACATTTATTAAGGTTACATATACCTTTACAAAATTAGCTGAACATATGACTATCATGTTTTAAGATTCTTAAATAAAGCATGTATTATAACAAGTTTCAATGTCATTTTGATTTTGAGATGACAAAATGTAGTGTCATTCTGCTGAAATCTCTTGTCAAAACTCTAAGCAAAAAAGCCCATGATTAAATAAGATCCTCTACTGATATCCAACCAATCAATTTTCACCCATCAGCCTTCAAGATGGTGAAGTATGATTCAGTGAACCAGAGAATGCATTTCCCTCTCCCTAGAGTGCAGCCTCATGCTTTACACCACTCCTAACAGAGCTTTAACATAATCCATTGTAATGTGAGCCCTGCTTAAAAGAATAGAAGGTTTATTTTTAACCAAGAAGTGTCCAAGAAGGTATTTGAGATCAGTCAACTGGTATAAAACCATAACTGAACTGTATTGTTTCTCTCTATGGTTGAATAAAGGTGCTTTTTAGGAACAGCGCTCAGTGGTCCTGTGGATGAGCTGTTGATTCTAGAAATTTCCATCTCACATTAACAGAAGTTGTGGCTTACCATCTAACAGCATTTAACTAACTGATTGGGTGGAAAGATAGCATCCTATTGAGTATCAGAGTGCCTTACAAGGAGTTTGTTTGAGTTGCGTATTTCATAGACTTAAAAATGTATCTACTGAAAGTCAGTAAGGTTACTAATAACCCCATATACACAACCACAGAGTTGCAGGTTGCATTGATACAGTATAAAGCTCAATAAAACACATTGCTTGATTGTAAAAATCTTTGCTTTTAATAATAACATTCAATAGGATGCTATTGTTAAAGGAGGATGTTGTGTTTTGTGATTTTAAGTTACTTTTCACTTACTTTGTTTGGGGAAAATCCAGATTTGGGTTAGAAATTGTTGAATACCTCCTTTATTGCTTAACATTTTTGGGGGTCATATTTGAATTTATAATCTATTAGTGATTCATCTTGAATCAATGCATCACTATGCAGTGTTTATTAACAACAACTATTGCATTTAACTTAAAAAAGCAACAACATATGCGAAAATAATACTAATATCTACACTGAAATAACCCAGATGCTCATTTAGCAACAAAAATACACAGTGGGCATCATCATTGGGTTTAATGGAAGAACAAGAGATTTATTTACCTTGATTAACTTAAAAATAAATATAGCAAAATAGAACTTATTGTAATACACAAGTTGGCTGGTTCCACTCATTTTAATGGAGCCGACAGAAGTGGGTTATTGTTGGTGTTGCATTTTCCTCTTTTTTTGCCTGGCATATTGTGGTGCTTGTCTAGGATTTTTTAACCCTTAACTTTTTAAAAGCTAAAATGAGAACATGCGGTTTCTTTCAGGGAGCAAGGAGCTGGTTCAATCTCCCAGGGTACCATATCCTACTTCGCTTGTTCTTCCAGTAAAGCACAAAATGCTAGTCCTTGGTTTTTATGTCTTCAAAATGAACATTTTGATTATCGATAAAAAAAATTTTGATAATAGATTGAGAAATGGCCAAGGCCATTAATGGATTTGTTCCACCACCTCTAATCCAGATAAACTTTATTTGTGATAGTCCTCCTGTTTCCAAAAAATTGCTTCCAAAATTAAAGACATGACTCAAATACACACAAATTAAATCTTTACCTGTGTACATAGGTACACCATCTACATGTTTCATGCACTGAGCCAGCAAAAATTTCTATACAAGTGATATACAACACATTTCCAAAATATACTGTATTCAGTAAGCCAGTCACAGCAGGATGGTTCTAACTACCAATCAAAATAGAGTCATTTAACGGCATTTACAAAGACTTGGCACTGGTTAAATCAATTGATAAACCATGATTCATTTGATTAATTATTGAGAAGGAGAGGTTATATTCATAGTATTATTACTACATAGACATAGACTATTATATACTTTATCTCTATAATGATATAATATTTACATTTATGAATTTAGTAGATGCTTTTGACCAAAGCGACTTACAGTAGGGGAGTGACCATCTGCAATTTGTTACACAGTCAGATATTACATCATATAAATTCAATATTACAACATATTTCATAATTCTATACACTGTATCCTTAAATTCACAAACAAACTGGCTTGAGCATCCTCCTACATCAAACTTTTGGGCATGAGCAAACAAAATGAAGAGTGAATGTATTTACTTACTAAAAGATTTTCTCATAGCTCTTGCCAAGAGGAAAAAACATGAGAAACAGAAAACAAGACAAGGACAAAAGACATACAAGCAATTAAGCTGATGAGGGTCTTATTCTGCCTGATGAGCCCGGATGCGCCTGCAACCTCCTGCAATCATCTGGATAATGTTCTCCTGAATCCGTATCGAACATCGAGCTCTGATGAGCAAAAGCTCCTGGAGACACCTCTGAATGAAGCCATTATTTAGTTGACAGCCACTCGTGTTTTAAATAAAGAAAAAGTTGGTGAAGCTGGGAGCCTGAACCATTCATGGAAGTCTGCATGAGATTGTTAAGTGACAGCAAACCATTCTGGCTCATCAGAAGGCTTTGTGTCACTTCCTCTGCACTCTGCCATCTGTGCTGTGTTTCAAAGTAGAATTGAAGTCAGCAGAGCTCACTTTTGACAGATCTTGTTGAGAGGAAGGTTTAAGCCCACTGCCAACTACTTTTATATATATATGTATGTATGTATGTATGTGCGTGTGTGTGTGTGTGTGTGTGTGTGTGTGTGTGTGTGTGTGCGCGTGTGCCTCAAAAAGACATTTAAATGTATTCAATTAGTTTTATTAGAATTATTAAACAAGTATTATTAATATATTGCCATGTCGTTAATCTGTTAAATGTTATGAGTCACTTTAATACAATGTTGTCCTTTATGTCGTTAATGTTGTGAACGCCTCCCATCCATCATCTGATTGGCCATTCACAAACAGTTCTGGGTTATAGGGTGAAAAGCTCATGCTGTTGCAATGGTGCATAGGGACACTGATGAGAACACCGTTGAGTGTAAAATTGGCGGTTGGAACACTTTAGTGACTTGTGCACTTTGTGGGCTTGCACAAATCAAGACCACAACTTCACATCGAAAAAGAGAAATGGGACAGGACCGCAAATGCACACTTCTTTGTTGGTTCTTTGTTTCATTTTCAGGTCGACAAAGTATTGTGCAGTTACCACTTTCTAGTAAAGCAACATCATTTGCATGATCAAAAGAAGCAATTACAGCTATTTCAAGCAATGCTTTGGAATTCAGAATAGAGTTTGTTGAAAAGTTACACATTAACAGATTGTAGTTCACCTTCAGACCTCTTGAGACTGATGCCAGAAGTGAGCAGGTTCTCAATGACATCCAGGGATGTTTCTTGAGACAGAACTTTGCGGGCAGAGCCATTATAGAAAATTTACCCTTCTTGAGCCTTATGGGTTCTTTATTTATTTTTTTCAAAAGCTACAAATACTATATATGGATTTAAATACACAGCTTTGTACAGCCAATTGAGTAACTAAAGGAATTCCAGTCTTTGTGTAGCATTTATCATTTTAGCTGCTACTCAAAGTCTGTCCCCCAAAATGCTCATACCACTTTTTTTTTTTTTACATACAAAAAGTTTTTAGTTACTTTGCTAACTTTATTAACTAAGTGCTTCTTAGTCGTTTATACATTTCCACCAATTGTTCTTTCCCAATGCTTTCCGGGAACGAGCTCTTGTTTGATTAGCCACCCGTATATGTGACACACATTTTGCTCCCTATCGGGGTAAGTTTAATCATTTTTACTTTATTCTCGGCAGAAGCACACTAACAGGTGCACATAAATGTATGAGTTTAGTAGGTGTTTAGCATTTCTCCTATAACTCGTGCTGTTAAAATGGCAAACTTGGAAGAAAATGACATCTTTACAGCTTGTTGTCTACACTAAACAGACAAAAAAGAGACATTGTTTGTGTATTTAATGAGGTTAAATAAAGGTCTGAGACAGGAAATATGAACATTAAAAATAAAAATACATAGATAATCCTTAGGTACCAAAACACAATTGTAGTCAATCAGAGGGTGACATCCAAATAAGAGTGAATTAAGATGTTTAGTCATTTATAAATGAAATCATTCTCTGACCTCATGTATTTACAGATTAAAATCTTGTTTAGAAGTATGCAGATTTTTACTGCATTTTTAACACAAACAGATGGCACAATAAGGCGTTCCAACATAAAATTGTTTAAAGAATTTGGATGCAGATAAGCTAGACAAATATATTCTTAAATCACAGACAAGAATGAGTAACCAGTTCATCAGGAGTGTGTGAACTGATCCGCAAAGGGAGAAATGCAACAAGCTACTTCTACATTTCAATGGTGGGTGATAATGATTTAACAGAATCAGTGAAGAGAATCCTGCAGTGCTTGGTTTTTACACGGACACTCATTTACATATTGGCACTAGACACAGTTCCAACTTTCAAAACTGGCCACTTTCTTTAGTTGGATTTCAGTTTTTGATTTAAACTACTTTAACTTGAAAGCCCTGCATGAACAGATTTTAAAACAAGCAATGCAACCAATTACATTCAATAATGGATCCTTAAAACAGAAAAAAATATGTAAATATAATAAGAAAAAAAAATGCAATATAAACCCAAAGCGTTAATTCTTCATCTAACCTTAGTAAATCGAGAAAAAAACTTAAGAAACACTTTGGCAAGTAATGCCAAATTATATTCAGTTCCAAAATCATGCAACATAGCTTTATTTTCACTTTGGAAATCTAGGAAAGCACATTTGCAGGGAAGGCTGAATAATGCAAGCTGACATGATAACATTGTTTATGGAAGTTTTACATTAGTTTTCTTAACTTACTCGAGTATGAGTCTCCTTTTTGTTGTGTTCTTCATTCCTACTTTTTTCTGTTTTGGTATTGAAGAGATTTTTTCTCATTGACAACCAGGAAGTGCTTGTGATGGTGAAATATGTTGTAGATTGTAACTGATATATTATGGGTGAATTGCAGTTGAGATGTGCACTGTTGATATTGTTTGTTGTATACATTTAACACTACGTGATTAACATTGTTCTTTGCGCACAGCGTTGGGTTTGGGTCATTGAGCATTTTATTAGCAGTTTGAGAGATAAAAATGGCTCCTCTCAAAAGCGTTGTACATTTTTTTCAAAACGGTGCACGGTGCGGTCACTTAATTCCCTTATGCCTTAAGCACCTTTCGGTTTTGAATGATGTGGCAAAAAAAAGCAGCATTGTGATTGATCAACAAGTTCCAGTCACCAGTGACTAATTGTGATTTTGAACAAGGAACGAATAAAGTAGAAGACATTTTTTAGTTCTAACAAGTTAACCTGTTGATATGAAAGGGATAACTGGAAAGTTATTGCTTAAAATTACTATTGCTTTGAGAATTAATTGGATTTGTGCCTGATGAACCACACCTCATAAAGGCACAGTATTTGTACTGGGACACTGAGCTGCATCAGAACAGGTCCAAACTACTAGATTCCCAACATTTGCATCTTCATTAAAGAAAATGTCAAAAATAAGCAAAAACATCCAAAACACTCGATCTGTATAACTGGCTCATTAGGAATCAAACCTCAGCTATGAAAAACATTAACTAAAGAATTCTCCCAAGAATTTCTGACTCTCATTGTGAGGAATTCATCACATTCAAGTCATATGCTTAAGGGGAGTACTATTTCATGTAAAACTGTGATAAATAACTTCAAAAAGGCCTGGCTTTCTTCTGAAAAAGCATATGAAGTAGACAAAGGGAGTATCTATCATAGACCGGTTAAGCATGCCATGTGATTCCTGTAATCTTCTGCACGTGGGCAGTTGTCCAATAAAACACATCATCAACACTGTGACATCACCTGTACGGCTGCCCCAACTGTCAAAACAGATAAATGTTTTAATGGTCATAATAGCCGCTCATCATCTACAAGCTTCACTGACTAATAGATTCTCAGAAACCCCTTGAGCGCTCTAGCATCTGAACGCAGAGCACTGGGCGTTTATGTCCATTTGAATAAAGCCATTTTTCAGGGAAGAGAACTGAAGGTTATCTGAGTCATTTCAGTCAGTCGATACCAGTGATTAATCAACATTTCACATCACAACAACTTTGGACAAGAAAATATAGCTAAAACAATGACATTTCATTGTAGAGTAATAAGATACGAGTTAAACGATGGATAAACAGACAATGTGTTGTAGTCTCTGTCAGTAACTGTTAATATAAGCAGAGCATTTCAGTCACTTGATGCCGAGCTACCTGCTGGCCAATTTGTATAAAGCAATGCCCAACCATTTTGCACAAATTTATTCCCTCAGAATAACTGCTGGACTCGCAGAAAGGTAAGCCTTGGTGGTGGAAATATTCAGCCTTTTTGAAGTGAACGGTTAAGTGGTATAGATTATTTCAAAGAGGTGATAAGCATAAAGAAAGCACTCTATATGAAGATGTGTATAAAGGGTAATGGGCAATATTGTCAAATGCATAATCAAGACCACCTTTGGACATGAATTCTGCTATAACTGTAATATACAGTTCTTTGTTTACTGAAATTATACACAAAGTATAGTTCCTACAATAAAATGGCGCTCCAAAAATTTTAGGCCAGAATCATCACAAACCATTGAGAATTTCTTACATTTGTGCCTACACACAGCTGAAAAGTGTACCTATTAAATTGCTCAGTGAGTGGTAAAAAGCAATAACTAGAAATCACAAGATCACCATCACCACTATATGATATTCTCTGGAAAAAAACACTTTCATAAAACAGGAAACTAAAAAAAAATTAGACGGAACCCATAACACATCCCACTCATTTCCCTTTCTCTTGAGGCCACAGGCTGAACATTTCCGGTAGGTCCCATCCAGAGGATGTTGGGAACAAGCTACTGCTGCGAGTTTTCAGCCTACAGCACAAACAGGTAGCGCCACAGGACACGTTGAAGGCCAGGATATTTACTATATAAAGATCCTCCATCTTGACTGTAATTTCCTGGCTAGAGAGAAGTCAGAAAAGTGTGTCAAATACTGTCCTCTGATAAAGAAAGCCATTACCTACTGATGATAAATGATGCAATTTATGCCTCATCTCTTGCTAGTAAAGAGAAGTGAACAAACAGCTATCATTCATTCAGTCATCTTACAAATGTTTTTATATGTAACTCAAAAACAAAGATTCCATATGACAAAGTGTTAACAATTTTTTTTTGGTTAAACTGAAAACTAATCAAGTCAAATCTCTTCAAATTAAGTCAAATCTTAAATGATAATTCGAAATCCTTTAATTTTGGTAGAATAATTATAAATTCTTTTATTTTGGTGGAAGAGCATGTGCGATCATGTGCCCCACCTCAACAACTATGTCTCTGTATGCTGCTAAAGACAGTCTCTGTCTGTCTCAGTCTCAGGAAACAAAACCAAGCACAACCAAAGTGACAGCGCTTTAATAACAATACCATTGTTTAAACTGCACTTCCCTCTGAATCTGAAGTGAGAATCTGAAGTGATATCAACTTGGCCTAATCTGCTCCCTTTTCATTTTGACTTTGATTAAACTGAACTGGGGAATCGGTTGAAGTGGGTGTTCCCTCTTCAGGTGCTAAGCATTGACATTTACATGGGAACCGACTCTCTGAGAGCCTTCTTGCCTAATAGAGGTCATATGGGAAAATCACTTCTCATTTGCATAAAGTTGTTCTTTACTCAACTTGAATCACTAGTTACCGGGCATGTCCACACACAATCAACAACAGTCACTTTTGTCACTGGTTTACACTCAAAATTAATGAGATCAGATCTTCATGCCCCCCCCCCAATCATCTTTTTAAACGTACCCAGATACATGTGGAAGGCTCACAGATTCACACATAGCCAGTGGAGCTCATTTAGGACAGGGGTGATATGGCTTGATGTTTTAATGCAATGCTGTAAAAAGCGTAAAACGAAATATTTAACAGCACTTAAACTAAACTTTGCATGCTACTTCTAGTTTGAAAAAGACACGTTTGAGGATGAGATGTTTCTTCATCATTTGGTAAAAATAAACAGCTGATTTTATAAATATAAAGCTGCAAAATAACTGTATGACAATAGAGAGTTGTATATGGTATAAAAAACCACAGAACACTGACTGTGCACTGTTGCTGTTTAAATGATAAAAAAATCATAGAATGCTGCAATTTGCTTTACTCTAAATTTACCCAAGAAAATAAATGTCTACAAAAGCAAAACGAGGTTCAGAAAAAGCATTAAAAATTAAAACATCGCCCTTCTGAGTAGACCAAAGCTTTTGCATTCTCAAACAAAATGCACCAGAAGAGCTGCAATGCCTTGCAAACTAACAGATAATTCAAGCTAACCGATATTCTTTAAAGTGGAAAAGTTCACTCAATTAATCAAAATATCAGAAAGAGCAAGTGTTTAGTAAGAAATTGATAAACTACTCAAGGCACACAGCAGCCTGCAGTTTTGATATTAGAGAATTCAACCGGAGTCAAATGGTTTGGAATAAGAAGAGGCTCTAGTTCGTTTGTCAAAGCAGGAACTGGGAGGTGTTTGATCTGACCTCTGAGGGCAAGGACTTCCCAGCGTGCCGATGCAAAACAACATCCCGGACAGCAGCTGACACAGGACTCTGGAAACTTACTGACCTCGAGCCAGACACACAAACATCCAGCATCAAGAAGACTTTCTAGATTTGTTTGTTTGGAGCGTACTGCATTCACCTTCTTTCGATATGATCACGCTGGAATGCAGTGATGTATTATGCAAACAGACATGTTTGGGAGGTGATGTCAGATCAGGGCGAGAGGGCTGGTTTCAGCTACAACTTAACACTCGTGTTACCCAAGCTGATGAGTGATTCCCACCTCTTTCAGGGCTTTTAATGACAACAAGTGAGCAACTGAATCAAGGCATAGCAGAGGCAAAGGAAGTCAATGGCAGTTGTAGGAAAAGGAAATGAAAAGCTGTTGTAGGAAATGGCGGAGTTGTCCATTTCTGACCTTCAGTTTTATTGTGTGAATAAAAGTGAAAAACAAAAAGTATGTTACTCTACAAAACCATTTTAAAAAGAAAGAACATGAGATATTTTGAATAATGAACACGTCTATCATTATTTACAGTAATATTTTATTTTACAATTAATGGCACAATTTAATTCTTATCGTCTACTATTTAACCTGAACACACTTCGGAAGTAATATTTATGTATAAAAAAAGCCTTCTATTGCCGTCCTCAAATAATAATAAATAAATAAATAAATGTATAGATAAATATTCAAGTAATTTTTTTTTATAAAAGACATGTCTAAACTGACTTTTCAACTGGTACAACTAGGACGTAACCGCCATGGGTGTTTGCCATGTGTATTTGCATCTCATTTACATAATTTAACTGACTCTAAAGAGATACTTTCTAAAGCATGTATTTACCTGCTATGCTGGAATGAGATTGTTCACAAAAAAATCCTCTATCATTTTCCTATTCTTTCAAGTACATTTTATTGACAATTGAAAGAAAGCAAAAAAAAGAGAGATAACTCTTATGGAAATGTACTCAGACTTAATTTCAAATGTATCTATTTATTTAATAAAATGTATTTTTGAGCAACTGAGCTGAAATTGAACACTTGGTCATTCCACAAAAAAAATTAATATAGATCTTTCCAAAATTATTTTAATAGTAGCAATATAAACAAAACAAAAGCTAAATATTCTCTAAATTCTCACACTGTCCTTAAAAGAAGGCAAATCTTTATTTACCTTACACACAAGAAACAACTAAACCAATAAACCAATCAATAACAAGTCACAGAAAGGCAGTTCACCAGCTCCCAAAACACCTTGCTAGAGGAATCCAGCTTAAAATATCTCCATCAGATGACACTAATTCAGAGCCTTTAATGGGCATCGTTGTCCTGCAGCAGCCTGTTTCAGTGAAAGGAATTTTTCAGAGGAACAAAATTAGTCACGCACAGTTCCCAACTAGCTGAGTCCAAATGTTCAAGCATGGGGTTTTTAATTTGTGGAATTTTAATTTTGACCTTGACTGAATTGTTGACAGGTCCACGCAACATAGCAAGTTTGATTGCAAATCAAACAAGTTCAGTCAAACTTCAGCCATTGATGAATATCCCAATCCAATGAAACACGTTATTTATATCAAAAGTTTTTAGCAAAATAAAGTACAAAGGCTTACAAGATTAATAACGTTTCAGTGAGGAAATGAGTGTTTAGATGATGATAATCCCTAAAAGTTATTTGAACTGTAAACATTTTATGAGGGGATTTTACTTGATGGACTTTGTTGTGTAGTAAGTAAAATGAAAACTTTCTGGACGATATATTTAAAGAGATGGTCCGCCCTCCACCTACAGTATGGTCCTGAATACATAAAGATTTCTGTCTACATAAACTGTTATCTTCATTTTAATACGAACGGACCACCAGTATTTTTGCTCAGTTCATCATGGCTACTTTGCATTTTTAATAATTACTATTTTACAATAAAGCCTAGATACAAGGGTAACTACTTGTTTATTTATTTAATTATTATATCCTTTACTTTTTGTAAAAGTAAAGTATATTTCCTGGATTAGAAATTACTGTGATTTATCTTTGCCCTTGACTCTTGTTATGGCACAAAAATTAATTCCTGTTTTTACTTGTTTAAGCACTAACTTGCAAGACTATGTCAGCTCCCACCCAATTTATTGTCCCATATATAATAATATAACTTCAGGTGTGTATTTGAAGAGGAAACAATACCATGGTGGAAACTTCAAAGGGTGAGTTTGCATAAAAAGTATACTTTAACTTATAGATTTTTTTTATTATTTTACAAGATAAAATTTAGCAAGCCATCTACTACATGGCAGATGCAGATGTGTAGTTGTAATTTTACACAGAGAAAGTGCTACATGAAGACCACACTTTACAAATGAAATAAAATAGTGCATTTAATCAAATGTCAAAATGAAGCAAGACTCATTTTCATACAAAATTCACTTTTCAAACTTGAATGTCATTCATTATTTAATTTTGTGAAATAATAATGTGAAACAGCTCATGCTTCTGACTTTAACTCCCTGTTATGAGTTTAAAAAAACAGCATAATCAACAACAACAACGTTTACTCTATTTCTTGGAAATGTGAGTCTTTGTGTCACAAACAGGCTGACACTGTTTTAAAAATAAATTTTAAGGCTTGACAATCTGTGTGACAAGTGTGAATGGGGCGGGGTTATATACACACACGCCTAAGGATTATATCAAAATATCCCAAGATGTGACTGTTCAGAAGAAAAACACAGCCTTTAAGGGTTCAGAACAACATGGGGACAAGCGATTAATGAGTGGAGTATTCTTTTAATATCACAAAACATTGTTACAATAAAATGAACAAATTTATAGGAACCAATTTGTTTCTCTTTAGTGTTGAAAAATTTATTTAAAAAATCAGTAGCCAAACATTTTCTGCAAACGATCACTGGATTGCAAAAACCTACATTCAAACAACCATGTTTGAGTGATCTATTCCTTTACCAGTGTTATTAACCATGCTTCAAGGAGCACTGACCTTCACTTCTAAGGCAAACATGTGTCTGCTTTTCCTCTTCTCAGCCCCAGCTGCCCACTTATTTTGACAAGAGCAGTTCCTGTGCAGCCCCATACAAGACAGCACGGCTTTATGTGCAAGACAATGAGGAAATGACCTAGCATGTGTGTATCTGAGGACATACTGATACGGCAAGCTCTCCCCTCGGAGATCCAGGGGAGAGGAGGAGGAGGAAGGGAGATCGAGATGACATCATGGTAGAGCTAGCTAAAGGAGGATGGAGAAGTCCAGTAATGAAACACTGAAGATAAACACAAGACAGCTGTATTTATGAGATCTATGAGCTAAGACCTAGCCAGCTTTTGTGAGGGACTCGTCACAAACGCCTTCTAACCGGAAAGCACCAATCTCCAACGCTCAGAAGGGTGATGAGACTTGGTCAACCACAGCCTCCGGTTTCCCATAATGCAGCAACTGGCTACTAATATTGGATAAAAGAAGGCTAGTAAACACTTTCTGCCCTTTAATATGCACAGTTGCACAGACAGCTGTCCGAAACAGACTTAAGAGACAGACGGCGTCTCGGTAGGGACTTCAAACCCCATTGTGCAAGGCATCTTTAGTTCAATTAAATCCAGATTATAATCTTCATAATCTTATTATAAGGAAGCAAGGTATTATTGCTGGTCATCCCAGACTGTTCAGAGTGTTCACAGCAAACAAATTGGAAGGGCTTTCTTAAATAAAACTAAATTTAAAAAAAATCAGATTTTAAAATAATACAACTGCACCTGCTATTGAGAAACAATACAAGCTGGTGGTAAACTTTATTTGAAACTACCGGCATCAGCAAATATTCTAATCCTGACTGGTTTATGTTGGTCTATTTTTAGCAACAAGCACTAAACATGCCTTTGTGAATGATAAGCAGCAGTTAGTTCTTTTTCTGAATAAGGAAGCAGCGTTGTCATCAGATTTCATTTTTAGAAACTGAGGAGCTATTATTTTAAAATATGGTTGCTTGTGCTCGGTTATTGTCTTATATAATTTTTTTCTTTTTTTTTTGCATACAGAGAATACGGCCTCAATCATGTCTTTAATTATAAATATTAATCTTCAAATCCCACCATAGCATTCTATAACTTCTTCATTATGTACAAGTAGACGGGGATGTCCATCAAGCCACATTGGTAGCTTTTGATGAAAATCGCTTCAAAGCAGCTTCGCAATGAGAATGAGAAAAACTTTGAGCAAAAAATGTTGTCACAAACACTACACACATCATGCATTTGACTCCTTCCTAACTTTACTATTTAAGGCAGTTTTCCAATGGTTATTGTATCAGCGCCTCAGTATGACATTACTCTAGTTTGTAAGCGGTCGAGAAATTACAACTGTCTGTATATAACATGAACGTACTGTGTGTCGTCACCTATTGGTCTGAACAGAAAGAAGATGAGTGTGGGTAAATTGAGTAAAAGAATGGGGGGTTGCCGCTTAAAAATTACCCCAAACGAAGACTCCCCCCTCCCTTAACCATCCAAGTCAGTAGGAGTCAGATTTCCAAAGCAGGTCACAGCCAAACACGAACAAAACAAAGCTTGTGGCGATAACCGGTACTGCACCCACAAAACAATGGTTATTATATCATGCAAGCCACTTTACAGGGACTGAAAATGTAAGCTACAAGTCAAGGAGAGGTGAAGCACATCAGACAAAAACTAAATTTGCAAACATTCTTATTAAATATGGATTATTTGTGAGTACTTGCTGCAACTTAGCTTGCAATTCCTAAACGAATATTGGCATATCAGGGTCATTTGACAAAAAATGCACACTTATTTTGGTATTAGTCATTGTAATGTGAAACAAGACAAATGGATGTATGATCCAAAGTAAACAACTGAAAAAAATCACAGCATGGCGTTTTATACATATTACAGTATTTCATAATATTTTAGAAGCACTCAAAAAAGCATAGGCTTTCCATTTAGTCGCAAAAATGAAAAGCAGACAAGAAATGGAAAAACAGCCAACAAAGAACAAACTAAAACAATAATGGAGAGCAGAACTGGTCTTGATGCAGTAGTTTTGGTCAGTTTGCTGGTTATTAAACGGTTTCTGTACATCCTTTAATGCAAACAAGCCACTTACATATATTATATCATAAAATCTAATATAACGTGTATATATGTGTTATGCGTTATATGTTCAAAGTTCAAAAGTTTGTCTTTGCACTCGTTGTGAATAAGAGGCTTTGTAATATTTCAGTTTGACAGTTGGAGGACAGACCGAGTTGAATCTAAGTTTGCCTGTCACTCTACACTGAGCACAAAAGCATGACTCCCGCAAGAACAAAAAGCTTTGAAGGACTCACATATCTGCGCAGTTTCTTCTCTGGTGGTGACTTTCTCAGCCATCCCTGACAGACGATTTCCCCTCCGCTCATTTTCCCGATAATAGAAACGCAGAATCACCAGAGCAGGGTCAGTCGGAGGGTGGATGCGGGTCCATCGAAGTTAAACGGGTGCTGGGCTGCGGTGCGGCGCGTCATTGAGGGATGATGAGGACGATGATGAGGACGATGATGATGATGCGATGAACGCGGGACTCACTGTAAGCACAGGACGAACAAACACATCTATTCGAGCTGCAGAGGAAGTAATGTTGGCTGTGTGCTGTTTGTTTTCCCACTAGCACGCACTCACACCACGCCCACTGAGCTGAAGGGACGGGACATGGTTCTCTGTTTGGAGAACACTTTGCGCAGACAATGGAGCTCTGGCGTGGAGTTCACAGGTTTTCTTTGATGGTTAGACTTTCCGCGGCTTAGAGACACTTTTCAATGGGGATAAAAAGTTTAAAAGTACCCATATGTAGTTCAAATGCGGGCCATTTGAAGAAAAAAAGTGATCGACCGTTCTGAAAGCGCGGCTTGTTTTCTCGTGATTAGTAACAGCTGACCGTGAGAACTTTTTTTTTTTAACGAACTGATCTGTTTGAGAGGCACGCCACCTTGTGGACAAGTGTATGCGACTCTTTTTAGAATTTAGGTTAGGTTCGTGGTAAATATTATTTAGCCTAACATGTGGTGTACCATATTCATTCATCTTCATGTCGGCTTTCTTCCCTTTCGGGGTCGCCACAGCGGAATGAACCGCCAACTCTCTGGCCTATGTTTTACTCAGCGGATGCCCTTCCAGCCGCAACCCATCGCTGGGAAAGCTGTACCATATTAATATATCTCAATACATCCTTATAGTAGACAAATACTATGTAAATGATTCGTTTTTATGTAGTTTGTAGTTTCTATTTTTTTATATCTTTATGCTGGATGATAATGGAATTGCAGAGAAATGTATTAAATCTATCATTCAATAAAACTTTACATAAAAACTCATTTATATTCTTATCATATTTTTGTTATATTAACTGTATGCTAATCTGAAACGAGGGAGCAGATGTCATGTGACATATTTTTAAGAGCTCTCACAAAAAAAATTTAATGAAAGATTTGTCACTAATTTGAAGCTTCACATAATGAGAGGCTTTAAGAAGATTGTACACAATTCATTTGTAATTGTTCCATCAGGTCATGAAATAATATAAAATGTAGCAAGAAAAAGGTTTCTTAAGGTCATTGCTATTGTATAATTTATTATTATTAAAGGATTCCCATCTTCCTAATAAACATCCTAGAATGATCAGCAGATACTGGTCACATGTTTGTTTGAAGTATCTTTTTACTTATACAAAATAAGTAAAATATATACATAAATATATACAAATATATATTTTTTTACATAACATATGCAAACTGTTGTCAAACTTCAATTAAAGTCTTCTTAAAATAAAAACATAAAAAGAAAAGGATTTGTTCGCAATAAAAGAAACATTTATTATGAAATCAGCCAAGGAGGAAAATTAAACAACATTTGTTTAAAATTATCAAGAAAACTCAAACAAACCCTTTGGCAGACTTTCATTAATCACGACCCATCAATAATAGGTCACAAAAAACATTCTATTCATCGGATAGTCTTTAATTCCTCAGACGTGTCAATGGTTATTCTCACATTATTTCCCCTCAGTACACTATTCACATGTTACGTGTGTACAATCAAAACAAACAGATGTGCCTCAAATATCACTGACGGGTTTTTTGCAGATTAGAAACGTAAAATACTGTTTCCTTCTAATGAGATGAAGTGTTGTAAAACATTACAAACAAACGTTAATGCCTTTAAGGCCATATCTTTATAAGTCACTTAATCCTTTTAAAGTGCGTCCTTAATTTTATGCAAAGCTCCAGCTGCTTTTCCCTTCACTAAAAGAAGTGACCCAAGTCTTCCTTGTTGCAGCCTGCAGTAAGATGGCTATATCACTAACATCCTCAGCTTCCTGCAGTACTTTACCAGAAAATTAAAGCTCTACAAGCGAGAGAAGGACTTTTCAGGCCTTACTTTGGCTTTTTTAAGACTTTTTAAGAACTTGTTTGAGTTCAGAAAGTCTTCAGTATTCATTCAAGCAATCCATGCTTTTGAATTGACCAACACCTTGTGGACAAACATGTGAAGTACAAGATGTTTTCAAAACTCATGTTTACAAAAAGAGCAAATACACTAATAAAACTCATTTTAAGGCAAATGTAATGTAATTTCAATAAACATGTCTAGACATTGTTTGCAGAGGGCACCCTTTATTACACACAATTTGATAAACATAAATATAAATGTTGGATTGTTTAAAGCTAGAGCAGTATGTATGCTAGAGAAGGGTTGCATCTAAAAGAAGCGTGGGTACATCCCTCCAAGACCAACTCTGAAAACCCTGGGTTCAAGGCTAAACTTACAGGGGCTGAGATTTGAGTGCATTTTTAAAACATACAAAATATAAACATTGTATCAAAGCTGGCAGGAGTGTGAAAACCTTGCAAACGGAATCACATCTTTGATATTGTTTAAACCCAGAATACATTGCAAATACCTCTCAAATCCCATCCCAAACCCCCCATGAGGAGTAGATCCAAACTCTCTCAGCTGTAAATACCTGTCAGATTAAAAAAGTGCTCTCAGGGAACATTGTTTTGAATTTGAACAACTTAAAAAAATGACTGTGTTGAAGAAAAAAAAAAGCTCATTAATATTGCGTTCTAAAAATAAAGCCACATGGTGTATGTTACCAAAATTACAACGTTCATCCAAAACACAGTAATGTATATTTTTGGATTTGTAGGAGTTTGCTTCCTTCAAACTTACCAATCATATGTATCTTCTAATCCAGCCCTAGGAAAAGAGTTAAACATTTAGAAGATTAGTTAAAATCACAAGAGTAATCATCAATATTCACCTAAAGGTCTGAGCTTCACAACCAATTGATTCAAATCATAACACAAGAATTGTTCTCGATTACAGAGAGAGAATAATGACTAACTGTGCCAGCCGTTCTCTCAGGAGAGGTAGTCTTTCCTCCCTAAGAGATCCACCACAGAGCTCCCCGACTCCAGGTACCAGGAGGTCCAGAGCAGCCGTCTGGCCAAAAAGAAAAAAGGAGAATTACTGAACAAAGAATTAGAAAACTAGATTTCAAAAACAGACACTAAATACGATCACCATAATCTTAACTCATAAGTCAAGGCATGGCAAGGCAACTTTATTTGTATAGCACATTTCGTACACAGGGTAATTCAAAGTGCTTTACATTGGAAAAACAAAGAATAAAAACAGAATGTACATTTAATAAAATCAAGCATTAAACAAGTCAAATGAAAGCATATTGGTTAAAAACTGAAAATTAAGTCCAGAGGTAAAATAGTTGTTTGGACGTTGGTGCTCAGTCGACAAAAGCACAACTAAACAGGTCTTTTCTGAGTCTTTATTCTGGATTTAAACGAGACTAAAGTGTTGGAACTCTTGATCTCCTCTGAAAGCTGGTTCCATCTGTGGGCCGCATGGTAACTAAAAGAGTATTTACCTTGTGTGGAGTTAACCCGATGTAGATCTAATTTATTTTATCCGTGGGATCTCAGTTCTCTGCTTGGTATGTAATCACTGATAATGTCTGTCAAGTATTTAGGTGCTAAGTTATGTTTGTACTTATATACGAGCAGCAGAACTTTAAAATCTATTCTGAAGGAGACCGATTTAAGAACTGGAGAAATATGTTCTGACTTTCTAGTTTTGTTTAGAATTCGAGCTGCTGCATTCTGAATGCTGTAGCTGTTTAATAGTCTTTTTTGGAAGACCGGTGAGAACAGCGTTACAGTAGTCCAAGCTGCTGGAGATGAAAGCATAAATCAGTTTCTCTATAGCCCATACCTCATTTAAACTTTAATGACTGGTGACACATGTATAACCCTGGGTACTTATGGGTTAAAATGGGACGAATTCTTGAAAAGCAAGTCTTAAAGTTTACTCTGACCAGCACTACTCTTTTGTAAACTACAGAATACATGAATCATGTTCTTTGACGTTGGCATTTGTAAACACTGATATGTCGATTTAATTGTTTGGAGCTCCAGAAGAAAATGACTGAGCACACATGCGCGCGCACACAGGCATACATACATACATACATATATATGTATACATAAATAAATTAGGGTTTTGTATGTCAAAAGCAAGATCATAAATTGATTTTGTGCTTAATAGGGAGCCTTCTGGACAATGAGGTATTGTGAGTAGTTCTAGGAGTGCAAGAGAGATGAGTCTGCAGATTTTTGAACATGAAAAGTTTTGTCAGGCATATGTTTTTCAAATGTAAACATTTTAATTAATGGTAGGTTTAACTTCCACACAACTCAACAGATTCAATACAATTTATGAGATAGAAAGAAAAAAAAGACAAAAGAAAAAAAAGTGGACCTGCTGTACATAGACACCCCCAATCACATAGTCTTTTATTTGGGCTGTTTTTATTTTCTTTTGTATTGAAGTAACTAACCAGAATCATTTGTCAATCACCGGTCCTCATTTTTGCAAGTGCTATGCTAATTCAAACAAACATAACTGGCCAGCTTAAAGAATCAAACTGGACACAGAGGAAGGCGACTCGGGCCCAAGTCTAGTCTAGGTATTTATATCCTAGAGAGTGAGCAAATTAACATCCTAAACTATATATATGTGATGCAGTAAGAGAGTCCTAATTTAATTTAAATAAATGTACAATATGGTTTTCTCACCGTGTGCTGAGGATGGTCTTGGTTGTCTCGAGCATAGAAAGGCTTTAACTCGTAGGGATAATTAATGACAAACACCGGGACATTTCCACAATGTTTCACCAGGAACTTCTCATGTTCGGTCTGAAGATCACTGCCCCACTAAAACAATGCAGAGGAAATGAGGATCAAACCAATGAGACTGAACAGTCGGCTTAGTCTCTTTTCAGGAATCGCCACACGAAATGAACCATCAACTCTTCTGGCATATGTTTTACGCAGAGAATGTCCTTCCAGCCGCAACCCACCACCGGGAAACATCCACACACACTCATTTACACTAACACTATGTAGAACTGTCCATCCATCCATCCATTTTCTTGTCAGCTTGCTTCCCTATCGAGGTAACCACAGCGGAATAACCCGCTAACTCTTCTGGCATATGTTTTATGCGGCGGATGCCCTTCCAACCGCAACCTATTGCTGGGAAACATCAAAACACACACAAACACTATGGACAATCTTTTTTACCAAATTGACTTATACTGTTTTTGGCCTTGTGGAGGAAACCAGAGCAGTCAGAGTAAACACACGCGATCTCAGGAAGAACATGTAAACTTCACACAGAAATGCCAACTGACCCACCCTAGGCTCAAACCAGCAACCTTCATTCTGTGAGACCATGCTACCCACTGTGCCACCCTGATGCCCAAACCAGAAAATCAATGAATAAATATTGCATACAGTATTTCCTTAGAATCATATCCTAACTTTTAAGGCTCAATATGATGTCGCTCTACACTATATATATATAATGTTATAACGGCATTAAATCTTCTGGGAAGGCTTTCCACAAAATTTATGGAAATTGTTTTTACCAATTTTGTAGAAGAGCATTTGTGGGGTCACACATAGTGTATGATTGAAAACTGCATTAGATCTGAATTTTTTTTCTTGCTTGGATCCAAAATTATGGGGTTTACTGATTAAAACTTAGTGCCCATTAAAATATAATAAAATATAAATATATATATATATATATATATATATATATATATATATATATATATATATATATATATATATATATATATATATATAAGAACCCAAAACCTTCAGTGATTAACTTGTACACATATGTACTTGCCTCAGTGCTGAATGTGAAGTTCTCTGAGCTGTTCTTGAGAATGTCTATGGCGTCACTGTAAGACACGCTGAAGAAACCAACAATTTAGATCAATAAAAGACAATAAAAAACCAGCACTTCATTTTTTTAGATAAAAAATATATTTTTTTAGATATAAAATATTTCACTTTTAATTACAGTGTGGTTCTTTCAGACAAATATCAATGAGAGGTTATGTTAGACTTGAGAAAACTAAATGTTTCAAGGAAAAGTAATATATCTTACCTAACCTCTCATTTATATTTTTTAAAAGAACACTTACATCTTGTAAGTGTTACATGACAAAAAAAAAACAAAAAAGGATCAGGACATAGATTCTGCTGAGACAAATTTTGTAAGTGTTACAGATTGTGGTGCAACAATAAAGCTGATATAGAAAAATAATACATACACAACACATTTTCTTTTTAACATCAGCTCCACTTGCTCCTAAGAATGAAACAGGATAAATCTGTTAATTAGCACCATTATAATGTCAGGAACGTTAGTATATTGTATTGTTTCATACTCTGTGTCCTGGAGCCACATATTTGTGAAATAAATCAACGTCCTCTGCGCAGTGTGACAGAACATGCTCCGTGGCAGCTTTAAATAAACCCTCCATCACCTGGAGAAACAGAGACATTGTTTCATCTTAAGCTTCCCAACTCTGTGAGTTGACACAGAAATCACAACAATTAAATGCATCTTTTTTTCTTCAAAAAAAAAAAACTAAAATTATTTTTATCTGTTTGCAATGAAAAGTGCTATTCAACACATCAAAATACAGCCCATATATGAAACATAATTAATTATCGAAGGAAACTTCTAATTTAAATCGATTAGATAATGCCGGGTGGTCTTTAACTCAAATTTACATCCCAAGACAATTTTATTCTTCAATCTTAAGCCAAATAAACACTATTTAAAAATACATTGCCATGGTTTGCTAGTCTTCAATATAGCCTAGTATTGCCAGCGAAGATGATGATCGTTAGCATAATCAAAACCACTTGATCAAAAGGCTAATTACAAGACAAACTCTTTTTGAACTCATGTTAAATAAATTAAGTAAATGCATAGCAGCTTCACCAAAATAAAAGCTATGCTGCTGACTAACCCATGCTTAACTTACCTTGGTGTGTGTGTGTGTGTGTATATATATATATATATATATATATATATATATATATATATATATATATATATATATATATATATATATAGCGATTGTTTCTGAAGTACTGTGGCTAGATGTTTATCTGCTCAAAAGTTATCATGTATGTCTCCTCACGGAGAAGCTGGACATGCTCATGAGTTAGTTTTCACACTCAGAAGAAGCTTCAAGGGATTTAAGCAACTCAGTCACTATTCCACTTTTCACAATGCCAGTCTCTAAACAGAGTTTAACAACTTGCCAGAGTTTCTCACCATCTTAAAATAAATAGCTAAAGCAAACTGTAATTTTGTAATTAGATTCAGATGTCTGAGAGAAATTGTTTGCAGCTTTTGCCATGAGTTGCTTCTCATTTTCTGCTCAACCATGTTGACAATCATCATCTTGCCATAGAAAAGTGTTTGTCTGTTTGAGAAGGATTGAATCATTGGCATGCATCATGCAGAGAAAACAGAGAAAAAATCTCAGATTTCAAAAAGTCCAGACTGTAACTCTGTAAGACGTAACTCAGACTCTACCATCTTCAATGCAAGATCTTAGTGAAAACACTGAATGGAAATAAATGCAATCAAAGCTAAAAGTGGTCCAATTAAATATTAGTGTATGACCTTTTTTGGCGAGGATGTGTATGTTCACATGAATAGCATGCATGTACATGTGTTAGTCCGCTCAAAACAGAACAATTATGGACTCATATTATGCAAAGTAATGCAGAATTTTAACACGTACTAAAAAGAATGCACGCTTCAACAAATAGTTAAGACATGTCCAGCTTAATATCTAAGAATCTAGTTAGCAAATTTAGTTAAAAAAAATGTTTGTTAAATATTAAAATATTATTGTTTAAATATTATTTAAACCAATATGTTACTAATAAAGAAAATTAAACTGGTTTATTACACAAAAACTGGTTTGTTACACATTAAAATAATAACATGTGAACTAGGTGAAACTAGGTTTTATTTAATTTTTAAACCATAAATCAAGAGTAAGTATAAATACGTTGAAATAAATTCGAAGTTTTTAAACCATTTTGTTGATTTTACCCTCATGAGATCTTCCAGTGACTCAGTGAAGGCCACCTCTGCCTCTACCATGTAAAACTCTGCCAGGTGCCTCCGGCTTTGTGAGTTCTCTGCTCTGAACGTAGGGCCGAATGTGTAGACGGCAGAAAAAGCCCTGAAAAAGATTAAGAGCAGCAATTAAATGTAAATATAAGCAAAATTATTTACTAAAAACATTTTGCAAATTAAAAATGCTGTGAAAACCTGTCATCACAAGATCACAATACAGTTTTACACAATACAATTAATTACACAATATAAATAATTACAGATTTTAAATATAAATTGGGAATTATATCAAACCTTTACCCTGACATCACTTCCAGGTGCAGTTGCCCTGAGACAGTCAGAAACGCTGGCACAGAAAAGAAGTTAGAGATTGAGTCTCCAGAGGCTTTTTGAGCACCTGCAGGCTTGAGATCAAACACATGTTATCAGAAAGAGAAATAGTTCAGATAGAGCATTGTTTTTCTCCACAACACTTCTTAAATGCAAACTTAAACAGCACATAGAAAGAAAATAACAAGCCTGAGACACACCTCAACTTGGAAGAGCTCTCCAGCTCCCTCACAGTCATTTGAGGTGATGACAGGAGTGTGTATCTGCACATACCCGTTCTCCTATAGTCAGGAATCAACGTCATGTTAGTTTTACAAGAAATGTGTTCAGGGTACAGATTTGATCCAGCATTTGAACATAGTCTCTATACACAACAAATAGTTCATCTACATACTTGTTTGCTCAATATTTCAAATACTTAACATCACAGACTATGTTTTTATATTTTAACCCATATTTAACAGCTTTAAACGTCAATATTGATTTATGCACCGAAAAAAATGCGCATGCAATGTTAAGTCTCAGCATGAATGGAACATTTCCAGGGGAACTGTCAACGAACAAAAAGAAAACCAGCTGGTTGAAGAACTAAAACAATTATGGATTCAGATTGATGACTGACATTCCTTATTTTTTGTCCCCATCTTCTTTATATTATTTAAAGAGCTGCTACTATTCGTTTAAAAAAACTCTCATTTAGTAATATATGTTGTGAAACAGCCTTAGGTTTGACGAACCCCATGCTAAAGTTTTAGAGTTGAAAGTGCTTTGTCTATAACAATATTGATATGTATTCCCTGTTGAGTAGAAACTGGAACCATATTGCCATTAGGGACACTGAATGATTAATTCACTCGACCAGCCTCAAGCTTCTCTGATGAGTTTGACTCAACTTATGACTCTTTGGTTAATAACATGCAGTTTGATGTTTTGATTGCACTGTTTATTTTATGTCTGTCAATGCAATTTTTCTTAATTTCTCTTAGATTTTAATCAGTAGCTTTACAAGCCACTTTGTTACATAATGTAGAGGAGAGGTTTAATACTAACAAATCACTAAACTAATTATTTTGGAATTATGCCCAAATCTATTCAAATTAATTGCATATTTCAGCTTTTCTCAACTTTGTATGTGTCAATCTGTTGTTGGAGACCTCCAAAATCAAATAACGAACCTTTCAAAATCACAACTGGGACATTTTAAATCTCCCAGCCATATTTGTGTGTAAAAAAAAATACAATATTTAAAAATATTATAAGACAGTTATATTATAAGAGTGTTTCTGTCAGAAAATTAACATAATGGGATTAGAAAAACAATGACATACATGAACCTCTATTTACCCTGAAGAAGTTGTGGATTGCTGCAGTGGCTTGGCTGCGAACCCTGAGCAAAGAACTGAAAGTGTTCGTACGACATCTGAGGTGAGGAAACTGCCGCACATATTCCAGAGGATGGCGTTCCTTGATCTTAAAGGGGAAATTCTGAAACATACCCAGTTTAGAATGTCACCTAATGTTGCTTTTGATGAGATATGATGTGTACCCTTACCAGAGGATTGCATTCTCCAACCACTTGAATCTGCTGAGCTTGTAACTCAACATTCTGTCTCTTATTCGGACTCTTCTCCAAAGTGCCGGTGATGTCAACTGCACAGCCAAACGTGAGATCTCTGAAGAAAAAAAAGAGAGGGATGAAAAAATATTTACCACAAAGAATATCTGAACACTTAAGCATTGTTTTTGAAGCTTTGGAGAGGAAGTACACTTAAAAAGAGAAAAAAATGTTCAAACAAAAATCAGATGACATGAATTGTGAGTTATGTACAAGTCAAACCATGATCTTGAGTGTATGTCGACAAGATAATTGGGTATTATTGTTATTACAGTTCATGCATGCAGCAGTATGCACATGTTTAACTATTTGAACTTTGGCAGGTATTGTCAGATGCACTAGCCAATCAGAACTACTACTACTACTGCTCAAAGAGGATTTCGCTTGCCAAAAAAAGTGAGTGATTTGAGTGTTCACTCAGGATTATTCATCACTTTTATCTGCTTTTTGGTGCGATCACAGCTTAAGAATTCACTCACACTACAAGTTTATGAGTTCAACATCCTCAAAATGTGCAAAGGTCTTTATTTTATTTTTTGCATTTTTTTTCTATAATTTCTGATAATGTTTGCCTCAATTAAATAAAAACAACAAAAACAATGTTTCCGCAAAAAAATCCTGCGTTTATACTGTAGTCCGCATCCTAAGGTTAGGACAAGCAACTAAAGTATGCAGTCATACAAATTACTACTGCTTTTAATACATGTCTTTAGTATCACTACTGCTTTTTGACATCATGTCTTTTGGTAATCTTTCAATATGTTTTTGCTACTAGTTCCTTGTAACTATCTTGATGTATTGTACCATTATAACAGGAAAAAAGATATATATAGAAAATCATTACTAACTAAAAAACAGCTGAAACGTTATTATTATTGTTAAGAGAATTTGAAGTATATTTGAGTTGCATATTTAAAGCTTCTTTGCATAAAACTTCCACCAAACCTGACACAGTTTCTGAAAGAAAAATACCTCGAGTTCAGTTGAGAGCAGCCTACAACCTGCAGAGGGTTCAGTGAACTTCCATCATTCACATGTAAGAAGAGATTGTCTTTCTGGGCCCTTACAGATCGAACCCAACCCTGCACAAACAGCATTTGTTGTGGGTCAACATTAATACCGAATTACTTTATCTACTTTACCCTTACGAGACCACATAAATAATCCACATTAATTTCACAAAACAACAACTTCCCTTCGTTTCAGTGCTAACACTCCAAAGCCACCTCTCACCTGGACTCTAACACTGGAGCCGGTTTCTTGGCTTACGAGAGCCTCGGAAACTCTCATTTTCTTTGACATCATGCGACTGCAGATTCTTTGAAAACATTTTAAGGAACATCGACAAAATAATGTGGCGTTGAAGGCAGGAATTCGTTGTAATGTGAGAGACATTTTTGTCGAGTGAGTACGACTATAGTTTAAATTTTAAGCTCCTGGGGTTCAGCTGTAAATTTTCTGCCCTTACATTAGATTTAGTGTGCGCGCACAGCCTTCGACGAGCGATTATAGAGATAACTGACGCATTTTAGAAACAACTTAACTGGCTTATTTAGTCAGTCTCTGTTTTGACATTCATGCTGATGTCCATGTCCACGCGCTTCCTATAACGTCATGAGGTACGTCATATATACAAGACATCCTATTGGCTGCTTTTGCCAAGCGCAGCCTTCTTTCTTTTTTGTGTTTAGTGGCAGCGTGCATTTCATTTAAAGTACCGCCACCTGCTGGACTGAGATTTAATCTCATTGTTGAATTTTACTTATTATTTACTTAATATTATTTTTTTACTAAATTCGTTTCCTTCAAATAGGTCATCAAGCGTTTGAGAATTTTTTGGAAATCAAAATAGATTTTCTAGTGCCAATGGCCTGCCCATTGTCTTCCTAAAATTACTTAGTTTATTACTTTTCTCTTCTTCTGAGAACATGTTTCACAATGACTTTTAGTCCACAACTAAGTCCTGTGTGGCCCCGTCATAGCCTTAATATCTACACTTGCTTAAAATTTTATGATTGATTTTATTAAATGTACTTTATTTTATTCTTTATTTCCAATGTAAAGCACTTTGAATTACCCTGTGTACGAAATACAAATAACGCTATACAAATAACCTTGCCTTGCCTTGCCTTACTCCTGTCTTGAAAGATAATTATTATTTTTAGATGTTACTTCATATAATTGTCTTTGTTTCTTCTCTTTATCCCACTGTCCTTGACAAATTGTCTCAAATCCATCTGTTAAAATTGAACAGATTGACTGTAAGTATTTATATGATTGTTTTTGTAGCTTTTCTTGCCAGTTTATCCACGACATCATTGCTCTCTTTCCCTGTGTGCTGAAAGACTTTCAGAGTCGATGCTGCTGAAAAGGGTTAGTCAGATGCGAAACATCTAGGCTAAGTGAATTAGTGAGATATCTTTTATTCTTTAAGTGTATTTCAGCAGTACTTTTTAACAACACATTTTCCTCATTTAATTAATGTATGCATCTATGTACTTTATTTGTTGATGTTTTGTGCGTTTGTAAACAAAGAAAACAAGCAGGTCAAGGTGCAAAACCTTATTAAGAAGAAACTAGGACACAAAAAAAAGGAAAGAAAAAAGAGATAATAGAGAGAGATATATATATATAGATATATATATATATATATATATAGATATAGAGATATATATAGATATATTATATATATATATATATATATATATATATATATATATATTTATATTGTATTGCATTGTAACCTGAAAGATTTTGGTAGTAGTATTTAAAATATTTTAAAATTTTATACATTTTGGGAAGGATTTTTGACCGAATAAATTACCTTTCTGCATACTACAAATCTTGATAAAATGCAGGGAAGAGAAAACAAAAATTCAGTTAAAAAGACGACATACATAAAAAAAAGACATTAAATAATGCAAACCACAAAATGAAAACATGAGCTGATTTTGGTCACTTCCAATTCAATGGTAAATGTCTAATCATGTTTTAATTTAATTTTCAAATTAACAAAAGTGAAGGAGCAACAGACTGGGTTACCTAAATTACGTCAACCTCATTTAGTAAGCAGTGGTTTTCCACTGGATGGCGCTGTAACTCCATTAGTCTGACACACAAGCAGTCGTGTTCACAGACAAATCTATTAAATCACTTATTTATTAGCTCTACATCTTCAGCAGTGAATTATTAATGCAGCTTTAGGCTCTCTGTGGACTGCATCCCACCAAAGGCAATACTAATGTTGTTTTTACAGCATGTTATATAATTGCATTTATCTGCGCCTTTGTTTGCTTTTGCTGAGAATCCATTTTAGCAAGAGGAGACTTGATGAAGCTGATGGGGAAGATGCGATTGCTCAGCTAGCTCCATTCAGTGACAGGCCTATTTATTTAAAATCCCTCCAGCCTCATGAATAGGCCCACGTTTTTATAAGCAAGCCAAGTTCAAGGCTTTCTGTGATTCCTCTGTTTCTAGGCCTCAATCAATATGTGATTAGGCCGCATAAACAGGGATGTTGATGTAAAAGCTCAGCAGGAGTGAGATCAGAGTTCAGCAAAGTCTTCAGTTCTCCTCAAGCTCCGTTGACCCTTAATTCAACAGGATTACCATCAATTACTCTCCTTATTACACAGCTACACTGGAGACAGCATCGATTGCACATGTTATTCTGATGAAATCAAAGGAACGTCATCTTCTGAGGAAGGCATTTTGAATGCTTCTTTCCCAAAACAAAACTGACAGTGATCAAAACTAGAACTGAGCCTGAATTCGACAAAAGAGAAGCTTTAGATCCGTTTGATGAATGAGCCATTGTTTGCTGGGTTGACACTTGTTTGTTTTCAGGCACAGAAATGTGTCAACACTCAGACACATGCATGAACTCAGTCACAGTGAGGTCTAAAACAATTTATGATGAATTTGGCTTTGTTGTTTTCTGTGAAGATGTCATAACTTCAAACTAAGGAATGTTTGTCTGGTAGATGCAATGAAGGGGGACTTAAAGTTATGTGGCTGATAGAATAATAAAATCCCATTGTATCCATTTACATAAAAAAGTTCCAATTTCAGGAGCACATTGATAACTGTATAAATATTTACAAACTGCGTGTATAGAAAGAAAATAGGTCCAGAAGATGTAAAAAGACATGTGAAATTCAAACAATGTAACGACAACAAGATTTATGTGGAAGCAACAGAGACCTAGTCTCATCTCTTTGGAATAAGCCATTTGTTTATTAGAAGAGGAAAACACATTCGTCGAATTTGTTTAAAAAGTTGCAGTACAACAAAAAACCTGAGTGTTATTAAAATAAACATGCAAATGAAAAACACTCTCAACTTTAGGATGTATGGATCGCTCATAGTTATGGTGTGAAAGAGAATGAAACTTTAAGACAATTTTGTAATAGGGTTTGATTCTAATGAACGGAGTAGTGAATGTGCCGCAATTACGTAACTTTTTCTGTGTTTGTTTTAAAATATTTGTTTAGTTTTAACTAATTAATCCTATTAAGTAGCTAATTAAGCTTTTTTAAGCACAGACATTTTACACCAGCCTATATGCTTGAATCCTGAATTTTTGGAGTTTTACATTTTTAAGCCATAAATCGAGTAACTCACATGAGTACATGAAAATTTGATCAAGTCACTCGTAATTGGCCTTAAGTTTTATTTCCATTAATTTGCAAATCAAACAGACAATATGCAAACACTATAAAGTAACAAAACTGAGGTGACTAACACCTACCTCAGTCAACGAAGCTCACAGGAACCTCACAAAGGGAATTCCTATTTACCCTACCTCCTCCACACTAGGACTTTGTGAAGCTGCTTTGAAAGCAACTGCTAAAAAAGCACTATATATAAAAACATTCAGAACATACAAACTCCACTCTAGAAGTTCGTCTGGGATCCGTAGTTGGTCCCATGGCATTTTATGAAGTTATGTTTGCTGGCAAGTCATGTTAAGTGTTTTTTTCATACACAGTACATAACTGTTACATCTAAATTTCACTTAGATTTGTTTTGGAAAGGTATTTCAAAGGCAATGAAATGAGAATGTGCACATCAATTCTCGCGGGAGTTCTTATAAAATGATACTGAACGCCTATAGCGTCATGAGCATTCATCTAGCCCAGAGAGAGGAAAGCAAACAAACAAAGGCATCAGAGAAGTGTGGGTGAGCTGCTGTTATTGATCTTACAGAATTGTCACTGTTTAATGTTTCATGAGCTCTGTGAGAGAAATCCTTCAGGAGCTGCAGCCTAATATCTGTACAGCGGCACCTCAGCTCCCACATATCAATGCCTGGCTTTGTTTGGCTGAGCCTGATAAGGCAAAGTGGGATTTCAATTTGCAGATTACACCGATTTCTCTCTACTGTATCATGCTTGTTTTGTCAGCTATTTATCTTCTGAAATAACTGGATCTGAGGACCCGATGACTGTTTTTATCCTACAGCACTAGAATATGTTTTGGTTTTACTTCTCAGAAGTTATTTTAAATACCACGGGGCAACTCTTGGAGAGTAGAATATTTGTGGAAACAGACTTGTACTGTTTTGTCACCTTCTTTCCTGGAATTAAATGATTTTTAAAACCCTGATGCCGCTTGCGCCTCTTGCCTTGTCTTGTTTCATGTAAAGGATGGTGTTTAAATCCCCAGCGCACTGAAACTTTGGCTTTCAGGTGCTGGGTTAACAACTATGTTTTGTGTCTAGTGTTATGGTGAAATGCATTGGTTAGATTTTTTTTTCTTTTAGCATGCACTCCTTTCTTCTTCTTTTTTGATCTCCAGTCATGGATCTTATTTTATTACATTATTACATGATTGGCACTTAACCAGTGTTTATTGTATTTGTTTTGAAAACGTCTGAGCATCTTTTGTTAAATGTCCTCTCTTCTCTTTATCCCAATGAGCCTTGATCAACTCTTGCACCCTTTAGTTCTTACTTCAGTTAATTGTTTCCCCTTTAGTGCTCCAAGTGTTTTCTATCTTGAGTGGGATCACTGAATGAGAACATGAATGGTTTAAATGTGTAACTTATGGGTTGGGCACACATAAAATATTTCAAAAATTTGAATCTGATCGGATGCAACAACGAGACACTGGAAGTTTAGAGGTACGTGGTGCGATTCTGGTCCAATGAAAAGTTGAGCTAATTTTAATTTTGAGACTATTACCTATTAAATCTCTCTTCAACTAAATCTTTAGGCTATATAATCTCACATTAAAGCAACCGTCCAAAACTGTATTGTTTAGGCTTTGGTGTGAAGAAGATTAGAATAAACCCTGCTGCTATTTGGAATACTTATATTTAAAACTAGGCCCACAGAGCCTGGTGGGTGTGTTTTTAAAAGCCTGTTGGATCTCTCAAAAGCTTGTGTGACTGGCACAAAAGTATGGCTTTCCAAGTTAAATTTTATTCCGAAATTTTAAGAATTTAAAAATAATGAATCAGAGCCTGACACCATGATAATTGGTTAGTCAAGACAATGTTAGACTGGGCTTTCTATATGTTTGCCAGCTCATGTTTGCAGTTTTACTGCAATTTGTGTATTCATAGGAATAATCCTTGAATTTTTAATTTTTGAAACCTCTTTTGTCTGTACTTCATCTTTATTTCCTTTTGGATTATTCTGCCTATGCCCTTCACCCCTTCACAGTTGTTTTACATTTGCTAAAAATTCTGCCAAATTTCTGACAAACTGTGAAGCATTTCAGAATTCATTCTGGAGGAAAAAACTAAAAACATTACAGCTCCATGAGAAAAATCCCATTGCAAGTGGCAGCCAAGTTAAAGACTGACACCTGTCTCTCTATGTTGGTAGTTTAAAGCACAGTTTTGAGTAATAAAACAGACAACCTTGTCTTGACTCTCTTTAATCCAGACCTTATAACATTAAAGGCTTGACTCTTTGAGTTATCGTCTCTAAACTTTGTTTTATTTCACACTGCGGTGGGGATTTTAATAACATACAAATAGAGGTCAAATATGAGGCAGCTGTACCCTCATTAAGGTAATTTTTCATAACTGTAAGAGGAGTGTTTTGGTAAAACAAGGACAAATGCAAACAGACCACTGCCTACAGAGCTTCTAAAGAACTCAATGAAGTTCACAAAGTCTAATTTAAAACAAGAATGCTTTAACACACAACCCCCCCAAAACTATTTAATGATGAATGTTTCATATTCTGCTTTTCAAGGTCACTGATGAATTGTATGTAAATTAGTACATTAGGAATGTTTGTAGGACAAATGCTGTTGGTTCAGTGTAAGAACGCGATTTTTCTTTCATCATTTCTAGAGTGCATGGGTGAAACAACAACACAGCTATTATTTAATGATAAAATAAACGAGACAGTAAATGTTTTTCTTCCCAAAACTGAATAATTTTTTTAAGGTCAATCAAATATGTTTGTATTAAATAATACTTATATTACAAATATACTAGTATACGGCTGGTATAATGCTGAAGTTCAGATCAATGTTCTGTGTTCCATGGAGAAGGTTAAGGAGCAAATATTAAACTCAAAACATATTTATTATGAAAAGAAATACAAATCAGAGGTGAAAAACACAGTTGCTGGACTAATAGATATTGAACTTAAATACACTTGGAACTAACAGAAGAACAGATGATGGTTGGAGACTTCAACACTGATAGCATGCTTAGATTAAGACAGAGAAACCATACAAATGTGCAGACACTGAATAAAATGTAGTGAAACCCAAAAGTGAAACACATAGCACATGCTGGGATTATATATTAAAGCAAAATGTATTTAAATACATTATTTAAATGTAATACATTTGTTAATGCATTGTCCTCTTTTAAACTCAATAGAGTAAATGAATGTAAATAAAACAAAAGAATAAACAAGAGCTCGGTGAACCATACATTTCACTCAAACTAACAGACCAGAATGGAGTAAACAGAAATGTAAAAATGTATGTACATTTTACACAAATAAAATAAATGTATAATTTATTTAATCTTAGTTCTGGGAAAATTTATGTGCATGCTGGTTTTGTTTTAAACTGGAAACTATTATGGTAAATTAATTACATTTTAAGGTACATTTTAAGTACGCTCATTTTTATCCTTATCAAACAAAATATGAAGGCTTTAAATGTAATTAGCATTAAAAATATGAACGTAAAATCTTTTGCTGATAGGAAAGACTTGAAAAGGGAAAGTAATTGCAACCGTAAGATCAGAGTAAAGGAGCATACAAGCATCTGCTTCTGCCAGCTCTTCAGAGACTTGTGAACAGACCGATCTGTTTTAAAGCGCTGAGCCTTTGCTCTTATTTACAGCACCATCAGGCTCATACAGCAGCAGGCCATATGCCTCTACATTCAGCCTCATATAAAATCTGCCGGACATGACACTCTGTGAGGGGCTTTGGCAAAGAGAAAACTGATCAAGGTCTGAAGGTGAAGGAAAGAGAGAGTTTGTTTGGAAACAAATCTAGTGAAATATTACGGCTACAATCTAAAAGCAACCAAAGTTATATGAATTTAAAAGAGAGAGCTCAAGGATTTTAAATGAACTTTCAAAAGGACTATTCAATTCTTCAGGTAAAAGTCATTTCAGCTATAATGAAATGTAATGCAAAGTGTAATCTTGCTTCAGCAGAGAAAAAATACTGCCCTATAATTTGAAGAATATATAAATTAAAGCAAGAAAATATCTGAAATAAGTATAAATGTTAAATCAAAGGTTGTTTTTCTGTCTAGTGAAGCGTGTAAAAGCCTGCCAATGACTGGGTTACCATGATGAAAAACTAATTAAACACAACACATGAAATGTAAATCACCAGCAAAACACTGTATGTTTTGTCATTGCATCTTGAGGGAAAAAATTAAGTGTGCTTTACATTTTACTTACAGAGATTCTGATACTTATCAGAAACTTCTTTAGACAACAAGTTTGATGGAACTCATCTTTCGGACAAGCTACTTACTGTAAGTCTCAAGAATAAAAAAAAAATAATTTTTTTAGATATATGCTTACCATGTTTTGTCTAATAAAATCATGTTACCACTTGACACAAAACACTACGTTTTCAGGTTTTACAGATTAAATCCCTATTAAAAAAACTGAGACGCAAAGTGTAACGCGTTCTCAATGGATCATTAGATTAAAAGTATATATTTAAAAAAAGCCCATTCTAATTAAAATGATATGTGACGGTAAAACTGTAAAATAACATGTTGTGATTAAAACTAAAAGTATGCAAAATTAATGGAGCTGTTACAAATGCCAATAAGCCTATTTCATCAAAGTAAAATATTTGTAGGTTTACTTAATATTATTCACATTTAATAAATTAGTAATTAAATAAATGTTTTTATCTTATTCGAAATTTGATCTCATTACTTATTATATTTAATCAGTCCATTGTTGTGTTCTAAAGCAGATCTGTTAAACAAACCAAAAGATAATATGTTAGATATTTTCACATTTTTTGTATTCAGCAAAATTTATGCTGCATGGTCTGTGGTAAGAACATTTTTGGTGCCACTGCATGTCTACACAGACACACACAGGCGCACACAAGCAGGAACATCTTGTATACGAAGTGTCCTCAGTGGACAGCCCCACACATATTCATGAGTAATTGCCTCTATTTATAAGACAAGACCCACACCTCGCTAATTAGCCCAAATATAAATGACAGAGCTTTGGCCTTCACCGGAGCTTCATTTGAAGAGTACCCTCAATTCACAAGCAGAATATGTTAACTAAGGCAAAGGCTGTCGGCAAATGACATCATGGCCCAAATTTTGTATTCTACCATGCTGAATATTTTTAACTGAAAGATGTTTAGTGATCAGATCTGCTGTAATTGAATTCTAGGAAATAAAACTAGGCTTTGAGCTTGCAAACTTAGGCTTTGAGCTACAAACAGGAGAGACAGAGACCACCCACACTGCAGAAGATTTTTTTTTTAATGAAGTGTTATATTTTAATGATTCTTGGAACAAAATTGGCCCTGCTAAATGTATACTTTCTAGTGTAATTATTTGTGCTTCACGTGTTAAAGCCTAACTTGTATCTAGTTCATTTAAGTATGCTATTTCTTTGGGCACATAACAATAATTTTGCAGTACTTCATAAATATAACAATTGTTTCGAAATGAAAATATCTCTCTTCCTGACCACAACAGCCTTAAAGTTTGCATTTTTTCCTACAAAATAGAACACATGTTGAGAACACAGATTCCAAGCTTGAGGAGGTTTTCGAGCATGCTATGGTATAACGGTTTTATTTAGACATTGAAATATATTCCATTCTTTTGAAAACAGATCGTTCACCAAGTCCCTAAATAAAACTCATCCAAAATCCATCCTCCAACATAAAGCGAGGAAAATTGTATTTTACTGCAATGTGATTTGACTTTTTGGGAGACAGTGAGATCAACAACAACAACAAAAAAAATAGAAATGCATTTGAAAAGGTCCCCTAAAATTCCACTCACACGTGTTCAGCATGACTGACTTCTCAAGTTAACTTAATAAATAAAACAAGAGTAAAAAGATTAGAAGCTGGATAAATTGTCTTTCAACATTCTCCACTAATTAAAAATACTCACATCTCAATCAATAACACTAACATAGGTAATGTGACACACATAATAACAGCTTTCAGTCGGAATAGACATTTATTAGTTAACGAATTACCACTGACTAAGTAGCCATGTCCATATACTGTGCTTTCCTGAACCAAAATATCCAAGAAACATATCCAAGAAATTTGAATTGAATTTCATTTGAACTTGAATGAGGGAAAAGCTTTGTGCGATTGACATCCAACACTGTAAAAAGAGATGTTTTATAAAGGACATATTGGACCAGGATATTGTCCCCGGTCACACTCGCCACATGGGTTAAATTCCTGAACACTACAACTTGAGTTAATTTTAAACAAATCTTCTCACCACAAAATCATACAACACAGAGGCGGGCGGGGTAGTGGGGTGTAAAACCATTTAACATCATCTCTGTGTTGTGTATTTCTTTTATTTTTATTTTTTTTTATTTTATTCAATTGTTTTTAAATGGAGATTTGTTCAGTAACAATGTAAAATATATGAAATATATTTGCTTACTATAACGTTATCCAGCTATTGATTTATGATTTTTGTACTCTTTATATTGTACGAAATAGTACATTGGCTAACATTGTTCATTATAAACTTTATCAAAACTGTATGAGAATGCATGGAGCTCTTATTTTATCCTGGTCATATTACCAAAAGTGTATTTTAACCTGCAATTTACTTTTACAATTACCAGTGTATATAGAAAAGGGTAGCATTCTCCTTATTTTTTTCTGGATGCTTTTACAGAAACTAAAAACTCACAACTCCAATGGGAGTCATCATATGACTTCAAATATTTAATATCATATTAGTAGCTAAACACCTCAAATCTGTGACCAGTGTTAAAGAAGATCGCCTCTTCTTTTCATGTACTTATATCAGCATTACTTGCTCTTACTAGATTCTCTTTTTTCTAAACACACCACACACATTTTTTAGAAAAGAGCTCATAAAGAGATGTTAGATCATTGTCGAAAACATTGTTCATCAGATCAAGTGATTTTGCAGTGTAGCTAAACCTGTATTGCACTGTTTTCTACTGAACCCTTCATTGAAAAACAGTTATGGTATTTAGCATTAAAAGCAACAGCCTCATGTTACCCCAACCATACTCCTCAATTCAACTGAAAACTGTCCTGATACGAGTCCAGAGTAGGCCACAAGAGAGTTGAAATCCAGATGCCTGTGTAGGTGGAAGACAGGAGGACAGCTCCCTCGCTTTCAGTACACAGCCTAAATAAGAATAAAGTCTCCAGCATGTTGTTCAAAACTTTGATTTCCAGCATTTTATACAACGAAATGTAACTGCCATGGGCTTTGTAAGATTTAGTGTTTGTTCAATATATGATGTTTCCATATGAACTGCAATTATATATAAAATATAACATCATCAGAAGGTCCAGAGGGTTTTTACTGCTGCCATTTGTTTGAAAAACATCACTGAATGTGTTCGAAAAGAAGCAGTACGTCTCAATCTTTTTTATGCTCATGGAAGCTGGTCTTAATGGAGACAGATGGACCATTTCTGAACTGAATATGAAAATACCGGTATTAACTGTCTAATATTTTAACTCACAGATGCATTGAGCTTTAGAAATAGCAGCTCTGTCAAGAAGCGAGTAAAGATTTTTAAACACAAAAAGAGACTTGTGAAACATTTAATTAAACTAATTAGATAAATCATTACTTAAAATAATTTAATTATTATTATATTTATTATACTGTTAACTATTATTATATAAAAAGAACGGAAAATGCATGTGCCCATCTTTAGTACACTCATAACTGATGAGATGTGCCCTGATTTGAATCGCAGGAAATCTGTGCACACATATTCTGATAAAGGAAAGCATGGGAAGATGAAAAGCAGGCGCTGCACAGACAGAAGAATGTAATTCTAGTAGGCTTACCAGATTGAGCATGCTGACTGCTGGATGTGCAAATCACTATCATGCTAGTCACACAGAAGCTATTAAAAACAGAAGAGCATTAACGGGAAAAAATCTTTTTAAAGCAGAGCAAAGATTGGATGGACTCATTTTCCAGGAAACCGTTCCATGATGGGAGGCATTTAGCAAGCTTGTTTCTCTGAAGTACGGAATGACTGAATTTATTTTCTTTTAAAATAAGGGCAAATCATATTTGAACAATACAACAATTTCATTTAAAAGAACATAACTGCAAGAAGTAATGAAGGGCCAAGCGGCCGGAAAGAAAAACTTTTTCATTTGAATTGACATGAGGTCCATATCGTTGAGAGACCGATGGTTTTGACCACCAGAGGACATTTTCCCAAAAATAACAGATTGTTCCGACTCAGACAATAAATATAACAAAAAATAAATTCTTTCTAAGGGGGAGCCGTACCAATTCATCCATGGACCGGTACCAGTCCACTGATCTAAACAATGCTCTTTTCTAATAAAACTAGACCTTTCTGTTCTCTAGTCAAGACTCTATGCCATAACCAGAAATGACCTTTAAGGAAATTAGCCTAATAATAAAAGCATTAGCTATGCTGTCAATACGATTAGCATAATGTGTGAAGTCAGTTTTTCTGGCGAACACACGCGTTGTCAGCTGGGCTTAAAAAAATGGCACAGAGACATTTCTCGGGGCACTGGCTTTGTTCACACCTGTCATGTGGAATATGGGAGATGCGGATAAAAGCACCCATCTGAGGCCACTTTACCATCCGTCTATCCAGACACCATCAACATTAGCACCCACCAGAGTACAGGAATTCTGTATTTTTCTCAAAACCTAGGTTTGCAAGGTTTTTCTAAGTTGAAAACAAATAGGGCTTTCGTTTATTATAGAATCTTTGATTGAACTAACAACATTACATATTAACAGAAAGTGATTGGCTCATTTGCATCGATGCAAAATTCTTTAGGTTCTAATATAAAAGTCCTCTAGTTAATACCATTTATTAGATACAGATCAATAGAGACTGACTCTTTTGCCATCTTATACATCATGATTGCCACTATTCAATATGCAAGCCTTTTTCATTTTAAAATGTCATATTTAAGTTTATAAGCTTAATTCTTCTCAGTTCTCACTGCCAAGCAGGGCTGGAGTAGGACTCATTTTTAGCTCTCGAGTCCAGGCTAAAGAACAGCCTTGACCCCACTCTCCCTTTTTTATTCATTTTTCATTTATTAATTATTTATTTCATTATTGTTGTTGTTGTCCCAGTTAGCAAAAAAGGGTATTATTGAATTGCATAAATTTATATTCCATGGTTGACACTCATTGGATTAGAGGTCTTAGAGCTGGCAAGGTGAACACAGATAACATAGACTATTGAGAAATGAAAGCAATCAATGATTAAATCCTTTTCAAATTATTGTCAGCATTTGTGGAAGTATCTGTATCCCATAATATGCTGTGTGAAATGTAAAATGCTTAAAATAAATGTGTAAATGATGTGAGAATGTAATATTTTTCATGAGAACTATCCCTCTAAAACTCAATTAAAGGATCCAGTGATGAAGAAAAAAACTCATTTGTGTCCTGCAGAGCTCACAGTTTGACACTGATGCAGACAATCCCGAGGCCCCATCTCCATCAGAGGAAACATTTCTCCTCCAGGAGGAACATCATGTGACCTCACACTGAACTGTGAAAAGTAGACAGTGTGAGGAAGAGAAGTAAAGAGACGAGAGAGAGAGTTGAGATCTCCATCAGCACACTCATGTTTGGACACAAAGCATAAATAAAAGCTGCCTTTGGTTTCTTTGCTTTTCATTTCTTCTTTAGTGACAGATGGTGGGCTGCACTGCAAAAAAAAAATCTCAGGTTACGTGGTTATGTGGTTTTCAAACCTGTGTGCATATGCAGAGATTTCATTACATTTCTGTTTACACTTCATCAAGTGCATCGTGGCAGAGCAGCGATGGGGAAACTTCAAATAAGGAAAAGATAAATTGTCCTCGAGAAGATTACTTTTAAAAAGCTGTTCACAGTCACATTGCACTTAAAACACCAATTAAAGTTGTAATAATTGTTTGAATAAATCTGAGACTAAATATTAAACATGTTTCAATCAAACATGCAAGCTATAAGCTAACCAAAACATTGTGAATGACAGTAAAATAAGATCCTACATGTCATAGCAGCACAAGTTGGTCTTTTTTAACTAAATAATACAAACAAAGATACTTAGCTAAATGAAAAAATTCTAGCAAACATTCAAACAATGCCAGTTAGACAATCCAAGCAGACTGTTGCTACGTCCCATAACAAACATTATACACTGCACACTTAAAGTAGATGTTTATTTTCAGAAGAAAATGCGCACATTTTTTAGTGTGTAAGACGAGAGTGTACATCTGGAATCTGGAACGCACTAAAACATCACGTGCTCAAACATCAAGAAGTTGTGCCACGTCATCCACCACGACGTGTGTGAGAACTTAGGTCATTCTTTCCCATTCCTTATTTAAAAAATATTCTAAAAATAAATTTTAAAACTCTCTATGTTGATATTGTTATGTCATGTGCGTCTTCTTTAAAAATTAATCGTATTACAGCGAGAGATCGTTTGTTTGTGTAGAAAACTCCTTCTGTCCGAGCACAAGTGATTGTGGGTAATATCAGCTGGTTGAGCATTCATGGGACGTAGTAGTCTAAAATGAACAAAAACACACCAGAAATATTGCAAACTATGTTTTTTTTCTTACAGATTTACAAAAAACCACAGACCGTATCAGTCATTACATAATTTCCCAATTAGTTACAAGCTTTTAGAGATGCTAACTACAAGAAAATAGGCCAAATAAGAAACCAAACAGAGGGCACTTTTTTTGTATTTATAAATAAGACCAGGATTAAAAGTATGATATTGGCATAATTTCCCATGTGGCATTTTGCTAGATTTTTGCCAAAGAACAAAACAACAGCAACAACAACGTTAACAGCAACAAACTAGCAGCAGAAAATAATATAACAAAGTAAACAATGTAAAAGTGCAATCAACATGTTTAGAAAGTTCTGCATATAAGCACTTAAGTATTCCTGTCGTTATTCGAGAGCTTTGGAAAAGGAGGAATTTTCAGAATTATTTGTTTATTATAAGTGGCTAGCTAATTCATGGCAAAATAAAAACATGAAAAGGGAGGATCTGAGTGACCAGCTTCACTACAGATGGAGGATGTAAATAATTTTGTTACGTCAATAAAACTTCTCAAGAGCTTGTAACTTGAAATTCTAGCTCCACTATAGTTTGCATCTTCATTTTTATTCAACCTAACATTAAAGTTTTATTGTGTTTATCGCCAATAGTATGGACTGTCCATACTTAAAAAAATATTTCACTGTCATTTACAGACAAAATAAACTCTTTCTGTGTTTTGAATGTTTTTAACAAAGTTGACCTTTCCGAAACCACATAATCTAATGGTTCTTTTTGCCAAATTATTAAAAGTTTTTCAGATAACATTTTTGCTTTTGCCATATTCATGCAATGTAAATTAACATGAATGGAGGGATCCCCACTTGAAACATGAATATGGAATCAGAGCTTGCTGATTTTAATAGCAGCCACTTGTCTAATGTTTTCTCAACACTCGCTCAAGGTTCAAGAGAGAGTCAAGTAGGAACAGATGGAAAGCAGAGGAAGTCCTGGAGGAATGTACTGTATTTCAGCCTCTGGATCTAGCTTCAAAGACTTTTCATTTCAGAACAGGTTTATGAAGAAAAGCATCGCAGATAACACTCAACCACTCCATCTCTTTATAAGCACACAATATTGAAAATGATACATTTTGTATTCATAACAACCTTGATTCCACATGGTTTTAGCCTAGACCCAGATGTGTGATGTATTTTGAATTCAGAGAAAATGCAAGCCTTGCCCGTCATGTTTTACATCAGCGTTTTTTTTAGTGTGACGCATGAATAAGACTAAAAGAACTAACAAACATTATACAGATTAGGAATAAAAGTTGGTACAAATTATGTCAACAGTATTTGATATCCAGGGGCAGATCAAACTACAGACTAAACTATTATTCAACAAGTAGAGGTCAGTCATTTTTGTATATGTTATATGATATTTTATATATGATTTATTTTAGCATCTTAGTTGTCCATAAGAATCTTGGATCAGTTCTTGTTCTGTTTTAGAGTGTCATGTCATCCATTTTAATACTAGCGAATGGTGTCAAATGACAAAGTGTCAGAGAAAATATTTTAGCTTAGTGAAAAATGTTTTTAAAATAAAAATGAATTTTGTGTGCTTTGTATTTGCACCC